>CM042426.1:7547941-7967941 GCA_023631565.1 Gymnocephalus cernua | reverse complement strand
TCTAGGCCACTGCCAAACATCTTACTGGTTGCCATGGATGTATTTGGCCTCTCCACTCCCGGCACACCGTCTGCAGCCTCCAGTCACCTCTTATTTCAGCAGCCAGCAGTCGCCACCAGCAGGCGCCGCCAGCGGCCACTACCAGCGGCCACTACCAGCAGGCGCCGCCAGCGGCCAACACCAGCGGCCACTACCAGCAGGCGCCGCCAGCGGCCACTACCAGCAGGCGCCGCCAGCGGCCACTACCAGCAGGCACCACCAGTGGCCACTACAAGCAGGCGCCGCCAGCGGCCACTACCAGCAGGCGCCGCCAGCGGCCACTACCAGCAGCCACCAGCAGTCGCCATCAGCAGCCGCAGCCAGCAGTCGCCACCAGCAGCCAGCAGTTGCCACCAGCAGCCGCAGCCAGCAGTTGCCACCAGCAGTCGCCATCAGCAGCCGCAGCCAGCAGTCGCCACCAGCAGCCAGCAGTTGCCACCAGCAGCCGCAGCCAGCAGTTGCCACCAGCAGTCGCCATCAGCAGCCGCAGCCAGCAGTTGCCACCAGCAGTCATTGCCAGCACCAGCTAGGGCTGCTCGAATATGGAAAGAAATATGATCATAATTATTTCGGTCAATATTGAAATCACAATAATTTGATGATTACTTATTGACTTCTGGAAATACGTTGCAATTATTGGACTTAAAAAAAGTTAAATCAAAAGTGAAATAAAACTGTGAAATTTGCCTTAATACTTTTTCAAATTTAAACATGTCATTGTCTTACATCACTTACTGATATTTTGTGTGGAATAATTTCTATTCATACATGTAATCCAACAGCCCTTTCAATGGTATAATTAAACAAACGCAACCTTATTTCTACTAGCTACTCAGCTGACTAGTTAATACCGTCAGGTTCAGCAGATAAAATCCGTCCTTAATCAACCGTAATGATCCCAGTAATCCAACATCAATACCTAACTAAATAAAAGTTGTCATAGATTCACTACTGAACTTCGTAATTGTTGGTGTAGCGATGCCTTCACAGCTGGCGAAGTCGAGCTAACAAACTAGCAGGCAATTGGTCGTATATAGCTAGCTAATAACGCTGTGCACATACAAATAAAGATCGGTATATGCATCATAAAGGGCCTCTGATAAAATATAGAGAGTTGACAATTCAAAAGGAGGTAGCTATTTAATCAACTTACACCTGGAGATACCTTCACAGCTGGTGAACTCAAGCTAACAAACTAGCAAACGAGCTAACAAACTAGCAGGCAATCGGTCGGCTACCAAGATAACAAATATATATATAATTACGCTGTGCACATACAAATAAAGATCAGTATATGCATCATAAAGGGCATCTGATAAAATACAGACAGTTCACAATTCAAAAGAGGTAGCTATTTAATCAACTTGCCTCAGAAGTTACTCGACAGCCAGCAATGGAAATGAATGGAGTCCGACGCCGTGAATGGATTGTTTGGAACTATTGTCACTGCGCGATGTGAGTCTCAACACGATCTGAGTCGCGTCGATTTGCGCATGCTCAGATTTAAACAATTTACGGCATAACGACAATAACAGAAGATGGGAACAGCAATAATCGAAGATATAGAAGGTGGAAATCATTTCAAAAACGTTTTAGTTATCAAATGATATCTATAATTGTTTGATTGCTAACGTTAGCTCAAAACGCCATTCAAGTAACAGCCGTTGTTGTGTTTGATTGCCAACTTGTAGCCTGCAGTGAACCAACTTGGTCATGTAGCTCCATTTTTACTGACTTTTTTTTTATTTTTTATTAACTGACGTGAGGGATCATGCCGTGAACATGTGATGTGTTACGCTAAATAATACATTACTGCCATTTCCATCTTCCATATCTTCGATTATTGCTGTTCCCATCTTCCGTTATTGTCGTTATGCCGTAAATTGTTTAAATCGGAGCATGCGCAACTCGACGCGACTCAGATCGTGTTGAGGACTCAGATCGTGCAGTGACACTATGCGAGACTGCATACCCCGGAAGTAGGCGGCAAAAAGCGTACAACGGAGTCCAATGGGAGTGTCGCCACTCTGTCTTCTCTATCACTCTGGTCACCACGTATTAAAGCACAGCCTTTGAAAGTCAAAGCACATATGTTAATGATTAATTGTGTGAAAGTATTTCAACATACGCCAATGTAGCCTGTAGCCTATTATAGCCTTCCAATTACCTTCCTTATCGCGTTTCACTCAACTCTTCCTCGTAACCGCCAATTCCTTCCTGGTATTGGCCTGAACTCGCTGAGTTTGCTGCAGCCAACGGTGGGCAAAGCAGTTGACTAACTTTGCCTGTGTGGAGGAACAATACAGGTAGCCTACAGACCACGGTAAGTACCCAGCAAACATTGGTCCGACGGCAACGTCGTGTCCCTGGCCAAAAATAGTCGCGGTAGGACGGCATAAATTAGTGATGTGACAACCGGCTCTTTTACGCGAGTCGGTTCAACCGGACGGTTGTTGGTTGGCGAACCGAGTCTATAGATTCGGTCACCGATTCACGTGCCTGCGGCGGCGGCGGGGGAGTTTATACATAACTACCAAGATAACATGGCGTGTATTTGTTAAGATGCACGAGAAATAAAGGTTTCTACGACATTACAACACATAATTTAGTTTCCCAGGTATCAAAAAGCCATGTGAATGGAAATTATATATATATATATATATTTACAGGTTTTTAAAAAAAATGCAAACATTTGACATTCAATTTAAATAACAGCAGACAATCAGAACGACTAGATATGTAACATTCAAACTATAATTAGGTATTATCAAAAGGCCTGCTGCATGTCCCTGGTGTAAACCTCAGCACCTTTATAAGATGACTATAATTTGAATGTCCTTTTTTGTTTGTGAAGTTACCTTGGGTGTCATGAAAGGCGCTTTAAATAAAATGTATTATTATTACAAACACTAACAGCAGCCAATCAGAAACAGCAATTTAACATTCAAATCTATTTTTCATTCAAATCTAAATCTATAATCGAATTGTTCCAACCGAAAACAAGCTGGCACTTATCAAGGGGTGAAAGCAGGATTACAACCACACGCACACGCACACGCACACGCACACACACACACACACACACACACACACACACACACACACACACACACAAATATATTTTTGTGATGACAAACGACTTGAAGAACGACACCTACTGCAGAATGGAAATAAGTTAACAACATTTGAAAGTTAGTGAGAGCCCTTTGTTGATGCTTAGAAGAGTATAGGTTGGAAGAGTATAGGTTTGCTGTCGCCTGTCTTGCGAGTAAATAGCAGAAAAAAACGTTTGGAGAAACGCAACCCCATCGCGCTGCGTTTTGACTTGAGGTGTGAGAATCCTGTAGCCTGCAGTAAACGGTGAGGTATGACTGGACCGATTTTGGACCTTTTTAGAACATTTGTCAAGTTTAGATGTGTAAACGTCAAGATCGCCGTTCACGATGTAACACAATGGGTGTATGATTACTTTATATGCAGGCTTATATATAGCCTACATTTATGCAGAAACGCACCTTATAAACATCCAGGGACGCGCAGAAAAGACGTGGAATTCACGGCCAGAAAAGACGTCCGTTCAACTTTCATTTTGGAACTATTTTTCAACCATGACGGGACGTCTCGGACGGACGTCTTTTCAACGGTCATTAAACGTCGAAATGTTTGCTGGGATATGTCAAAACAACTGACGTTCACAAGCACACATTTTAACCCATTCACTTGATTAAAAAGAGGTGTTCAGGAGAGAATGATGGAGGTATGCTATACTGTATCAAATGTATTATGAACGTAAGAAATAATAGTTTATTTTCCTGCAGCATGGACACCATCATTTGCTGTTAAAAAGCGTTAGATTGAAATGAACACAGTACAATTTCCCCCCATGGTCATTTGATTGTCCATTGTTTTAATTTCAGATGAGGGTGATCATTTGCTGCGCTGCTTTGCTGCTGCTCGTCCTCATTCCCAGAGCCTGTGAAGGTGGCAACATCTTGGTCTTTCCCAGTGAAGGCAGCCACTGGATAAACATGGATATTCTACTTCAAGCTTTGCACTCGAAAGGACACAATGTAACTATTGTGCGTTCTAGCAAAAGCTGGTACATCAAGGAGAAATCCTCTCATTACAATACCTATACAGTCCAAGTGGAGAGGAGCTTGGATCAGAAGTTCATTACAGAAATCATATCTAAGGCCATAGCATTTGAAAGGGGGGCTCTTCCCTTGACAAGTTTTCTCTACATGACTTTAGGAATGTTTGGCACATTTGTTGATGCTCACGCAGCTGTGGGTAAATATGTATCAGCAATGTTAGACGACCAAGACTTGATGAGAAACATGAAGGACAGCAGGTTTGACCTGGTACTCGCTGACCCCTGCTGGGGCGGTGGAGTCATTTTGGCCAAATATTTGAACCTTCCTTTGGTTTATAATGTTAGGTGGGTAATAGCTGGAGAGGGTCATCTTGACATTGCTCCTTCACCTTTATCATATATTCCTATAACGGGATCTGGAAGCACTGATAAGATGAACTTTTTTCAGAGAGTTAAAAACATCGTTTTGCATCTATTTAGCCTGACACAAAATCAGCTGGTGACAAAGCTTGTATACCAGAAAATGTGTGACAAATATCTTGGGCCCCATGATGACTTTAACCAGTTAGTGGTTGATGCAGACATTTGGCTCATGAGAATGGACTTTGTCTTTGAGTTCCCTCGACCCACCATGCCCAATATTGTCTATATGGGAGGATTCCAGTGCAAACCTGCAAAACCTCTTCCTGAACACCTGGAGGAGTTTGTACAGAGTTCTGGTGAGCATGGGGTGATCCTCATGTCTCTGGGGACTTTTGTGAGTGAACTTCCTGCTGATATGGCAAATGTGATCGCTGCAGCTTTTGCTAAATTACCCCAGAAAGTCATCTGGAGGCATAAAGGTGACAGACCAGACACTCTGGGCAACAACACTTTAATAGTCGACTGGATGCCACAGAATGATCTTTTAGGACATCCCAAGATGAAACTATTTGTAGCTCATGGAGGAACAAACGGAGTTCAAGAAGCAATGTATCACGGAGTCCCAGTTGTGGGTCTACCCTTGTTTTTCGACCAATATGACAACCTGCTGCGCCTTAAAGAGAGAGGAGCGGCTACGCTTCTTACCATTAATACAGTGGATAAGGACAACAACTTCCTAGAAGCCATACAGGAAGTCCTGAATGAGCCCTCCTACAGGATGAACATGCAGAGACTCTCCATGCTGCACAGAGATCAGCCAATAACGCCGCTGGATAACGCCCTCTTCTGGATAGAGTTTGTCATGAGACACAAAGGTGCAGCTCACCTGAAAGCAGAGTCCTACAGAATGCCTTGGTATTCCTACCACTCTGTAGATGTAGTTTTGTTCCTGGCTGGAGCTGTGCTACTTGTACTATCTACTATTTTCATTTGCATCTGGTGTTTGTACACTACAATGTGTAAACATAAAGTGAAACGTGACTAATCACTCAAGGGATTTACATTTTTGTACATATATATATATAAAAATTATCAATATGGAAATTGATTTTGTGATTAATATAACAGATTATTATGAGATTTGTTTGACTGGCCATTTAAACAGCATGTTGGTAGTTACTAAGAAACAGCATTATTTTGTTAGTTTATTTTGTTTGATTATATTTAAGTAAGGTTTTGTATTAACTAAATGGATGATGTGACTATTTTCATAACCAACACTGAAGTAAAATACTAGGAATTAATATAACAATTTTATTAGTCCCACTAGGAACACTTCAAATCTACAGTTAGCCTTTGTCGAAGCGCAAAAGCAGGAGTGCTACTAAACCCTAATGTGTTTAGGTATTATGAGGTAGCAGGGGCCCGATTGGGAACAGAGAAAGACCACAGTTGGGGTTAAACCCTGTATCTTATCTAAGTTGTCCATACTTATTGTAACTAAATGTAGCTATATGAAAAACAAATCACTGAAAGAGATTTGACCGGCTCCGATTGTTCAGGTGTGATTCATTCCGGAGAAGCTAAAATATGTTTTGTGACTCATCCATCACTTCCTATTTGTTCTGTGTTGTGAGCCATTTTCATTTCTACTTAAGGAGGTAATTGCAATCAGCTTCAGGTGTTGCTGCTTTGTGTTGCAAAGAGGAGCATTTTTCAGTCTGCCCTGCCGAGCCACCGCCTTTGTTAATGCTCAATTTTGTGGTTTGTAATTTTCGTGATACATTTGAAAAGGAAACATTTCACAATGCTGGATCAGCAAATGGTAAGCTATGAAGAACCATCCAATAAATCATTTCTTGATCTTTAAACTGGGCATTTATTGGAAGCACATGTCACTACTAAGTCTCACAGTAGCAGCCATTCAGTGGCTTTTTAAGGGTAGATCATATGTACTACACTCTGTGTTTGACCTTCTACAATAAACCTAGAGGTGGAGTCTCTACCTCAAGGTGTGCACAGGGATATGCAGGTACTATGATAATGTAGGCGTGATCAGTACTTGCCTTTTATTACAGATCCAAAGCTCAAGATGAAGTCATCTTAGATCAAAGTGTATGTCAATGTTTTGACCTTAGACTGAAGATTCAGCTGAGTGAGTTCTGTTCATCTTTAATAATTTGACATCTTGTTTATGTTGTCTTATGTTGTCAGATTACTTCAATTCTAATAGGCTGAATGTCAGTATGACCCTGGTAAAGAACGTTTCTGTTGATTACATTGGAGTTTTGATTCATTGCACTAGAATGAGTGAACGTCCCTGAAAGAAACAATAATTTAATGTTCAGTTTGGCAGAACTGCCGTCAGGGGCAAGGCAAAACAAACGTGTATATATCAGGAAGTGTTTTTTCAGTCTCACTGGTTTGAATACAGCACTGCACAGTACTTCCTCAACAATATAAAGCAGAAGTTTAGCAAAGCAGGAAGGTTTGAATGTAAGTTTGCTATTTTATAGATTTGTTTCCTCGCTTGTCATAAGATTTGTAGATGTTTTGTTATGTGGAATAAAACTGCTATACTGAAAAAAATCTGAATTATCTTAGGCTGGTTTCATAGCCTTTGAAAGATAAACTTCATAATTTTACTAAATTGGGTCTGTATATTTGAGAATTATGTTCATCAAAAGATGTATGTAACAAATTAAAATCTGTCATTTTATATACTGCTACTGAGGGAGTTTGATCTATCTATCTATCTACCTACCTACCTACCTACCTACCTACCTACCTATCTATCTATAATACATGCAGCATATTAATGTAAAACTACTGGCATTCAACCACACCCACTGCTTACTGAGGTGTCAGTATGAATGTTTTTGCACAAATGTCACACTTAATGTGTCATAGCAAATGTTTTAAACAGCTGAATCAGTAAAACGTACCATCCAAATTCCACTGTATGGGGTGCAACTATAAAATCCACTGTTATTTAAAGGAGCACAAATCTTGAAGCATAAATAAACAGAACTTTTTATTTTCATTGTTTGTATTGTAATATATCAGTAATTCTAGTACACAAGGTCCTGCTGCATTTTAAAAGAACTCGGTACACTGAGAGGTCAAAATATGAAGTACACCACATATGTGTATTCATTATACAGTAACTCTTTCCTGTTGACAACACTGCAGCTCTGTCTTATTTCACCATGATGACTAAGCTTCTCCAGTAAAAGGGACACACATCTTTTGCAACTGTCTTGTGGGTGGGACAAAATAAACCAGGAAGTGTTTTATAGCCAAACTGGTTTGACGTAAAGCTCTTTAGTGGTCAGCTTTGTTTTGTTTGGGGCTTAACAATCTGGTGAAAGTTTGTTGACATCAGTGCCGGGAAAGATTTCACTGTAAGCTTGACATTTAAAGATTCTTTTTCAGTTCATGAGAAAAGATTAAGTGATCCTCGTGGAGAGGGTTGTAAGCAGCTGTTCGGTACTAAACGGGAAATGTTTGTTTCTAGCTTTTGCCAGCTAATGTTACTGAATCAAGTCCTTTGTTGAAAGACACTTGAGCAACAGGAAAATAGGTGCATGGGATTTTTGAAGAAGCTATTGAATATTTCTTTAATGCAGAATGAAGACAGCTCTGGGTTGTGAAAACACTTCTGCACAGGGAGATTGGGGTCAGAACAATATGCATGCAGAGCTCTTGGCACCAAACAACCCTCTAATTTCCTGAGAGAGGCTCCATGTGCTACATCCACGTGAGGGCTGTCAGAAGGAATTTTTCCACACAAATAGAGAGACAATTGAAAGGAACAGCATTGTAGCTTTCTGTTGTGGGCATCCTGCTATATCATCCGCCTGTGTGCACACATTTCCTGGAACACTTAACTAACAGCTTCTGGTTTTTTGTTTGTTCTACTTGTATTTCAGACTGCACCGTTTGAGAAGATTTGAAGATGTTTTTGTCATTGGCTTCCATCATCTCTCTTTTGGCTGTCATTATTTCAGCTGCACATGGTGGAAAAGTTCTGGTATTTCCACATGACGGCAGCCACTGGGTGAACATGAGGGTACTTGTTGAGGAGCTACACTCAAGAGGAAACACTGTGACTGTCATTCGTGTTGCAGACAGCTGGTACATCAGTGAAACGTCTCCACATTACAATACTGTCACAGTGGATATTGCTGGTGGTGCAAATGAGGATTTCTTTCGTCTCTTTGTCTCTAAAAGTATTCAAATTAAACGAAGCAAGGGGTCTGCATGGGCCCGTTTTGCTTTAGACATGGAGTTAAAAGACAAGTTCTTTGAATTACACAAGAAAGTCTGTGAAGTGGTCATGTACTTATTTGAAAACAAAGAGTTAATGAAGTCCTTTCAAGATGCCAAGTATGATGCGGTTTTGACGGACCCTGCTAACGGAGGAGGAGTGATGCTGGCTCACTATCTTGGATTGCCGTTAGTATTTAATGCTCGATGGACTGTTCACGGTGAAGCCCATTTCGCTATTGCACCCTCTCCGCTTTCCTACGTCCCATTTCCACCTTCAGAATTAACAGATCAAATGACTTTCTTTGAGAGGGTCAAAAACCTTGTTTTTTACACCATGAGGATGCATCTATACAAGCAGATAGTTGGGCCACATTATTCGGCATTGTCCAGCCGCTACTTTGGTCCAGATGTAGACTACTTCTCCCTGTTTCAAGCAGCAGACATTTGGCTCATGAGAGTGGACTTTGTGTTTGAATTCCCACGGCCCATCATGCCGAATATTATCTATATGGGAGGATTCCAGTGTAAACCTGCAAAACCTCTTCCTGAACACCTCGAGGAGTTTGTACAGAGTTCAGGAGAGCATGGGGTCATCATCATGTCTCTGGGGACTTTGATTGGAGAGCTTCCCCATGACCTAGCTGATGAGATCGCTGCAGCTTTTGCTAAATTACCCCAGAAAGTCATCTGGAGATATAAAGGTGACAGACCAGCCACTCTGGGCCACAACACTATGCTAGTAGACTGGATGCCACAAAATGACCTTTTAGGACATCCAAATATGAAACTATTTGTAAGTCATGGAGGAACAAATGGAATATATGAGGCTATATATCATGGAATTCCAATTGTAGGCATTCCCTTTGTGTTCGATCAAGCCGACAACCTCTCCAGACTGAGAGCAAAGGGTGTTGCAAAGGTTTTGGATGTTTCTGAATTGGATAAGGACACATTTCAGAATGTCATACAGGAAGTCCTGAATGAGCCCTCCTACAGGATGAACATGCAGAGACTCTCCAGGCTGCACAGAGATCAGCCAATGAAGCCGCTGGACCGTGCCATCTTCTGGATAGAGTTTGTCATGAGACACAAAGGTGCAGCTCACCTGAGAACAGAGTCCTATCAAATGCCTTGGTATTCCTACCACTCTGTAGACGTTGTACTATTTTTACTTACAGTTGCATTTCTTATTTTGTTATTTTTTGCTGTGTCGGTATGGTCATGCTTTAGATTGTGTTTGAAAAGAAAAGTGAAATCTGACTAACCGGGAAAGATGATTTTCATATTGGTTAATTATATATTGTTACATGACAGTCAATCAGCCTGTGATCAGTTGAATATTGACTAGAGGTGATTATTTTCTTTTAAACTGTACTTTGAGTTGACTGCAAGTTACTTGAAATTTTCTAGAACAATATGTAAAGACATAAAATGTAAAAAAGAGTGAAATCGGTTTGATTACTTTGTTTAAGGTGGAGTGATTGTAGTTGATCTTTATGCAAGCATCGGTTTACCATTAACTTTTGGTTACAACCAAATGAAAGTCTGACAACTCCCATCAAATGCAAACAACCATAAGACTAGTAGATCAAATGATGACATTTGAACTCTAATACTCCTCTATATACTTTATAGTACACTGTGCTAAAATCACAATGTTAAGGGATGGATTCTGAAAAATAAAGACTCACAATGTCAATAAAATAATTAGTGGTGGGCATAGATTATTTTTTTTAATCTAGATTAATCTCACTGTAATCTTGAAATTAATCTAGATTAATCTATATTAAAATGGATCATTTGATTTCTGCAGAAGGCATTCAGAATATGTGTGCTACCCAAATAATGATTAAAAGTAAGTCTTTGAGAACGGGTTTCTCAAGCCAGGTGGCGCATTAGACCAGGGGCTCATCTCTTGTTTCCAAAATGCACTGAATGCATCACAAACTAACTACGACTAGTTAACTTTCTAAAGCGGAGAAATCACTGGTTTGCTAAGAGTCGGTCGGGACTCTAACATTAACACACTGGCAGACGCAAGTGACAGAGAGACGGAGGAGAGCAGGCAAGGAAATATGCTGCTGAACGAATACGCTGCATGATTTCAATAGCGTTAAAAAAAATTAATAAACGCAAGTGCGGTGGGCGGTGTTGATTGTGAGGCGCACCGCCGCACATAAGTCCGTGTGTGGGAAACACTGTTAACTGTTTATTCAGTTAAACATTAATTTTGAACTGTTTTACAGTCAGTAGGCTGTATACATCCGCGCTAAAATATCAAGGTGAAAGTCATCATAGCTTGTGTAGTAGCCTATAGACCCAGCTCCCAACCCAACTTTGAGAATAGGTTAACGGCGATATTTTTTTTATCACCCGATAAGAGTCTCACGTTAACGCAGCACGTTAACGCCGATAACGGCCCATCACTAAAAATAATGTAAAACAAGGTGGGCTGTAAGACTTTGCCCTGCTGAAAGGTTTGTTGAAATTGATGTATTTTAAAAATCTAAATGAGGATTTGTTGATACCTTTACCAGCAGGTTATGTTTTTTCAGCCATTTAGAGTATCCCCCCTAGCCTCTTAAAGAGAAATACCAGCTATTTTAAAATATGACATTTTCACAAGACAAAGGAACACTCATCTTAGTATTTGTAGGCCACTAAAAAAACTATTATCAAGGAATGTTACTGTAGCTTTATATATACCGGACTGGACTTTAAACTGAAATGATTGCACAATCTGAACCTTTTATGTGACTAAACAGCTGTAACACAGGATAACAATCCTGCGGTTTTCAAAGTAATTTTTTGGTTTCTAATCATTTAGTTTACTACTATTAGGTTAAGAGTTAAACAAGTGAACTCATTTTACACCCCTTTTATTATCACCTGTGCGTTTAAGAACATTTAATTGCATTACCAAAGTCCTACTCGGGTTGGAACCAGGAAGGAATAGAACATATTCTGCTCTCTGGCAAAGGAGAATATTGAAAAACATACATTGGATGCCAAAAAGGTAACACTAGCACTTGTTTAATCTTTTGCCATTATAAGTGACTGATAGCTAACTATTTGAACTACTGTTTTTTTTCTTTAACATTTTTAATGGACATTCAATACATTTTCAGATCAGTTTTCTGTGATGAAACTAACCGCAGCAGGCTACACATACTACTGCAAAATGATTTAATGCAAAACATGTGGACAATTATAAACTTTTTAAAGATAGAGGGTAAATAACAGGATTATCACTGACAAATAATACAAATCTCATTCTGTATATTTAAGTAAATACAGCATTTTGATGAAAAAAAAAACATTTTAAAATGACGGATTTGCTAAGATACAATATGCTTTCTTCCCAACTTTAGAATAAAAATGTATTGGAACGGCATCTGGATTACTCTCTACTTGCTCTGTCCAACTGTGATTGATTTCTGGTGGGAAAGTTCTTGTTTATCCTGTGGATGGGAGCCACTGGGTGAACATGAAAGTCATTATTGAGGAACTACATTCAAGGGGCCGCCAGGTTTCTGTTGTGCGATCATCAGGCAGCTGGTACATCAAGGAGACCTCCCCATTCTATTCTTCAATTACACTCGATATAGATTCTGAATTTGATGAAGACTTTATAACTACGTTTGTGTCCCAGCTGCTGGAAATCCAGAGGGAAGGGAAGTCTGCCTGGACACGTTTTAAACTGGAAATGGAACAAGTGCAAAAGGCCTCTGAGATGCATCAGAAAACAAACAAAATGCTTGAGCTGCTTTTTGAAAGCAAAGATCTGATACGGTCGCTGCAAGATGCCAAATATGACCTTGTCTTTACAGACCCTGTTATACCAGGGGGTGTTATACTTGCTCACTACCTCAGGGTGCCTCTTGTTTTCAACGTCAGATGGACTAGTCAAGGTGAAGGCCATTTCTCAATTGCACCTTCACCTCTTTCTTATGTTCCAATGACAGGAGCCGAGCTTTCAGATAAAATGAGCTTTCTTGAGAGGCTTCTTAACATAATCATTTTTGGGTTCACAGAATATCAAATAACACAGTATATTGTACCACATTATGTTGGCTTAATTGATAAATATTTAGGTCCAGACGCAGACTATATATCCCTGTTTCAAGCAGCAGACCTTTGGCTCATGAGAGTGGACTTTGTGTTTGAGTTTCCTCGTCCTAGCATGCCGAATATTATCTATATGGGAGGGTTCCAGTGTAAACCAGCAAAACCTCTTCCTGAACACCTGGAGGAGTTTGTGCAGAGTTCAGGAGAGCATGGGGTCATCATCATGTCTCTGGGGACTTTGATTGGAGAGCTTCCCCATGACCTAGCTGATTTGATCGCTGCAGCTTTTGCTAAATTACCCCAGAAAGTCATCTGGAGATATAAAGGTGACAGACCAGCCACTCTGGGCCACAACACTATACTAGTCGACTGGATGCCACAGAATGACCTTTTAGGACATCCCAAGATAAAACTATTCGTGGCTCATGGAGGAACAAATGGCGTTGAAGAGGCAATCTATCACAGAGTTCCTATTGTAGGACTTCCATTGATTTTTGATCAGCGTGATAATATATTTAGAATTGAAGTACGAGGAGCAGGGAAGCTAATTGATATTTTTAGTATGAATGAAGACATCTTCTTTCAGGGTATTCAGGAAGTCCTGAATGAGCCCTCCTACAGGATGAACATGCAGAGACTCTCCAGGCTGCACAGAGATCAGCCAATAACGCCGCTGGATAACGCCCTCTTCTGGATAGAGTTTGTCATGAGACACAAAGGTGCAGCTCACCTGAAAGCAGAGTCCTACAAAATGCCTTGGTATTCTTACCACTCTGTAGATGTGATGCTCTTCTTAGTTGGAGTTGTGCTGATAATCCTGGGCACCTTTGCTGCCTTAATAAGGTGTTTCTGCTCCATGTGTCTGAGAAAAAAAAGTAAATGTGATTTTCAAAAATCAAAGTAGCAATCACAATGAAATCTAAACCACAAATATGCTTTAAATGTGTAAAACACGACAACGTTGGCTAAGCTATTTGTACTAGCTATTTAATGGGGATAACAGAAAAACATTTAGAAACCTTTGTCTGATTATAGTAAAAAAGACAACAAACCTAAAACATGATGTGCTTTATAATTCTTTATTTCATCAATATGGAAGAACACGTGTTTAAGGCTGATTATATTTGTTTTCACCATATTCTTACAGTATTGTTATTTCACCAACCCCATACTCTGGATAAACAGACATGTCATACCTTTATGGAATTTGTCTATGCAGGTTGGCAAGTACATTATTTTGAAACATTCTAGTCAGGGTTTCACATCAACCAATCAATACTATTTGAATATGTGGCCCTGGATATCTGCAAACTTAGATCATAGTACACATGAATACAACGTTAAAGGAGAATTACGGTCAATTTCAACACGTAGCTCTGTTGTCTATAAATTTGGAGTGCTGTCAGTAGCAAGAAAAACAAAAACAATCAGTGCTGCCTACACCGTGTTACCCTCCTGCTAGAGTTAACACCCAACAGGCTTAAACAGGGCAGGTTTAAATGCGTTTTTAGCCTCTAAACATGTTCGAAATGTCATTACAAGTGCCTACCCATGTGCAGTGATTCCTTCCGAGGGAACACAGCGAATCTGACCACAGTAGATGTGACAGAAAGGCATAAAAATTGTGTTAATCCATACCTCTGTTTATTTCCTGTTTTTCGGTGAGGTATGGATTAACACACTTTTATGCCTTTCTGTCACATCTACTGTGGTCAGATTTGCTGTGTTCCCTCGGAAGGAATCACTGCACATGGGTAGGTTAAATTCTCCTTTAACCTTTAGGAGAAAGGGTTACCAAAATGTACAGTAGCATTGCTGTATTCGAGGGAAGAAAATAAAAGCATGTATAAATTATACTATTAATGAGTTGGTCTTTAATTAGCCTACAGTGGAAATAACCTTTGCATGCGTTTGCTTTTATCTTAGTTTCACTGACTTTTCAAATTCACTCTTTCACTGTAGGACAATATACTTTAAATTTTTAATTTACTACATACTTTCCTCAATGTTGCACAGTATTGGTGATACATGTTTATAGCTTCGAAGCAAAGTGTAGGCCTGTATAGATTTAGGCCCCATCCAGACGAAGACGCGTTTGGATGCAAACGCACTTTTTTTTGCATCGTTTGGGCTGATTGTCTACACAAATCCTGTAAACGCACTGCCTGTAAACGCACTTTTTTGAAACCTGGTCCCAGGGTGAATAAAAAAAAAAACGGCTCACGTTTGGCTTCGTGTGTACGGCGAAACCGCATAAGTGCGTATCGATGATGTCATCGCCACACACCTCGGCCTCACAGCTGACTGCCTTCAACCCAGCTGACTGCTCTAGCAGGGAGGCAATGCTGTTTATAAAGTGGAAGTAGAGAACTTGGCTGTGTCTCAAACCGCCTACTTGCACACTTCACACACTTAGTTTTAAGTATATAGTGTAGATAACGAAAAAGTCAGTGCACTGAAAGTACCCGGATGACCCCCTAAAAAAAGTCAAAAAGTTCAGTGTAGAACGATGGACACTACGCACACTAAACCTGCGCCATCTTGACTACAAAGCGGAAAGGGGAGGGACCAGGGACGTCGACCGGCAGCTGATTGGACGAACGCGTCACGTGCATATTAGCTCTCGCAGATTTTACATCCGAGCTTAATGGCGGCCAGATGGCGGCTCGTTTGGAATACGATCTCGAATTTTACGAAAATAGTTCACCGAAACGTGTTTCTGAAGACATTTTAAGCGAGAAATAGGCCATGCAGTTGCTGAATCTGTCTTCATTTCAGATCAACTAAGGTCAGTTTAGAAGATTTTCATCAGATTTTGAGAGGCGGCGAGCCGAGCCGACCGCTCGTCATTTCCGGTAAGTGCTTTATCATAAGTGTTCCGTTTGGGACAATACTAACCATCGACAGTGGGCACTACGGCAGTAAGTGGTCAGTGTACATTAGCAGTGTACTGACCGAAGTAGGCGGTTTGAGACACAGCCCTTGTCTAGCTAACGTTAGCGTGCTAGCTAGCACGCTAACGTTAGCTCTGCTACCTAGCGCGCTGCAATCATGTCCGATAGCAGACAGAATTGCAAAATAGAAAGCAATCCAACAGCTTATTATACAATGTAACGTTTTCTAGCGGTGGCCTTTATATGATGAGCAGTGGTGAAAGTTATTAAAGTCTAGTCCATGGCTGTATTAAAAGAACTATGGTATGTTATGAAAGGAAGTGGAAGTGACTGAAGGCTGCTCTTCTTCTTCGTTCCGTTAATTTCTGTAGCAATAACAGCGCTGCCTACAGGCTTGGCATATGAAGTATCGTGTTGAGTCATTTACATATGGATTCATGTGTACGTGAATTTTCTTGAACCGAATCCAGGGAAGACGGATGCGTTTTCATCTTAACGTCTTCGTCTGGATGGGGCCTTAAACAGATCCAATTTCACACTTGAAGATTAGAGTGAGACACCAGAGCTATACTAGGCCCTTATATGCATAAATCCTTTCTATATACAGTATAAGCCTTAATGTGTTTTTACAGTAGAATTATGTAATATGGACTATTTTTTGATAGCTCAATCTTGGTTTTTCATACAGCCCATGCAATTACATTACTTCCAGTGTTAATGAGAAGCCTCTCTCATTTTAGTTTGATCACCTGTCTTAGAGATTTCATTTTAGAAATCAATATGTTTAGATAATACACACCAACAATTCTTGGAATTACTTTTTCAACATGGATGTAACCTTTATAAAAATAAAGATGTCAAGTGATTTTTAATGCTATTAACTAATACAGTATTTTTGCTTTCTTCTAGCAATGTTCTCGAGTGGCATGCACACCATATGAACACTTTTACTTGCATATTTGACTGTCTTTATGCCTTCATGTGAACATAAATATCATCAAATAACTTCAACTTCATTAGCAGTGTGAAAGACAGTAAGCATTGATTTGTACTTAACGTCTGAGAAAATGCAGCCATCTTTGGCTTTACGTAACTAAGGAAAACCTGGCTCAGGTCTGCTTAAAAATGCTCTTATACTTAAAGGAACACGCTGACTTATTGGGACATTAGCTTATTCACCGTAACCCCGACAGTTAGACAAGTCGATACATACCCTTCTCATCTCTGTGCGTGTCGTAACTCTGTCTGACGGCTCCACCGTTAGCTTAGCCTAGCACAGATCCTGGAGGTAACCGGCTCCAACTAGCCTACTGCTCCGAGTAAGTGACAAAATAACGGCAACATGTTCCTATTTACACGTTGTGATTTGTATAGTCACAGCGTGTACAAATAACGTCACTTGAGACACAGCCATCTTCTAACCGTATATAAACTGGGAACTATATTCTCAGAAAGGGAAGCAGTGCTACTTGGGGGGAGTAATACGCTTGCAGCTCTGCTGAGCGCTACTTGGGCGGAGTGTTATGCTTGCAGCTCTGCCCAGAGCTGCAGCGTATCACTGATTTCTGATTTCCACACTTAATGGGCTTAACTGGCACTTGGGCAATGTTGTAAATAACTACAATACAAGTCAGAGCTACACTACTGCTGTATGTGTTGGTTTTGGCAGACCTGTACAGAATATCCAGGCTACAGAGATCAGCCAATACAGCCTCAAAACCAGTCCCTTCTGAATAAAGAGTGTCACCTGAGAATCTACAGACAGTCTTTGCATTCACCTGTAGATATACTATTTGTAGCATGTGTTATACTGAATATTCGGCTGTTCTTTTTTTGCAAAGGGCCCCTGTTTCAGCTGTGTTAAGGTATTGGATGTCTGGCATTTAATATAAGCCCAAAGTTGAAAGGATATTCCAAATGTTACCATACGTTGCTTTGAATGACAAAAACGCAGTATTTGTAATTCAAATGATTATGTTCTGTCCCACTGTGTATTGATATTTGTAAAATTCTGTTCCTAGAGAGATGTTTCAGTAAAACCTACCCACATTTTAAGACAAACTAAAATTCCCAAGACTGTAGGTTTGTGGAAACTATCTGCTAACTAAATGCTATTATGACATGACTGTACAAAATCCCTGAGGGTTTTTCTTAAATAAATAAATTCTTTTATTACAAAATAATAATAAAAAACTTACTGCAGATCCTGTTACAGAATTTGTTTCTACATGCTGCTATTGGTTGGTTGCAGCCATGATACAAATTGAAATGTACACGTTTTTACATCTGTAGCTGTCAAACAGGTAAATCATTAGGAATATCAATTCAGTCTGAATCATCACTGTTAGGTAGGATTAGAAATGATGGGGGTGTGACCCTCCATAACTCTGGAGACTCCTTGACACAACCCAGGAGGGAAAACAAAATTATTTAAAGTGAAATTTCACCTTGATGGAACATTTTCATTTTTGTCACACACACCTAAAACAATAGTACAAGTCAACTAATATTAGTCAGATCAATATTAGCTGCCTGGTGGATTCCACTTGTGTGAATAAAACTAATACAAAAGGCACGAAAAAACTTCCAGGTTAAAAAAAAACTGAAATTCTATTTTCAAGGAATAAAAAGTTGAAAGTGAGAGAGCAGTACTAACTGAGTTTCTCAGAGCTGCTGGCTGACAATTCATGTCGACTAAACACATAACGTGCCAAAGTGAAATATCACTTTAAATGAATAGTTTGACATTTTGGGAAATATGCTTATTTGCTTTCTTGCTGAGAGTTAGATGGGAAGATCAATACCACTCCTATGTCTCTCCGGTAAATATGAAGCTGGAGTCAGCAGCATGGAGTCAACGCATGAAAATAGGGGGAACAAGATAATCCAATGTTTTATAGAGGGTTATATGCCGGCCTATTTCTTTCAGTAATTTGCTAGAGTCTCCACTGGTTGCCTGGCAACTGCACCCATGCAAGAAATTGTCCAGCACATAACCCCTTGTAAAAAAGCAAATGATTGAACGGATGAATTAATGACCTTTAGAGGTGCTGGCAAGCATTGTGTTACCTTTGGACTGAGCCAGGCTGGCTGTTTCCCCCTATTTCCAGTCCTTCCATGCTAAACTAAGCTAACCGGCTGCTGTATGTAGCTTCATATTTACTGAACAGACATGTGAGTGGTATCGATCTTCTCCTCTAACCCAAAAAGCAAACAAGCATATTTCACAAAACATCAAACTATTCCTTTGAAGACAGGTAAAAACAAATAAGTCACTGCACAAGTATGAGATGAACACAGGCACAAGACTGGTTACATATTCAATGGTAACACAGAAAAAAGTAGAAAGACTGTTTTCAATAATACTCATATTTACGGAAACTTCATAGGGCAGCATCACTGACCATTCACAGACCTATGTCCAATTAGTTTAGGGAAATACTTTGAAACAACACTTATTGACAATAGTTATGAAAAGTCATAGTAAAGTCTGTTCAGGGTATTTACAAAGTGTCCATGCCAGCAGGGTAGGTGTGGTGGGCGGTGCAAGTCCTCTCATGATGTCCTGGTCCGTAGAGAGCTCATCCTGAGCACAGTGAGCTCGGCTACATCTGCATCCTCCATCTCCACCTCTTGTTCGCAGCTTTCTCTGATTACATACACTACGAGACCCACACAGATGAAAATGAGCAGGATTATGCCTATAACCTGGGGTACAAAAGAGTAAAGCAACACTTTGTTTAGTAAACATACACAGGAAATTTGTATTTTTGGTTAACAAAGTGTATTAACAGAGCTATATTATAGTTTCCAAAGGCTAATGGCATTAATTCAAGGATACATTCTCTACAGTGCATACTCTGAGGGGGAGGTGTTTTTTTTTTTTTTTTACTCCACTCATTCTACACAATCTTCTATAATCTAGAAAATATTCAACTTACCTGAGAAAAAACAAATAGCTGCTGTGAGCGGAGCATTAGTTCTTGTGGGGTGACATCTCCCTCACTAATTGGCTCACACCACTTCTGCGGAGCTGCCTTGTCAACTAGTACAAATCTACCCTCCCAGTCTGTCATAGCACAAGCAAAGTATTGGCCATCGAGGAACAACAAAATCAGCCACACGATAGCAGGAACGAAACTGGAGAGGGTAACAGGCTTCCGGCACCACATATCACATCTACATCCTTGAATGATCAGCATCAAGGTGAAGGCCATGACGGCAGGAATTATGAAGAATGCTGATGAAAACACTCCGTTCCATGTAGGGTTGCAAGGACACTCAAACTCAAGCTCCACCAGCTTCTCTAGTCCCATGAGGATAAAGCCAAAAGCCACATTTGATACCAGAGGACTGTTGCTAAGTTCATTTTTCAGCCTGGTAAGCCATTGTTGTCTACTTTCCATACTAGATTGAGCAAAAAATGAAGACAATCGCTGTAAAAAGCCCAAAAGAGGGTCCACCGTTGTGAACACATTGGCAACAGCTAAGTGATGCGTAATTAACTCATCCAGGGGTAAGTTTTCCCCTCGGGCAAAATGCCACACTTCCACTCTGATTGGTTTTGAACAAAGGAGGGTGTGCCGAGTGCTCTGACATTTCTCTAGCTGATTGGTCTGTGCAAGTTTTCAGGTGGGGTTACATTTTAAATGTGGTCTCCCATGGACAAACTGGAGGGAGGGCTGTAAAGTGGAGGGAAGTTTGTTCTGCAGTTGAGCACAGGCTGGCCCTTTGCAATAGTTCAGCAAAAATAAGATGCATGGAGGTGTTGGCATTTAACAAGAGGCAAGCCTTTACATTGAATAATCAAGTAACGGACCAACATGCTCATTAAAACTAAACAAAAGGACATGTTACAATTAAAAATATATTTCACTAAAGAGAGGTCACTGAATTAATCAAATCAAACCAGAAGCCTAGCTATACATGTATCAAGTGCTCAGGTGTTTTTGGTTCATGTGTTGTAATTGTCTGCAATTAAAACAATCAAATGTATGCTGACTCTTTTCAGTTTACCTCAACTGGCCACATGAGGTCACCCATGGAGCAGCACACACACTAAGGATAGAGAGGATTACAGGAGGCCATGTTGAACTTTCAAGGGGATGTGGTACATACAGCTTGAGAACACCCAGGCCACTGATGTGATGACATAATTTATAAACGACCTCAGTCAGCTCAAGAGCATCACCATAATCTCCTCATATTAAAACCTGACAAGACAAAGTATTTAGGCACTGTGAAACAGGCTTGGAAATATGTGACTGGTAAAACAAAAATTATGGCTGGGTTGCTTTCAGTCCTTCTGCATAGGCTAACCATTGCAATTGTTTTAAATCTAACTACTCAAATATTGCCTGTAGAAATATCTGCCATTTGTTCTGCATATAGTTTGTGACAACTCTGACTTGACTACTGGTGATAAACGGGCTGACAATTTATATATACATTAATATTGCAGTATGTTGAAAAGAATAAGGGAATCATATAGGGCAGGCTGGTTATTACTGTAATCGCTGACAGTGTACTAACTGTATTAGCAGGAACATCCTCTGAATGGCAGCTGATGAAAATGTGCACGTCACCTCATTAAAAAGATACAAATTGAAGCTTATAAACGGACAAGGAAATGAAGACTGGGGAGGCACATAATAACTGCCTGAGTTCACAAACAATATCAATTACATGCGTGTTATGTGTCTGTGTGTATGCCTGTGTGTATTTATCCTCGGTCATGAGCGCATAGGGCACGCGCAGCTTTTCGTTGCTGCCGTTGGTGTCCTACCAGCATCTGTTCTTCTTTTTTTTTTTGGAACAGACGTATGTTTCGGATACATCCCTTTCCGTTTAATAATTTCTGCGCTATATTTTCATTTTAAATCACCGAACCGTGACCGCGAGAGCGCAAATGCGCATCGGTCTGCGCATCTTTGAATCTTTAGAACTACACTGTGGACAATCTCCCTGACATCTCTCCTCCGCAATCCGACGAGGCTTCTTCATCGCCTATGGCCGCACATCGGCATCCCTGAGCCGCTGGCCTCGTCCCGGACCTTTCACCAATCGCTGTCCTCGAAAGGTCTTTGCATCAGGAACACATTGCAACAAAGATTTTTTTTTTTTTAAATCATCCTCGACCGATTTTTTAAAAAAGAACCTGGTGCTATGCTGGGCCCATCTCTCTAGATCTTGTGATTAATACACGATCTCTCCTCCCACATTCGTCCGACTGAGAAGCTGGTACTCTCATCGACCCCGGCAATGCATCCTAACGCAGTGATGCTGGCGGTGGTCCTTTTGGGGAACTTGATGCTGCCTTTCATCTCGGCACAAAACGGTAAGAAAGCAGATGTGACCATGGCATAATTGTAAACATCGCGTTGAGGGAAAGTGACTTGACTTGTGTGAGGACGCCCGAGCGAAATGTTTCTAAAGAGGATTTTGACTTGAGTGTGACTGCGTTAAAGCTACTACTACAGTTCCACGCATGTCGACAATAAGGCCAGAGTTAGACGCCGACACATGAGATTCAATAACTGACCACAAAACGGAACTCTTAACTAATTAACTATACAGAAAACTGACGTTGTTGTGACGTTTTTGCAAGGTTATTTACTGTCAACTGAGTATACTGTGAGTACTGTATACTGTACTGTATATCTGTAAGGGGATTTAACTGCCACTTTCAGGCAATGTCGAATATGTTTTCAAATGTGTTTTAAAATAGACAATGAGTAGTGTTGCTGGGGTTTTGCCTTCAAGGAATAAGTTAAAAATAATAAGTTAAGTAAATATTAACATATAGTAGTAGCCTGGCCTTTGCCGTTAAGTAGTCAAAGGGGGGTGAGTAGCAGAGTGTGTCAAACAAGACTAACCCGCTATCCATTAACATATTATCAACACCCAACACAGACTAAAGACTCGCCCTGTGTGTAAATAGGCCTACTGTAAGGCCCTTCTGGATCAATGCTATTGGGCCTATGTATCTATTTGATTGGCAAAACCTCTCCCTATACTGTACCATATTTCCTGTCATGCCAGCTTAAGTGGATCTTTCTCTCCTGCCCAACTGGTTCAGTCAGTGCTAATTGCAAAACTAAATGCACACAAAATACGTTTCTGTTCATTCATGTTTGAGTGCCAGATGTTTGTCCTTTTCAAATTTTCAGACAGGGAATAAGCGATTGGTTTATAGAGGATGCTCATTTGTGACTTTAATTTAAAAAGTTCACCATGCATTAATCATAATAAAACTGAGGATGATTTGGTTTGAGTAAATGTCAGTAACATGCTGTTGGGTGTTCCAGGCTGCCCTCCTCTGACACGGCATGCCCTGACTTCAAAATCTGTTGAATCACGTCACCCAGAGGGGCACGCAAATCAGCAGCCATTTATGAGATGAAAGTGGAATCTTTTCAATCTTATTATTTTTTTTTTTTTTACAATTTCTAAAATAACCACAATGTGTCCCTTCATGTTTTGCAGCGCTTTAATATACAAATATAATAATCACTGCCTGTATTCACATCGTTTAAGAAGCTTCTATACCCACAGGTCAAGACACCTGTGTTGACAAGTCAATATCACGGACATGATCTAATCCACTTTCGGAGAAAAATAAGACAGGGAATTACTCTGCATACTTCAAATTGTAATGCTTAATGTCCACCTCGTCTTTCTGTGGGATAATCGGATACCCACTATGTAAGACTTATTAATAAGACATGCATTCTGATGAGAAGGTTGTGTAAAACCTCCCTCTAGTGCTGACCTATCTTTACCTTTTTATTATACTTGCAATGGAAAATGTCCAGATTATTTATATCTAAAGAACTAAACTGAACATTATACATTGGAACAGTTTGTACATCTTTCCCGTAATACTAGTAAAACTCAATATGCAGAAATGAAAGAAGCATGAACCCAGATCATTTTACAAGGAAAGCACCAAAGCAAACCTACATCTTCAGATTGTGAGGAGACAAAAAACTAAAGTACCACAGCTGTTATATAACAGAATATTATCCCCTGAATTCCTTTCTTTCTTCTTTGTTAATTTCTCTGAGGTGCTTGAAGTGTGTGTACGCACAGTGAGGTGTTCTCTGATCTTGCTATCAGGAAAATCAAATACCTTATAAGCCCTCCATTGTTTGATAAAGCTCAAGCCAAGGCATTCCAAACACTTCCTGTGGTCTTTGCCCAGTGTTAGTGCCCAATCACTGAGGCCCAGTTCACACCACAGAAACTAGCACACACATACAACCGGGTCAGTGGGAGACAGACTGGTGCCACCCAGTCACTAAATGTGTGGGTGATTTATCTGTTTTATGTAGAAATCCTAAAGTTATAGCTAATCGACAGACCAATTTCTATTTCAGTAAACAGACCCTACATTCATCACAGGTTTGATCACAGTTGTAATAACTACAGTTATTATTTTACACTGTTGGTAATATTTTGATATTTGCTCACATCACATTCATCCAAAGTTTACATTTAGGGTAATAGATAGGTGCATGTCTTCTTATGCAATCCTAGATTTTCCTGTTATATTACAGAATTCAGACACTGGCATGGGGAGAATAATAATTATAAGTGCATGAGATGTAATCACTGTATCTGGGAAGCAGAGGGAATTCATGTCAGTATTTGCTCATGTTCAGGAAAAAGTAGGCCTACTATACTAGGTGGCCAGTTTCTGCGACAGATATTTGGAGGACTGTAAATAGCATCCGTCCATTCTGCCTCGTTTCTATTTTTACCACCGAGACATAGCACTGAGAACTGTGGCTTTAAGGTCCTTTTGTGAAAGTGAATTCATTAACTCTTAATGGACGGCCTCCTTGTGCACAGCTGCACAGCCTTCTAAAGAGTCACTAGGTGGCTGTGAACGATTTAAGCTGAGAGATGATGTGATCTTTATGCAAAGAAAATAAAGGCTGTTGAGAAAGGTGGCTGACATGGAGAAGTGCTTTTGTGTCTTATATAAGTTCCTCCTCACGAAGCATGTAGCCCGCTCCTGCTGCCAACTTTGGTGTATTATCATGGCCTGTGTGAACCAAAACATGCAGATCATGTCAACACAACATTTAGAATAACAAGCTGATATTACTTCCATGTTAAAAATTAACTATTTATATAGGATTTCTCTCATTTAACTGTTTAGTTAGCAGTTGCTTAAGATTGAGCGCACACAATATTCGTTATTGTTGAGGTTACACAATCAAAGTATAAAGACATGATGTAGAGAATGCTATGCCCACGTGGATTTCAATATGTACTGCAATTACAATATGCAGGTTTATTTTGTCAAAATGTGGCCCTGTAATTCTTTTCTACATCACATTATAGAATAATTATTATCTACAGAGGCCAACATTTCATTTTAAGATAAGCATTTTACAGCTATATACCATTCAATCAATAGACCAACGGTATATGATGCAGCAGCTTGTCCATTACCATGTCTCTGTTCAAGCTCTGGACAAGGGCACATTTGTGAGTCTGGAAAATATGCTGTAGGACTCAAGCCAGCTCTTTACACTGAGTCACGCTTGCCCACTGCGAAATCTGATATGGACTGCACTGATTAGGAGCAGCATCACACAGTATAAAACACAGTGCAGGTATATACTGATGCGCAACTGTAAGGTGAGCAATGTTTTCTTTTTTTATATAATGATTTGTCCAGGGACGGACATGCTGTTTCTGTCTTTCAGCACCACCCTGCTTCACATTCATACAGTTACACAGATTCACAGCTGGAAGTTCCCCAATTTAGCCACAGCCCTGTACTACTGGCTGTTCTGCCGGAACTGCTCAGGTTAAGTGTGCTGCACAAGGGCAGCTCAGAGAGAGAATATTCAAAGATGTTACTTTCTTTTATACCTGGCCCTATTTTTCCCATTGCCCTGAGTATTTTAACAGTGACCTAAACAGACACAATGTTTTTTTACCAAGAGGCAAATGCCAGCTGATATTCAGCATACCATGGTCATTTAAGTTGATGAATGTAGGAGGTTGAGGAATAACATTCGTCACCCTCCCATCCACTCCTCCCGTTTTGTTTGTGTTGGAATTTTAAAGTGGATTTCTGAGGACTATGGTTAACTGCTCCTCAGATCTCTGCAGGGTAAATCCAGACAGCTAGCTAGACTATCTGTCCAATCTGAGTTTTCTGTTGCATGACTAAATCTACTTTTGAACGTACACATGTTCCACCAAAACAAGTTCCTTCCCGAGGCTATTTTTCAGAGGCACCACGGCTTGTCCTGTTGCTTAGCGCCGCCCATGACAATTGTGATTGGTTTAAAGAAATGCCAATAAACCACAGCACATTTCTTTCCCATCCCGGAGTGCTGTGTGGACTAGCCAGACCCTCCTCCGCAGCGCTGTGGAGGAAGGTCTGGCAAAGCGAGACTACCCCTATCGAGAACAATTAGTAGGATCTTCTAATTTTAGAAGTTATTTCGATGATGAAAAGCAGTGTCCCATGATGCATCTGTCTCTGTGCGTCTTGGGTTTTACAACCCCAAATCAAAAAAAGTTGGGACAGTATGGAAAACACAAATAAAAAAAGAAAGTAGTGATTTACTAAATGTACTTTGACTTGTATTTCATTGCAGACAATACAACAGCACATAATTTAATGTGTTCCTCATCATTTTTATTGGTTTTTCTTTTTCAAAAAAAAAAAAAAAATTCCTATTTTGGTTTGGTCGGGACTGCAGGCAGGCCAGTCAGTACCCGTATCCTCTTCCTCCGCAGCCAGGACTTTGTAATATGTGCAGAATGTGGTTTTGCATTATCTTGTTGAAATATGCATGGACGTCCCTGGAAAAGATGTCTTCTTGAAGGCAGCATATTGTGCTCCAAAATCTCTATGTACTTTTCAGCATTAATGGTGCCATCACAGAAGTGCAAGTTACCTTTGCCAAGGGCACTGACACAACCCCATACCATGACAGACCCTGGCTTTTGGACTTGTTGCTGGTAACAGTCTGGATGATCCTTTTCTTCTTTGGTCCAGAGCACACGGCGTCCATTTCTCCCCAAAAATACCTGAAATACTGATTCATCTGACCACAGTACAAGTTTCCACTGTGTGATGGTCCATCCCTGATGCCTCTGAGCCCAGAGAAGTCGACGGCGCTTCTGGACACTGTTAACATAGGACTTCCTTTTGGCACAGTACAGTTTTAACTGGCATTTGTGGCTGTAACTACGTATTGTGGTACTTGACAAAGGTTTGCCAAAATAGTCCTGAGCCCATGTGGTGATATCGCTTATAGGTGAATGACGATTCTTGATGCATTGCCGCCTGAGGGATCGGAGATCACGGTTGTTCAGCTTAGGCTTGCGCCCATGTCCTTTACGCACTTAAATTCCTCCTCATTCCTTGATTTTTTTAATTATGTTATGCACTGTTGAAGGTGAAATAAGCAAATGTAAACAAACATGAAATATGTTGTGTTCACATTGTCTGCAATGAAATACAAGTCAAAGTACATAGAAATCACTACTTTCTTTTTTTATTTGTTTTTCATACTGTCCCAACTTTTTCTGATTTGGGGTTGTACATCAAATCATTTGAATTCCCTTGTTTTGACCTCGGAAAGAGAAATACGAAGTGTTGGTTGTGATTAGGGGATGGGATTAAAGCATTTCTATCTAGCACAGGGGTTATTGGGATTTAAATCTCATTAAACTGTTGCCTCTCTTCTGTAATCTGAAGTATTGCCAGCAAAATGGAAATGGTCAGCCCAACGCTTCCTTTTTCTGGAAATTCAGCTTTGCAAATGATGGCAGTATTCTGTCATGTTCATCACAGTGACATCAAATAAGGTATATCAATCATGTGATAAAGTCAGCGAGGAAAACTATAACCACTCTGTCATTAGTGTGTTCAGGGCTATACATCATCACAGCCTCTCGGAGACAAATTTAGTTGCACACTACATATCACACCTACAAAGTGTATTCCAAGTGTATTGTAAGTTCTATAAATACTTATATAATAATAATAATAATAATAATAATATAATAAATTGTTAATTTATTTGAGCAAATAAGCAGTTTTTTAAAACTATTATTATAAGAGCATATCAATATTAAATCTAAATTGAGTTGTCAGCATTATATTACATTACTTATACACAATGTTAATATCACTACATTTGCTTGTAGGGATAGAAAACTGCCTTCTAGAACTTTCACTGGGTTTTGCATGACATACCTTCTTAAACAAAAACTTTGACATGAACTGAACATTACTGCTGATGTTATGACCATTTAGCAATTACCTACTGTCCATTGCATACATTGTATTACATTCATTTTAGTGTATATGAATGTTGACGCATGTAATTCATAATATTAAAGATGAGAACAGTTTAATTATTTATCAATTTCTTGACAAAGTGGTTTTGGTAATTCACTTGCGACTAGTGTATGTTTTAGCTTCCAAACAGCAACCATTTTATTATAAGTATGTACCAGACTCAGTGTAGAAGTATAATTTGGCTTCTGGCTTTCATCAACAAAGCTTGTGAATGACATGTTGACAGTAGAGCTGGGCGATATGGAAAAAATTCAATATCACAATATTGTTGACCAAATTCCTCAATATCGATATTGCGGCGATATTGTAGGGTTGACAGTTGGTGCTTACAAAAAAATATTTACACAATGAGATTTTGGATAAATAATCATCCTTAATGTATATATAATAACTAAGTGGGTAAAGGAAAAGAATAGAAAAGCTAGAACAGTCTGGTAAGTTCAAAACATTACATCACTTTACTGTAATCCAGCAATTAAAACCAGGGACAGATAACACTTACGTGTCTTATCACGATATTACGATATCCAAAATCTAAGACGATATCCAGTCTCAATATTAATATATTGCCCAGCCCTAGTTGACAACCAGAAATATAGGCAGCCAAAACTGTAAAAAAAAGACTCCATCAATGTGTAACATCACCTTATATAATTTATGTATATCAATAAAAAATGTATCATGAAAAAAAACCTACAGTTCAGGCTATTCCCTATGTCAAACTAGTTATTAGTTTCGGAAGAATAGAAATGAATAAGTAAGTAGGGAATTCCTCTAAAAAAGGATAGAATTTAATTAAAAGGTTGGCAGGAATGTGAAATAGTTGTGACTCATAGTTGATGGGATATAAGACCACCAACATGGCCCTTTCAACGTTAACAATGTCAAGGTGCACAAGGGTGTTCACCCTCTGGTAGATAAAAAGTAGTGAAAAGGTTAAAGAAAAAAGAAAACAAACATATCTATGAGGCTAGCTCCATATATACATATTATTAAAATACTGTGGCTAATCTAGACACCGATAGTAAACTCACTAATGCCTAATTTGGCTTTTTTCTCACACCTGTGTGGGCGTGTGCAGACTGTCCGTGACACTGACGACTCCCTGTCTCATCTTTTTTGTTTTGTGAGCAGGACAAGTTAGGCTACACCCTTTCTGATTCTTTTAGGTATTTGGAGACTTGTGACAGGTGACTGTGACACATTCCCAGGATAGCTCTGCCAACTTCAACCCCAAATGAGATCTAAAGCATCTAGTATAACTGAAAACACCTGTGTGGATATGGGTGGCCTTTGAATCTCTCAAAATCTGTCACTAGGTTAAATCCTAAATGCTTGACTTTGTTGACAATTGTCACAACTGTATGACCTATTTTGTTATACAAATTACCCCGTAAAGGCACACATATCTGTTACAGTACAGGTACAACAAAGACACGCCCACACCCGCAAACTTAAATACACACATACAGACTGCCTAGCTGATAACTAGTTCAGTGGCCCTGGGGGTTTCCTACTTGCTGCTTTCTCTGGTTGTAGGAAGGCAGCTGACTCACTCGCAGGCTGCATGGTGGTGGTTTGTGCCTGCTATCAGTCCTCAGGGGAGTTTTCTTCTCTACCTACATCAGTAGAGTACGTAGGCTGTAATGACTGTGACTTCCACACAGCCTTAGACAGAGCTTGTCACACAATATAACAGGTAATTTTGTGATAGTATTGTGAACATGTCATAAGGGAGTTAAGTGAGCTAAAGCGTGCAACTCAGAGATGGCACTGTGAAGGACTTAATTATTTCTCGTGCTTTATAATTTCTGTTTAACCGTCTACTCGTGTGAATGTTTGACCTCCTTGGTTCGATTCCACACAAGCCACCATGGCAACGACACCTCTGCATGCATTAAAATGTAAATATTAGCCTTATTGTGAATTAAAATAGAGAGTAACACTTGCAGTGAAGCTCTCATTTGTTTCAACTAACCTATAGGCCTTAATGTTCTTTTGAGAATGCTGCATTTAGTAATGCAACACCTTCCAATTTACTGACACTGACCAGCAAGAAACCCCCACCACAGCTAGGTCTGCTTTGCTAATATTTTTGTTTGTATTCATCCGTGTTGGTACAAGCGTTATGTTGGTCCTGCAAATGTGCAAAGACAATATATCATTAAAATACTAGAACAGCCACTGGGAATGATTCGTTGAAACAAAACATCCCCATGTTAGCTCCGCAAGCATTAGCAATTAACCACCTTTAGCAACTAAGCAAATGTCAATACAGTACAGTGCAAGCCATGTAATAAGTAATAACTGTGAAAGACCAAGCAACTCAGTTTTCAGAGCTACATTTAAAGTCGACAGACAGCAAGTATTTGGTACTCAAAAGATAGATTTAAGGTAGAATAAATAGTGGACGGAGGCCTGATCTACATTTCTGCATAGTTTATAGCTATAGTTTCAATTACTAAAACTTAAGTGAAGCTTTTAGTCTACATGTCTTTAGTAGTTAATGAGTACTGTCACAACCAGCATTCCCCCTATACTATACATACAAACAGACAAGTCTATCCTTGCAACGTGGCATCATGACTTAGCATTAACATACACGCCACTTTCCTAAAGCTAAGTGGCGTGTTATCTGTACGCATTTTGAGCTATATGCGTGTATATCTACGCTGTATACAGTGGATGTAAACATACACGGTACTTGCCACGTGCCGTCGCCACGTGCCGTGTTATCGCAAGAACAGGTCGTAATATCGCGAGACCGTCACGCGTGAAAAAAACAAAAAGGTTGGGGTTAGGAAAAGAATAGTGGGGAAGGCTTTAGTAAAATGAAAAAAACGACAAAAACACGACGGCTGACAAACGTCAAATGCTTAGGAAAACATGAAATGGTTGGGTTTAGGAAAAGAAAATTGGGGAAGGCTTACTTAAAAAAAAAACACAACTGACAAACACCACACGCGGGACGCGATCTCCGCTCTCCCGGGTGAAAGTCCTGTGTCTATATATTGATTAAATGTAAAAAAAAATATATCAACAAATGGATTAATAATTTAGACTTACTGTTCATTGCAGCCCTAAACTGCTATCATCATAACATAAGATGATACCAGGCACAAAGATGATCTCATCTTTCTTCTATCACCAAGTTCCTGAGATCTGACCACCCTCCTTTGCACCTCTCTTTGTCACTTCTTGTCTCCCAGCACGCCTTTGAAATAAATGAGTACCGGCTGGCTGCTTTGTGTTTTGTTTTCACTGCCAGTGTAAGCTCCTTGTTTGAACAACACGAAAATTGGTCTGCTCACTGGCTGAGTGTTGTCTGTAGTTTGTTCTGTGGGTATTTCTCCACAGAGCCTCCCTGAGCATGAATTTAAATGAAGTCATCTGTTCCATTTTCTGATTTAATTTGCCATCACCTTGGAGGACATGCAATTATTTGAAGCAGATACTATACTGTGATTATGAGCACTTATGCATGGCTGACAATAGTTATCTGTGCCATGTGCCATGGTAAAGAATGCCATAGTAAATGTTCTGTCAAATTGAAATATTGCTTTAACAGTGTAGGCGGAAAGGCTTGGATTCACCCTCTGGGATTATATGGTGAGCTTGATGGGCCCAGATGTTTCCAGAGAAAAGAAATAAATGCTAATTACTCTGCATATCTCTAGGCATTGCACATAGAAACACAAGTTGTAAGCACCAAATATCCTCAGACACATCTCCTAGCAGGAATACTCCAATTACTATTGCTAAATTCTCCTCACAATTTCTCTTTCCTCTCATCTAATTAATTTGCATATGGCTGTGAGTCACAAACTGGTGTCAAGCAACAGACGCTCACTAACTAAAATTCATGTATTGTTAAGTATATGAAATATATTGGCTATACTCGCCTTTTTGAGTCCAGTGCACAGAGAATAATGTACTGTGAACCTTGTGAATGGTATTTATTTTCACTTGTCAGTTATAATTCAAATAATTTTAATGAAATGGAACTGGCTTCATTATGGGGATGAGCTGAATGTAGTTGTTAACACTCCTTCCTTATGCTTCCACATGCTTATCTGTTCATGTGCTTATGATACATTACTTTGAGCAGGGCAGACATCTCTGGCAGGGCCTGTAAGCTGTTGTATTTAGACACAACACACAGTCTAACACTCAAGAGACCACAGGCTCTTTGTTGCCATTTCCTCTACAACAATTCAGGGCAAAGTTAAGGCAATGCTATTTTTTTCTGATTTACTTAAGCACATGTGGTTTACAGCTGACGGGCTGCAGAGGCGGCAGAGAACAGTGTCTGTGGTCCAGGTGATTTGTCATTAGATGAGGTTCATTAAGGTTGGCAGTGTATTGTTGGGCTAACTACTGATGTGAAACAGGGTCATGAAGCAGGCACAGACACATCATGCTACACTCACAGTTGTGGTAATAATGCTTATGGATCCTGTTCTATTTTGAATCCCACTGCATTTCATATTTGAAATGTGTTTCCAATTCCATATGGCAGTAAGCTGGTTAGAAAAAAATGGAGGTTGTTTGTACAACTCCTTAAGATGAAATGCCAGTGGCGTGATGTAATGGGGATATGATTGTATATTCAGGTTCCGCTTGTTACTTAAATGAAGTTTTCTTTAAAAGCACAAGTCAATTATCCTGTTCCACTGTGACCATATGTGCATTTTGTGAATTTTGAAAACCTGCTCTTTAAGTCCAGCTTATCCAAAATGAGAGCTGGCTGTCCTAATTTCTGGTGTTATCAGCAAAAGCTGATATGGAGATTAGATTCATACATACATACATACAGTTACATCTATTTGTGATGATTTTTGTGAACTGCTTTTAATTGGCATTCCAGGTTCTTAGAAAAAAAGATAACCACTAGATTTGGCATGACAATTTGAATTGATTGGATTCATTGAATTGAATTTGAAGTAAAATATCTGCATAACACAGAATGCCAATTTTCCAAAACTAATGTGAGAATTTTCATTCAGTATGTTTTAAAAATGTTTTAACATGCACATTAATTTAACATGCTACAATATCATGAACAATAATTGCATGGGTTTCATCAGGTTTCCTCCCACAGTCCAATTACATGCACGTTATGTGAATCGTGACTCTAAATTGCTTGTAGGTGTGAATATGACTGTGCATATGTTTATTCATGGGTATGTGTTAGCTCTGTGACAGACTGGGTGCACCCTACCTACCCATGTGTGCTGGGATAGTCTCCAGCACCCCGTGACCCTGAACAGAACAAGTGGGTGTAGGAAATGGATTGATGAATTATAAGAAACTAGTGTAGCATATCAAAACATTTATGAAAAAATGCATTCAAAATCATACAAGTGTACAATTTACAGTATAATATTTACCAAATTTGGTGAAGACTGAGACACATTTGCAGGACTGGCAAAATATAATTTTGGCACGTAAAAAAATGCTTCGTTGCTTTAGAAATGGCCACTATATGGCATTAAACCAACCAAAAACTTTGACTGGGGCCAAACTTTTAAGATTTTATTGAGATATTCTTCTAACAAACTGTCAGTTGGGTCAAGTACGAGGGATGCCACTGATTGTTCCACAATTGCCACACAGTAAGCGTAGAAAAGGCTAAATGTACTGTAACTAATGTTAACAGTTTGCTCAAGCATAAGCACATGAAAGGTACACTTTAAAAAATCCAGTTGCACTCATCTTTATAAGGTTTAATATCAGAGAGAAAAAGACAAAGCGAAAAGGAAAAGAAATACACAACATATCAGCACTACTTGCTGGCCTGGACTTGGGACTGGTTGACTATGACTCTGTCTGACAGTTGTATGGCCTTAGTGGGCCACGGGACCCTGATGTTGAACGGACTGGATTTAGGTAATCATTAACCTTTTCTTTTTCCACCTATCAATGATTTGATGATTTGCTTCGTTTTCATTTGCTTTTAATCATTCACTCTTTTTTTCTTTTTGTATGTACTCTGATCCTATTTAATTTCTTTCTCCATCCCTTGGCCTTTCCACACCTTCCTACTGCTCTAACCCTCTTCTACCCTTTCCTTCCCTGCCATCCCAATACACTTTTCCTCTCCAGCTGGGTTTGTGAAGTCGCCAATGTCTGAGACTAAGCTTACGGGGGACACCTTTGAGCTGTACTGCGACGTGGTTGGTAACCCCACTCCAGAGATCCAGTGGTGGTATGCTGAGATCAACCGAGCTGACTCCTTCAAACAGCTGTGGGACGGAGCCCGCAAACGGCGGGTATCCATCAACACAGCCTACGGCGCCAATGGGGTTAGTGTGCTCGGTATCACGCGTCTCACATTGGAGGACTCTGGGACCTATGAGTGCCGAGCCAGCAACGACCCCAAGCGCAATGACCTCCGACAAAACCCTGCCATCACCTGGATCCGTGCCCAGGCCACCATTTCAGTGCTACAGAGTGAGTGGTCTATGTCCCTAGTACCTAGATGATGAACCAACTACCAATCCCCTGTCCCAACCACTCCAGCCCTTACAAACCTCTCACGAGCCCACCCTCACCACAGCGGTCACTGGCCAGACAAAATTGAAACAAACACAAATCACATTATTAACTTCTTTTTTTTAAGTTGCTTTTTACAAGTATTAATAGAAGGAACATTACAATTGTCTAAATCCATATGCCAGTGGTTGCCATTTGTGTTTTCATTAATATGATTTGTTTTTTCTTAATTTGGTTTGGGAAATATTTACGGTCTCTTTTACTGAACTCCGTAAACTCCCTGTCTCTTCCCAAATCCCATAGAGCATCTTCTTGTAAATGACCACAAACCCAGGAACTTTACCCAGTCTCTATCTACATTTTCTTCTTTTTCTCTCACCCCAAACCTTTGTTCTTACTGTCTCATATGTCCTTCCACGATATTCTGATCATGATCTTTTTATCTGTATTCTAATTTCACCCATTTCCTATTCCTAGATCTATTTGTGATACTTATTCCCTTAGCATTATATTGTGTCTCCTGCGTTACATTATTTATTTTATTTATTTCAAAGCCCTGCCTGCTTAATGTAGCGGAAACCTAGTGGTGCTTTGAAGTAATAGTGCTTTTGATTTGGCCATCTGACTCTGGGAACATTGTAAATGGGACTGTAAGAAGACACAAGGAGGGATCCGTTAAGGTGAAAAAGAGTGATTCCTGCTGTCAACTCTTTCCTGATAAAAGCAAAACATGTTCTGCTTTCAAATTTGTGTGTGGTAATCCAATAAAGGATAAGACCACGTGAGGGCCTTGATAGTCTCATTCCTCGTTCAGATGAGGCAGAGATTTCACTTCTACAAAACAGTCTCTCTGGACTTGCCTGTGCACTGTGTAACTTTGTGCCTTCTCAGCCATCAAGCATGTGACTGTGAATCAGTAATGACATTATATCCTTTAACCTTCTGCTCTATGCACATACACATTCAAACAAACTGAATTTCAACTGGACCCTTCTAATCTGTACATGCTTCAGTGCTCTGCCCACTGGAGCACAGGGATATGTGGAATGTTGTTAGTAATGGGGAAGCTCTCTGAGAAGCTTAGAGGAGTTTGATCCATGCTGGCTCTTCTGATTGGACTGACAAATTTTGATTTCTGTGAGCACTACTTCATTAGGTGTAGGGCTGATGTAATTTAAACTATTATAAGAAGTGCAGCAGCACATTTACAAGTCCTCACTAAATATATTCTGTCATTACTGAGGAGTAAATGTTCCCAATATATACATGTAATATCCAGATTATTACATGTATATAACGGCTATACATAATAGCCCATTGATATGAATGTATAGTTTGTAGCTGGGGAAACACAACAATGTCTGATTGTCTTGTTTTTGGCTTTTGTTTAATTTAGTTTGTTAATGTGGATCACTCTTAATCAGTATACACAGAATCAGTATATATATGTAGTATTTTATTCCCATTACAAAGGTCTTTAGTCAGAACTTTTTGGCATTTGGATTTGTAATATTCAAATATTCAAATTTTCCAACCACCCCTCACCCCCTAAGACAAAAAATCTACTTAAGATAGATCTTGTGCTTAAAGTGATACTCTACCCAAATGTATCCTTTGGGTATGAAACTCTCAATGTAATGTTTGTATTGTAATTAAAGGAATAGTTCGACATTTTGGGAAATACGCCAAAATTTGCCAAAGCTTTGCTTTATTTTAGATGAGAACATCGATACCACTCTCATGTTGATACTGTAACTATCTATTAAACTACAGCCAGCAGCAGGAAACAGTGGTAAACAGCTAGCTTAGCCCTGCCCCAAAGTAAAAAAAACAGCCACCTCCAAAGTTCATTAATTGACCTGTTATATCTTGTTTGTTATATCTGTCCACAAACCTTAGTGTAAACACGTCTCGTTGTGGCTTTACGGGGGGTAAGTGCCGGACTAGTTTCTTGGCCGAGAGCAGTAACTTCCTAAAGCCAGGCAGCTGTTTTCACCTGTTTCTAGTCTTAAAGCTAAGCTAAGCTAGGCTTCTAGGCTTCTGGACGTAGCTTCATATTCAGTGTACAAAAATGAGTGGATAGTTATTCTCCTCAAACTCCAACAAGAAAGCAAAAGATTACATTTCCAAAATGTTCCACTATTGCTTTAACTAAGAACATCAGCTGTGGTCAGCTTTAATTCATGTCAAATACAATTGATTCCAATGGTGGTAGGTTTTCAAAATGTCGGCAGAAACGTCTCTCCCCACTCTTGCATCATTGTCGGTTGGTACACCAAATGGCTAAATACAGTGCATCTGTGTCACACTGTCTTTTCATCACCCTTCTTGAAGCTGAAGCTTCCATAAAGTAGTTTATTTAGCTGTGTTTTGGTGAAAATCCTGTTTAGAATGTAACTGAAAATACAAACAGTAATCAGAAAAGTAGATCATGGTGCAGGAATGGTTTGCAAAGTTTCTGTGGATGATTTTCCACTTTTTTCCAGCATGAAAAGCTTTTCGCCTTCCGAATTCATTGTTGCCCATGTGAATTCAAGCTGAATACTAAAAAGTAAACCTCAAACCTCTTTCAGCCACTTTTCAAGCCTACAAGGGGTGAGTGTTTCATAAATACATACACATGTATTTTCTATGTAGTATCACTTTAACTAATAAAATAGATCTCAGTGGATTTTGAGTGCAGACATACTGTATACTTGAAAGCAAAGTATCTATTTTACAGTAAGCACGTTTGTGAGACTTTGCTTTTTAAAACAGTCATAATGCTATGTGAAGTTCCACTGTTTGTACTGCAAAGTTACACAAATGTGTAGATTAAAAAACACCTAGGAAACATGTAACAGAATGCAGCCCTACTTGACATTCAATCAAAACTGGCAATTTAACATATATAACTCATATATATATATATAACTCATATAATATCTGTCAGTTAATTGGATACAATCTTGATCTAAATGCAGCACTATGTATTATATTGTACTAACAAGAGGAAATGGGGGATCAGGCTGACTCATTTAGAGCAACATTTTATATGTAGTTCCATTCTGATATGGCGATACATTATGAAACACTTACCACATTTTAAATTGTGACACGGTGTCCGACAAACAACCTTCTGGTTAAGTTGCCCGTGGACCACTGTGCCGTGTTTGCTAAATGTTAATTTATGTACCTCATGTTGTGTGTATGCATGTCTCAAATATACTATTAATAGTACACGTGGTTCTGCTTGGTGGGGGAGGGATAGATGCAAGGGGGGAGGGAAGAGAAATCCCTTTAGCTATTGAGTAGAATTGCAAGAAGGTGCCATGAATGCTAATAAAAGTCACTTGCAGGTCTCAGTAGCCATTCTTTCCCCGCTCCACCCTTTTGCTAGTGGCCTTGTAGCAGCAGCCAGTAGTAGCTTTATGATGCTTCTCCTCTCTGCTCCTCCCCTCGGGGGCTCGATCGTTGCCATGGTTGGCCCGCCCTGAAGGAGGAGGAGGGGGAGGGCGGAGGAGGCTTTCTGCTCACTACTCAAGGCAGAGCAAAGGGCGCCTTGCTCTCAGATGACACCTCCTTCTTCCCTGAACATCCTTGAGAAATGGACCCTGGTATCATTTAGTAACCGTTGCTTAGCAATTTAAAGAGTTAAGTAATGTAGGTAGTTGTTCAGCAGTAATCTTAAATGTCAAAGGACTGTTCAGTGTTGTATAAATCTTCAGCCCAGATCTCCAAGTACACAGCTTTTTTTTCCTTCTATATTCTGATGACATTCACATGCAAGCATAGGGCAAGCCATCTTTGAGAGCCCATTCAGTTTCCTCTGTTAACATGAGACATTAATCAGATACGGTATATCGTCTATCTATCCTCCAAGAGTCAGTGTGACTGTACAAATAGAGCATTCAGAAAAACATTTATAAATGCAGTGCTCTAACAAGAGATAGGTGTGAGATAAATTAATATTTAGTTTGCCACAATATAAGAGAGATGTTTTGTTAGCATTTTCTCTTATACTCTTTATGTTGAGCCGTCCAGAAATATTACTTAATCACTACTTTTTTCTCTAAAGATAAATGATCGATACAAGTCTTAACATCTGCTTCATGTACTCATGTCTTTTGTTTATTTGTTCTGTGCACATTTGTCTTCACTTCATAGACACCCTCCTACACAGATCACATAAAACAACATACAGCCTACAGCTACTATAGCACAAGAGGAAGCATTACAACAACGTTGAGCCCCACTTCTGTGATAAGGTTTGACTGTCTCTGTCTTCCAGAACCAAAGATCAATGCCTCTGATCAGACCATCCTATCAGCAGACACCCCTATCAAACCAGTTACCCTGCAGTGTAACCTCACCACTGCCCACACCCCCCACAAGGAAAGCTTCTGGGTGAAGAATGGAAAGGAAATCACAAACACGCGGACAGAGCAGAGGAACACAGCATACAGGTGACAAACAGCTTTGCCTCTATGTAGTAAGTAGGATATATTTTTGGTGAGAGGAAATTGCAGAGACATTCCCTGCAATGGAAAGTGAATAAGAATGTATGTACAGTTTTTCTAAATGTTTATTTTAAAATGGAACTGGCTACCCAAACAAAAAGCAATGTTGAGGTAGTCTTGCATACAGTAGTCGCATCTCGGTCTCAAACAGTGGGGGTCAGGTAAAGTTCTTGTCAGAAAATGTTGGAGAGCAGAACCTTGCTGAGACAAAGGCAGTATACTGATTGGTCTCTAAATTTGAAATAGGAGTGTTGCTCACATTTTCAGAAATCGTAAATCAGGTTTGTTGTTCAGCTTGGATAACTGACAGTCAGTATTGAATGGGTCAGACTACAGTGTTGCAGACATTTCCCTGTTCTACAATAAGTAGTAATAAGTAGAACAGTCATCCGCACTCTCTCCCCTTTGAGGGTGAGCAACTGGAACAGTGACAGGACGTCATCACTCGCGAAGTCATGGCAACCAAATAAACAACAGCGTGAGTACAGGCATTTCTCAGGCAGAGTGACAAACAGTGACGAAAGCCTCCACGTGAAAACCGCATTTACGCAGGTCCCTTGAAATATGACAGCTATATTGGAAAATAGCGTTTATGGACACTGAATTTGATGAATTTACTGTTTATCAGACCCCAGATGAGACAAAAAGCTCACTTTTTACACGCTGTATTAACGTTACTGTTTAAAACTTTCCAGGTTAGTGGGGGTGCATACCGCTCAAAACCAAAATGAAAAAAACATAGTAATGTTCCCTCAGCATTTTGTTTTGTTGCTAAACTGTGTGTAAAATGAGCAGTGACGTTAAATCATCTGTTTCAGGTAACGGTATCCTAGGTTACCGTCTATTTGCTGGATTTTTCAGAGGTAACGGTAGATAATGTTAGCAAGCCCACTGACAGTGACGCTATTGTTCATGTTTTGGCACAATATTTAGTGAAAATGTGATTTGAGATGCCCATTGAAAAATGTTGTGTATCTGGAATTATTCATTAGCTATGTGTGATATCTGTAAAGCTAAACGTTTATAGTAGTAACATTAGGCTTAGTCTATATTCACGACATTCCAATTCTGGGATTGCTCCGTTGCTGTCGGAAATTCCGCCAGATTTCACTCTTTTCAGCCGGATTTCCGCTCCATCCATTTTGTTTGTGTTGAAATTTTAACCTCCGGTCTATTTATGAGGACTATTAACTGCTCCTCATATCTCTGCAGGGTAAATCCAGACAGCTAGCTTGACTATCTGTCCAATCTGAGTTTTCTGTTGCATGACTAAAACAACAACTTTTGAACGTAGACATGTTCCACCAAAACAAGTTCCTTCCCGAGGCTATTTTGCAGCGGCACCGTGGCTTTCCCCGGTGCTTAGCGGCGCACATGACAATTGTGATTGGTTTAAAGAAATGCCAATAAACCACAGCACGTTTCTCTCCCGTCCAGGAATGCTGTGTGGACTAACCAGACCCTCCTCCACAGCGCTGTGTAGGAAGGTCTGGCAAAGTGAGGCTACATTAGGCTAAAACACATTTTATTCTGATCCAAAAACTCATTCTGTGAGAAAGGAAAGAGAAGGGACACTAACATTATATCCTGGAATGTAATTGTAAGACATATGCTTTTGAGAAACGATTGCAAATAAAGCAAACTATTGCTAAAAAGGAACTACACGCTGTTCTCACTTAGGTAATGTTACTGTTGATGTTTTGTCACCACGCAACTGACATTTTTAAATATCTCCAGACTCCAGCCATTGATTGAGAACTATGCTGAGATAACTCCTGGCTTTCTCACCAATTTGATTTTCAAAAGCGATATGCAGCATATCACTGACTTAAGCCAAACACTGAAATATAGCTACCTATGCATTCAACTACAAACAAACGACCATACCTTAAGTACCAACTAGTTGTTAGTTCCTTCTGTCACACAGTATAATCACTGGAGAACAAAGCTACTGTTGCCCCCGTAGACATACCAGACTTCTCCTAGCCACAAGATAAGACCAATTGGTCTATTCCTTGTCATATTACATCAGTATTACTCTGAAGTTTACAGCTAAAATGCCCGTGGTGGCCTTCCTTGCAGAATCCAGAGCTGCTGTTACGTAATATAACAGCATGACAACATTTTGTCTCTCATGGACTTTTAGACCCCTCATTCTTTCACTGCTGTAGTCCAAACTAATAACTACAGTTAAACTGACATAAGTTGACTTTATTTACTTGACTACTCACAGTGTAAGTGACTGGTAAATTAAGACTATGGAATAAGTTGGTGTTTTGTATTTTTGTGTGTAGAATTGCTAAACCACGGGCAGATGATTCCGGGGAATACATGTGTGTTTACACATTTGACATGGCACCGAATGCAAATGCTACAATTGAAGTAAAAGGTAAGATTAATCACATCACATCTTAACACCTCAACCTTTGTTACATGCATGACATCAAATATCACTTAATATCACAAAAAGCCAATGTCTGGCAATGTCTGGCAATTGATTTCCACAATGATGTATTACAATTCTGAAAAAGCTCTGGCTTTAGTTTTGGCTTTTATCAGGTTATTGTGGTTTTCTACTGAGAGATGGAGAGATAAAGGTTTCCAAAGTTAACCACTCAAAGCTGTGTAAGGAGGGTCCTTGTTGACGAAGATGTTTAAATTCATCCAGTGCAGTGCAAATGACAGGGCCAATCCCGAGGCTGTTGTCACTCTTGGCTTTCACTGAGACAACAGTCAAAATAGCGCCTGGGTAGCTCATCTGGTAGAACAGGCACCCATATGCAGAGGCTCAGTCCTTGACGCAGCAGCTCAGGGTTCGAGTCCGACCTGCAGCCATTTGCTGCATGTCTTCCCCCTCTCCTGTCTACAGCTGTCCTGTCTATTAAAGGCTAAATGCCCCAAACATATTTTTAAAACAATAATAATAGAAAGGCACTGCACATGCTCACCAATACCTGCAAACACAAAGCCCACTAGGAGGCATCCTTAAGAGCAGTTATATACTTTTGAAAACTGAATTGAACTAACAATTTAAGGTTTGTAAATCACTTTTATATGTCATAGAACTAATAATGGTTTAAGTAGAGTAAGTGAACTAGGACAGTCTATGTAATACCAAACAACCTAACCAAAGAACTACTGTGTTGGTTTCATTCAAGCTGACAGCAAAGCCATCAACTTGAATAAGGATTCTTCTCTGAGAAAGGGCAAGTGAAACCCTGTTCAAGAGAAGCTTGCCTGTGCGTAGTGCTTAAGCCAATTTGTTGTGGCATGGCTAAGGTGCATACTGAGCATGCCCTGACTCTTATTCTGTGGCTGTCTTGAAGCGCTTCCTGATTGCATAACATGGGTGATGACCATGTGTGTTCTGCTTCCACTGGATTGTGTGATGATGGGACTCATCACCATTCAAACTGAAGTGTGCTCGCCATCACTAGACTGCCGGCCTGTGACTGTTGAAGCTTGCTATTTGTCCCCTGGAGGAAGAAGTCAGTCTTTCAACTAAACTGACGATGCATGCCCTTTAAATAGGCCGACATGCAATGTCTAAAAAAATCTTAAAATAACAGAATGTGTTGACATTTACGAAGCATTTTCTTCAGTTCTTAAACACTCTTGTAATTATCTAGAGGTGTTTGAGATCTTTTGTGACCCAGGTAGCAAGCTCGCTGTTATGCTAGCCAGCTTTGCACTGCGCTTCTGGCAACAGTTCACTGAGATCCCTCGCCTACAGTGTCCTTGGCACACTCATCCCTGCAGGACTCAGCTCAGAGGCAACAGATGGAGGATTCTGTGATGTTGTAGGATTAAAGCTCTGAATCCCGTCCCAGCCATCTCTGTGGTTTATTGTCTGCGATACTAAGCTTACCACAGATACATATTTGGTACCTTATATTTCTCAAAATTTTAGTAAACATTAAGCACATTTCTCTATGAAATTGTTTTAACATCCATACTAATAATTTCACATTTTCCTTAAAAGACAAATGTTGATTGGCCAAGTTTATACAATTTAAACAAATTCTAAAAACTAAAACATGTAGCCACTCAAACATAAAACAACTAATGAAGGATTTGATTAAATGGCCCATTAATGTCTGATGTCATCTTAATCAGCTTTTTTCTATTCTTTCTGACAGTTTTGACCTTGCTCCTCTGCTCACACAGATTAATAACCACAGTAATCGTGGTCAGGAGTGTGAAATGGAGGTTTCTGCGTGTTTAAGCACCACTCTGAGGGCTGTCTCTGTGCTGTCTGTCACTGAGATAATACAGTCAGGATAAAGCTCTGGGAGCACGTGTGTACCATAATTAGAGCAGGGTGATGTCACCAAAGAGCGCAGACCCCTCCTGCTTCATTATCCATACACAGCTGAAAAATACTCACTCCAGGCCTTTCTCTTATCCTGCTTAATTGCATGGAAGGAATTATTGTAATTTTGAGGATTAGTGGAAAAGCAGGAACAGTTATCTTCCTGATGTTGTGCAGAGCTACATGGAGAGTCTGTCTCTCACCTTTGGGAAAGACTATGTTCTATTGATATATCACTTTGACTTGACATCTGTTGCAGTGCTTAATGACATATGCCAACATTTATTAAATTCATAACCTTTTTGTTATCAGTTGTTTCATTAATTAGGAACAATTCACACCATTTTCCTTGGGCTCAAAATCTCTTTTGTGGAATTCACTGTGGAATTATTTTAAACGGGAACATCTGGAAACTCTCATATCATACTGATCCCCTTCTTCCCTGACCTCATTATGAATTGTATTGGAATGCTTTTGAATGGATATTCCCCATTGCTGGGATTTGGTGGTGGGGGTAAATGTGGTTCCAAAATAACTGCACACCCAAATCTATACTTTTTTTTATAAGGCAAGCCTCTGTTCTACACATAGGGGTTTCTTTCATTTATCTTTCTCATACGCTGAAAAGTCTACCGGATTATGTTGTCTGTATTTTAAGCTTATCAGGTATCTACTACTACAAAAACTACTATTATCTACTTAACACAACCTCTTTATATTAGCAAATTATTTTGTAAGCATTCAACTACTGCCCCTATGTGGTTTTGACCAAATGCCTATGTCAAAGACTAATGGGAGCTGTAGTCTTATACTTAAAATATAATTAATGCTACAGTATGTGTTAAAATGATTGGGTATTAAAAGTATATTTGCAAATACAGAAGTAGATACCCATTTACCTTAGTTGTTTTAGCTTTTCTTTTTAGAAAAAAAATTCAGTAACCTCTGTGTGAGATACTGTGAAGTACATATGAAGTAATGACATGCCTTGAACTAAATAATGCAGTGTGATGCATGATTTTTTTTTAAATCTCTGAAAATAGCCCACTAACTAACCTTCTTATCAACTGCAATTGCTTTGAGTTATTTCTGACAGGAAAATTTACATGCCACTTTAGTATATCAACCCCGCTATAGAGACTCTTAATTACACTCCTCTCTCTTACATAGACATCTGAATAACACAACGTATTACCATAGCCAGAGCAGCCAATCATGCTTTCTTTATTCATGCCATCTGGTCAGAGTTAAAACGTTCTTTTGAATGTCTTACTTCTGCCAACTCAGCTAATGATCCATTTATTTTACCTTTCCAGCAAAACCTGATATCACTGGCCACAAGCGAAGTGAAAATAAAAACGAGGGAGAAAATGGAATGCTTTACTGCAAGTCTGTTGGTTACCCACATCCCACCTGGACATGGCGTAAAGTGGACGGAACATCCTACACGGTATTATTATTATACACACACACACACACACACACACACACACACACACACACACACACACACACACACACACACACACACACAGTATATATATATATATATATATATATATATAAGTGCTGTCAATCGATTAAAAAATGTAATCAAGTTAATCACAATTAATCGCAAATTTTAAATACTAGAATTTACTTGTAAACGTGCAGTGTTAAAATATTTAAATGCATGACACACTGGTTTGTGCGCCACACATGGCAAATGCTCGAATGGTAGACTCCTTGCAGCGGCAATCATATTGCGAGCGCTGTCTGTTCCTATAGTTGTGACCTTGCCCGTTATGTCCCACTCATTTGCAACTTCAAGAAACTGGCTAGCGCATGTTTCGGCAAAATGCCTTTCTGCTGTTTTTAACACGCCCAAAGTAAATGCAGCTGCCAGTTGTTATCGATTAGGTGCGCTGTTTGCCGAGCCACGCGTATCACACAAAGCGTGACCTGTATATATATAGGTAAAGTAGGTAGAAATGATAAAGGGCAATGCTATATATGTGCTCCAAATTTTGTTAAACATTTTCAAATCAACTTTGAGAAATGATCATTGTGTTCCAGGACATTGACAACTCTACTGGACGCTTCTTCATCACAATCAGAGACAACTACACAGAGCTCAACATACTAAACCTGGACATAAACACCGATCCTGGAATATACCAATGCAATGCAACAAATGTGATTGGAAACACTGCTGAGACCACTATACTACGGGTGCGCAGCAACCTTGCACCGCTTTGGCCTTTCCTGGGTGTTCTCGCGGAAATTATAATTCTAGTAGTCATCATTGTTGTGTACGAGAAACGCAAGACGCCAGACGACATTATTGATGGTAAGAAAACATTTTCTCTGTTACTAGCAGTAGGCATTAATAAATAAACTATGAAATTAGATATGACATTATTCATGTTTAAATTACAACATTGCAATTTGAAACCTGTTGTAAACAAACATGTGAAACATGTCTGGTCTTTGCTGTAAAGGTATTGCAATATTTTAAAAAGACATTACCTTTGTACTGTACATACTGCCCTGAAACTGAAACTAAAACAGAGGTGGACTTGTCATATGTGTACCTAGTGACGCCCCCAGTAACTAAATTTAATTGCAATAAGTAACCAGTATCATGTTTTATTTCTCACATTTATAACACACCAAATTTCAAAGAATTCGGTTAAGAATTAAGCGAGTTACCGTCCATTTTGTAGAGAAGTCTGCTTCTCTCAATACATTGAATTTGTTTACTAGCGGATCTTGACCGCTTTCCAATATGGCAAAATGTGGTATCTTATCTACAGTTGCATAAACTGACTTACAGCGTGACATGTTAATGTAAATCTACGTTGTTCAGTTTTATAGATCCATATGCACATAAACAAACTGCTTGCAATTTGCAAATGTACTGGAAATCAAGCAATCCATCAAAATACTTTGTTGATCGAAGCGGTTTGTTACATTGCCCCCATTCTTGAGTAGAAATATTTTTATATAAGAACAAACAGAAATAAGAAATGAATTAGAAGAAATATGTTAACACAATAGAGGTAAGAAATATGTATGTAAAAATAAAAACAAAAATATGTGCATTATGCTAAAACAATATGTAAAAATAGAGAAGATATGAAATATGTGAAAATATGAATATTAAAGGTATAGTGGAGGATTTTCTTTTTCCGGGTGGATCATCAAGACTATTGGTCCTCCTAGTTGTCAACCATTCTGCTGATATGTTTACGTAAGGCCGTCGTACGTGCTCATCCCTAGGTAGTTTTCGCTTTCTGCGGCCTCTGGCCCGACCGCCTTCTCCCCGCTCTCGGCTGGTGCTGGCTCTTGCGCCCCCGCCCTGACCTCGTCTCCATCGGCCTCTAGGCGCACCCCCCCTCCTGGATCTTGGTCGGGATGAACCGGGCACGGGCTCGTAGTCAATATCAGATCCCACAAGACTCTCTTCTTGAAAGCTCTAAACGCACCAGCAATAAAAAAACAACAACTTAGATGCTAGACGATAGCTTGTTTGTTGGCCTGTAGCATGCTAAAGTTAGCTATAGAGATGCTTGTAGTAAATAGATTTTCACTTACCGGTGGCGAGTCTGACATAGTGGAAATTCCCAGGAGCAGGAGCCGCCATATTGGGGATGAACATTAATAGTGCGACGCATCGACCCATTCCACGCAAATCAACATATTTACGTGTGTTACGATGTGTCGTTCCAGCTAAGCTTTCCAAAAGTTGGCTATTGGTGTGCTGTGCTAATGGCAATGGTAACAGCATATTTGTTTCCATGTTGATAGCACAATAACAATGTCCATACACATGTGGGGTTATCAGAAACAATTAAACTATTACAATTATTAAAACATAATTAAACATAATTTAAAAAGACATAACTTAATTGGTTACTATTCTTTTCCCCTTCTTTCCAAATGGCAACATAATCTAAATGGGTGGTAAGTGAGAGATCCTGCATGGTTTCAGATATTATTTTTTTTCTTCTGTCATCTTGTTTGTTTTTTACGTGCCTACAGTCCATCCAAAACATTACGGTCTTTGCTGAGATATTAGCACAGTAAATTAAGTTTATTTTGTACCAGTTATGGTGAAATGAAGATGTGTCTTGATTCATTTCCTTTTTCATTAGGTTTAAACCCACAAAGTCTCACATGTTGCCACAGGTGATAGTCAAACGATTTACAGTAATAGGTTTTGACATGGATTCAATTCTGTACATATCTCCAAGGAGCCATAATGTTTAGATATATTAAAAGCCCAATCAAGATTTATTTTTATAAAAAAAATTACTATTTGGAAGGAAGAGATAAAGCTATCCCCTTATCCACAATGCGACAGAACATTCCTTAATATTCAATTGTACTTTTACATATTCAAATCCAAACCACCTGCATGCCTTGATTCAGTTTCACAATTTTATTAATATTAGGGTAACTGTGGTTCCTGCTTGCGGAATACCCCCCTTTCTATTTTGTTAAGGTAACGGACATATAATTTCAAACAAAAACATTAACACCCTCACAATTATTTTCTCCTTTTGGACTAAGTCACTCAAGCAGACACACTATATGGACACCTACCCATCCAGCCTAGCATTATTAAGGCTGTAAACCACCCATATAAGTTTTTTTACACGAATAGGACAACTTTGAAACATGCTGATATTTACTTCATTCAATAAGACCATCTACTGGTATAATTACTTAAATGTGTGGTCCTCTAATACAGGGTCACGTCTGTTTTTTAAAGTAATATATTGAATAAAAGAAAACACTGTACTCTATTCAGGTTAATACAGTAGTAGCATTACAGAGCTACTTGACTACTTAAGAGTACAAACAAACCTCAAGGGCTCCTACTCTAGTGGCCAAATAAGGTTATACCTAAGCGTCTGCAGTCTGGGTCTGAAAATTATACCAAAATATCAAAACCACTGTGGCCAAAGAAATGCAAAAGTAAACACAGGAATGAAAAAAAAAAAAAAGAAACAAATGATGATTATTATTAAGTTTGAATCCATTTACTCATTCTTTGTTGGTTTTGTCAACATACATCAATGTATGCATTTATTTCAACCTGTCTAGTATCCCCTGCATAAGATAAATGTGTTCCATTTTACAAAAGAAATGGCCTATGCTTTAGGAGGCAGACAAAAATCACATGATAAGGATGTGACAAGATGAAAATGTCTAAGGGCCTTTCCAGTCACCACAGGTTCTGTCTGACCTCTACTCATGTGACTTTGTCTTCTTTTCATTTTGGAATAAAACAACACAAGCAAAATACAAAGCTACACTAATATGAATCACTCCAACTGGGCAACAGTTGTACTCCACACTCGAATACAGACAAAACAAAACAAGCTTCGGGGCACATCATGACTTTTATTTACTTAACAAGATGTCTAAAAATGCAATTGTAGTCCAAACAAAATAAGATTTACTCAGTCAAATGGAAGGAATATTAAGTAGATGAACCTGTTTTAGGCTTCAGTGTCACCAGAAGTGGTCATCAGATGCAGTGTTTCCCCTAGGATTGTTTTTAGCTGTGGGGGCAGGTATGTCAATGTCCTGATTGGTGGAAAATGCTTGTAGAAAGAAAGGCTGTTGTCAGGTAAAAATGTCACAGTCTAAGAGGCTGAAGGGAAAATTGACGTGGAAAAGCCCAGCTTTAATGATGAATGGACTGATAAGCAGGCTACCATTCATACTGTATGCCTCATTTGCAATGAAATGATGCTGTTGGAAAATAATACAACCAGCATCATCATCAAGAATGAAGAACTCGAACATAACGATCGCGTCATTCACGTGCATATTAAGTAACCACATGTATCCGTTTTGGTCTTATAATACATCCATAGAATTACCGCTCCAGTGGAGAGGACAGTTCGCTCAGCCGGCAGTTAAGTTTATAAAAATGTGTCCAAATTTCTAGATTCCCGCCAAGCTAAGCTAAGACTAGAGCCTATAGCTTTATTTGTTTTAGTTTGTTGGTAAAAATTGGCTATTTGCAGAGTAGAGCTGTGTTTGCCTGAAACAGCGTGGTGGACGAGAGTGGACTGAGCAGACAGAGCAGATTAAAATATCGCTTTACATGTTTATGCCGGTCTATACAGGTGAGTGCATTGTGTGTGCAGTGTATTGCCTTTTTACTCACAAAGGTTTTATTGTAGCCTACTTATAGTAACGAGACTAGCGTGAGTTCATCTGTTAATCCTCTGTATCGTTCCCAGTCAGGTGCTGCGTGTTTTAACGCACACACACATCTTGGCTCAGCTGTGTGTGTGTGTGTGGCGCGCAGGCAAGAATCCTGGCATGTGAATGGCGATGCAAATACAGGGGGGCTGGGTTTGTGCTCTACCTGTGAAGCGCGTGTCTGCGCTATTCTCCTGTGCGGTGCGCCACTTGCCAATCAACATAGGGGAAACACTGAGATGTGATGCCGTTTCTCTTTTCTATTTTCTTCCTCTTAACTCCCCATATACCGGTAGGGCTGGGCAATATATCGATATTATATTCATATCGATATATGATGCTAGATATCGTCTTAAATTTTGGATATCGTAATATCCTGATATGACACAAGTGTTGTCTTTTCCTGGTTTTAAAGGCTGCATTACAGTAGAGCGATATATTTTTCTGAACACACCAGACTGTTATTATATATTATACATCAACATAACTGATGATTATTTATCAAAAGTCTTGTGTGCATATTTTGTGAAAGCACAAATTGTCAGCCCTACAATAGGTACAAAAGAAGTATTTGGTCAAAAATATCGGGATATTTGATTTTCTCCATATCGCCCAGCTCTATGTACCGGTATACACAGACTTTAGGCAATCCCACAGTAAGGAGTGACCAGAACACATTTCTAAAGTTGAACATATGTTAAAAATTACTAACCATTATTTAATGTAGAATGTATATCTTTACTGAACCAATAAGACACTATGGTGGCTAACCGCATCTATAATCATCTGTTATCGTTATTTAAATTGCATTAGTTAATCATGTTACATTATTTGTTTCTGACCGGTACAAATAGTTAATTATTTGATCATTAGAATAAACATTTTTTTACTTTATTTGCTTCAAATACATGCACATACACAAACCACACAGCTCAAGTAAGCTCTGTGCATGGCCTCTAGTTTGGTTTCATCTACCGAAAAAATGAAGCGATTAAGGTGGATTATATTTGCCATGTTTATGTCATTCAAATCAGGAATGAGGACTCCCTGCTCACGATGCAAAGCCTGTCTAAAATCTCCTTTTAGCATCCCAGATTCCCATAGGTTTTGGCCCCTGTCGGCGTGCATTATGAATTCTGGTCTCTTGATGGCTTAGCGGTGTTTGAACACTTTTATGCTCCAGAACCAAGGGCTGACATTTCTATCCTGTGTTTCAAAAACCAGTTGCTAAAAATACAGATTTTGCTGTGTGATTTGCTAAATAACAGATCACTTTATGTAATAAGGCAAATTTTAAGCTAACTATAACTCATGCAATCGGACTTGATGTGGAACAATAGTTATTATCAACATTCAACTATCACACAGAAAAAATCTGTTATTTTATTTGTGCTTGCTAGGCCATTACAGTGAAGATAGCTTTTGTGGTGTATACATATGAGGTGTGAAAACGGTGTGATAAGCCGACAAATGTTCCTCCTCGAAATGATCAAAGAACCATGTTTTTTTTTGTCAAATTATAACTGTCATAATCTGCTTCACATTAATGCCATGGAATGCTGCTAATGCTGCTTATCTTAGACTTATAACTGCATGGAAAATATCTCACTGTGACTGGTTACTAACCTGTTGACACATTTCCATCAGTATGCCAAACACCAACTCATGTCAACCCCAAGGCTGTGGATTATTTAACTAATTTGTCACTCAATCCAACAGTATTCAGCAGTTCCTATTCCTGCAGTGTTTCTTATTGTTACATTGTACTGGATATTTATTGCACTGTTGTATGGTGAGAGAGAATGATAATTGTATATTGCATTCCTACTGAGAAAACATTTCTAGAAAATATGCATTTTTATTAATTTGATGTCGATAATGTGAATGTGAATTAGCACTGAATAGAGAGAAATGAACCACTGTGTACTGCAGAGAATTCATGCTGAGAGAAAGCTTTGAAGGGATTCATATTTTTATGCCAAGTCAGTCACAATGTCACACCCATGTACTAGGCTCTCTCAATACCACTATGAAATTGCTGAGTGTAATTAAAAGATGGCTTTAAGTGAGCCATCTGTAACCCTCCTACACATATGCTCAGTCTGAAATGAACAGGAATCCTATGAGATTCAGATAGCACGTGAGGTTAAGTTTAGAACGCTTGGCGTTAAAGATGTGGTTATTTAAGAGACCATACCACAGGTTTTTTTCAGATGTCAGTCCTACTACAAATGTGCCACAGCCTTCAGTAGCTTTTAGTGTCCGAAAACCGTTTTTAATGCAAGACACAACTAAATTCTGTGTATGCTTAGTGCTTTCCTTCTGAGTCTGTTTATCAGACACACAGCTTGTGCATACAAAGCTGTTCAGCAGCTGACTCCCATGTCTGTGATATCAGAGCTTCCCACCAGTGCACGACTCTGCCACACCAGTATTAGAGTATTCAAAGCAATCTGTGCTTTCAGCTGCATCATCCGACCAAATATTTATGTTCACTGATAGATTTGGATTTCTGAAAGTTGATTTTCACACCAAATAAAGGAAAATTGTAAAGTAAAGTACATATTATTTGCAGTAAAAGGTAAAACATGCAACACGGATATTTTGCTTTTATCTTCATCTCATATTTGACCTGTTTTTTGTCCTGTTCTCTTCCTGTGTCAAAGATGATGAACCAGTTGGACCAATGTAAGTAAATACATATTCTTACTGCTACACATTCATAATTCATACAGAAATACTGGCTACCGTGATATGAATTGCTATAACCTGTAGGTCACTAAATCATAACTCCTTTTTTCCTAGGAAAACAAATTCAACAAACAACCACAAGGACAAAAACATTCGCCAGAGGAATACAAAATAAGCAATTTACTCAAGTAAGACACTTGTGTAGGGGATGGGGGCTAAATATAGAACACACTGTGAGGATTATCCATAGTCACGCCTTCTCTTGATTTTCTCTTCACAGATGAGATGGCTAAACTGCATTTATTTGACTACATGAAGGTTTCAGCGATGGATACAGCTCTGGGCAGTTTTGAAGAAAGCATATCTTGTCTCATTTTATGAGAAACAATATCAGCATAACACTGGCAACAAAAAGAACATAATGGCTGTCTTAAGCATGCCTTATTTAGTCTGACGTGGAGATTTCAGGATGACGAATAATGACTAAAACCACCACAAAGGTGTACACATTTTTAATGTGCTATTGATGTCTCCTTTATTCATTTTATCATATCCTCAAATGAGGTGATCCCTTTTGTATAACATATCATGTACAATGCATGCAAGATAATTACGCAATAGGATACTCAGAATAGACATTTTCTGTTGTGATCCCTCGTGTGGCTTTTTTTGCATCTAAAATGACCTGTTTTTTATGGAGTAATCCTTACAAGATATATATGTACGGTATATATATATATATATATATATATATATATATATATATATAGTTAGTTTTATTCTTGAAAATTTGTACAGCAGATCATGGTTATTTAACTTTGATTGATTTTGTGACAATGAGTCCACTTTTAACAGAACTTTTATTGTGAAGCAATGGCTTCAATGACTGACAGTATTTAAATTTAATTGAGAGTGATTACAGAAAATGACTACTGTATGTTTAACTATCTAAACAAAAATGATAAATGTATTATTTTTTTCTTTCCAGAGTAACTTAGGTGTCTTGTATATGTTGAAGTATGAGTGTTCAAATGATAGGAAATCTGTAAAAAAAAAATATTTTTTTTATATTTCCCAATTTCATCAATTGATTTTTATTTTGTATTTTTTTCTCTCTTTAACTGTATAGCATGGCTATAATCCTATGCAATATGTATTCTTAAATAGATATATGGGGGGGGCAGTTTGTTTTACTCAGTGAAGCTTTAATATCGTGGGATCACGTGGAAGCTGGTATAGCAAAATTCACTGCTGTAGCTGCATGACTCCTCATTCAATACAATGTATCCATGTGTGTTGCAGTGGAAATGGGCCTGCATTAAGGTGGGAACAGAGGGACCAGAGTATATAGCCACGATTAAATATATGAGTGAGACAAATATTTTTTTTCTGAATAAAAAATTGAAAAATGAATGCAGATTTTTTTTTGGGGGGGGGGGGGGGGGGGGGGGGAGGGGGGTTTGCAAGTTCTTCCTTATATTCAATACCATTCAAAGCATCCTCTTCAGGCCATATACAATACCAACCAATGTGTTACATTTCAAACAACATCAGCAGCACAGCAAGAAAACACTTCACCACCACCAGGCACTGCCTACACAAACTATATATGAAAAAAAACATTGCACTGACTTGACCTTTCTGCCATCAGCTGTTGTTTATATTCTTCACTCTTGAAGCAGTTTCCTCAGCTCCCCCTCCATCTTCTCCACATATGCAGGAAAGCTGGGATCCAGCAGACAAACACGCAGGATGGGCTCCAAGTCACCTTGTGCCAAAGAACTGTGGCGATATACTTGAGGTAGAGTCAAGGCAGTCTCTCCCAACATGTGCTGTGGAAGGTCCAACAAATACAATAACAACAAATTATTGAGAAACCTATTGTTAAAGCTCATAATTTAAGGAAGTAAATGAACTGAGCACCCTGTGCCTCATGAAAATCGATGAAAACATTGTGCTCCGTTGTTTAACTTAGTTTAACACGTTAAACAGTGTAACACAAAATGACAATTAATATGTCGCACAGTGGATGGGACACTTTGCTAGTTGTTAGCAGTCACTTTTAACTTAATAATCACTACCTGGCTAAGATGCTTGATGGACAATGATCCTTGGACAACCTCAGGCTCAACTCTCACGGCCTTTCCCTGCCAAGTCTGCTGACACACAAAAGAAGAAAAAAGATTTGACGAACACAGCAAGACTCCAGAGTTAAGAGGCCAGTCAATGGCTTCATTACTAATTGAAACATATCCACCCCTCAAAGCCCTTTGATCTTAACTGGGAACTCCTTCAGTTTGTCTCTTCACTAAAGGTCATATTCAAACCCATGGCAGAGTCCATCCCTTTCTCTGACCTTCATGTTAAATGTTCAAAGCCAGATGGCTTTTATTCCAAATTTACCAGTAATTAACTGTATGCTCTGAGAGTTTAAAAGTTTTTTTTTAATAAAATGCTGCAACCGAAATGAAGCAGAATTGTATTATAGAACACCAACTATCTTATCCCTACAGTGTGTCATTTGTAGAGTGTAAACGTCAACTGGTTAAATGCTTTGATAGCATCTTGTATGTTTGTTGTTGGCTTCTAGCTTTGGGACAAAATTGTTTGTTTTAATAATCAACAGCAAAAAAACTATTTGACTGTTAAAGGCAATATTTAAAAATAATTTTTTTCAGTGGCTTAAATGGGATGCCACTTTGATGCTTGTATTTACTTTGTATAAATTAATTATATTATTGTTCTGCATTTCTGTCTGTGCATTTGTGTTTGGGGTGGGATACACTGTATTCTACACCGTATAATGTATTGTGATTGGCTAAATGAGTCATGTACAGTATATACTATCTCAGTCCACCTGCTGTAGCTGTAGTGTAGTGTAGTGTAGCTGTCTCTGAAAATAAGACAGTATTGTAAATAGCACCATCTAGTGAGGATAATATGGCCACTGCTGATGAAGTTGACCACAGCATTGTAGCACAATACTGTTGATTAAGCAATCAGTATGGAATATAAACTACAATTATGGCCCTTTAACTTACATTGACATACTTTTTATTTTTTTATTGACAAAATACTGTATAGTGACATAGGATATCAACCAGTGCCTCATTTCTACCATACAAAGACTATGCCAGGAAGAAAAAAGTAGTAGCTCTTTGATACTCTACAGCCCCGAACCAGACTCTCAGCTTCAAGTTGTCTATTTGGGGGATTTCTATGGGCAACACATTTTAAACGTCACAACAAATGGGCGTTTAGTGCTACTAAATTGTAAAGTGGGCAACCTGTATCACTGCTGCAGAGACCTCAGCAGGGGACTGATTAGGAGGCAATGGGGCGTCCTCCTGATTGGTGACAGGCATGTACTCCATCAGTTTTTCCACAGCAGTTGAACACTCCTTTATAGCCTCTTCCCTGCTACGTCCATCAAACTGCATCCTCATCATGCGGCTCTCTCCCTGCAGAAATCCACAAATACATTCAAGCGGTATTTGTCAGTCTAAACTGTGCCAATAAAAACACTGTGATTTGTATGTTGCTTTTGCTAAATCAACATCTCATTAAATTCCAAATGTAATGTTTAGACAACTCATGTCTGAACATTACATTTTACAAGTTATCTGGCTAATAATTTCAGTATGAGAAGGCCGTTCATCACAGCACCTAAATAAACAGTATTAAACAAACTAAAAGTTGTAGTGCAATAAAGGTAATGATCCTGATAATGCAAGGCAATTAAGGTACTAGGACGGACCATGAGAAAATACTACCCATTGTGGAATTGCAATGCATCTCACGACTCACCTTCACAGAAAATCGAAACATAAGGTTATCAGATTTCTGGTGTACTTTGAAAAGATCGGATCCACTGAGCAAAGGGACTGTATCCTGAGAAAAGACAAGGGAATAAATGTCTTCAGCTGCCAGGACAGGAAATATTTTTTTCCCCACAGGCTGCATTAACTCATGGATAACTGAGTGGTGATTTATGTGATTTTTAAGAATGTAAAATTGTACATACTCAAAGTAAAAGCAGCTTGATTTCCACTTATACACTCAGAAAAATTACTGGATGAAATTAATTGACATAAAAGAGTATTATACTTTTATCAAGCTGATTAGAAAAAAATACTTACCTAAAACTGTCTGCAGGGGTCTCTATTTACTCATTAACCTCTGAGCCTCAGCTTTTTATGATAAGCGTTTCCACACAGGGAATCAAACAAGCAGATGTATATAGCCTAATATTGTGACCAGCCTATTTTGTTAAATGTGCTTTACAAATACATTTGTGTTTTGTCTTTGAAAATAACAATGTATATAACAGGGTTTTTCTTCTGAACAATGGCACTGAACCAGTGAGTACTGTAGGTGCTCTACTGTAGCACCATCATTCCACATCCATAGCACTATAATGCTTAGTATTTTAGTAATAGTATGCTCACATTAGTGTATCTGGTTTCAGTGCAAAACATATATTCCTGGAAAAAGTTATTGTAATTGTGGGAAATAAACATATAAGTAAATGTGTAATCATTTCAAGGCAAACTTTGGGGATAAGCTTGTTTTCTGTGGGTTATTTAAATTAGGGAAACACATGATTGGCTTTTAATTTGAATTCAAATGTAAACCTGGTGATCAACTGTAGAAAATCTTACTAAATGGTTGTAGAAATCTAATAAATAAGATGTTTCCATACAGAGCATGAGGGGGTCACTGAATGGTCGGAGGGTAAATCTTTTGGAGGAAAATTTTAGGGGCACACCTTAAATCGACCTGCAACGCAATTTTTCACATTTTAACTGTATTACTGATACATGCTTTGGTAATAAATACAGAAACTGCAATCTGCTGTCTTATTTTAGTTCACAGTCACATTTTAGTTTGAATGGTGCTTAAAGGGGTGATAGAATGATTATAGGGTATTTCACACTGTTCCTTAAGGTCTCCTAATAGGGCATGTAACATTGGTTGGGCTGAAAATGTCCTGGTGATTTTCTATGGGCCCTTTTGCATCCCTGTGGAATGGCTCTATTTGGAATGAGAGCTTTTCTTCCAAATATGGTATGCTCATGAATATTTAGATGAGCTGCTCGCTGATTGGTTGAGCAACCGCATACACATACATTGGAGACGAGACAGCAGGTCTCATATTTCAGACACAGACTATTTTGTTACTTTACTTACTTTTTTATGCGAGAAATCAACTATACAAAAATTGATGGCTAATTGGAAATTTGGTAAGACGTGTCAGACTTCAGAAGCTCCACGCAGTCTGACGAGACAGCAGCAGCCTGATGCGCTCCACACCCAGGGCAAAGTCACCGTTTCTGGATTACTGGACTACCGGGGCTCGAGGGCTTCATCAAATTTACTATGAGAAAAAATCGCCGCTCCACTTTCGGCATAACTATAGTATATTTACAGTTTGAATTTCGTCACAGCATGTATATCACAGCTACCCTAAGGTCTTACAAAGCTTAGCTTACACTTGTCCGATTTGAATTTAAGGCATTTTTGTGAATTTCAGAGGTCCCGTTAGCAGGTAGCTAGCTAGCTCTCATTGATAGAGCTATCCAGCTCACTCGCGGACAAGAGGCGTTTATTTCCCTGATCATTTGTTTAAATAACTCAACAACATATCCATTATAAGATTAACTGGAACCTGTGGTAAGAGATTGCGGGCGTAACAAGCTCGCTGACCGCGCTCTCACTCACACACACTGGCCATTTAGCAGGAGAGGGGAGGGAGAGCAGCGACCTCCAGGGCCTGGAGCTCCGTCAAAGCCTTGGAATTTGGTAGTCCCGTAACCCAGAAACGGTGACTTTGTGCGGGTATGGAGCACCGGCCGTGACGGAGATCCATCTAGCTCACAGCTCAAGCCAGGCGGCGAGGCAGTAACCGAGGCAGCAACCGGCCGCTGTCACGTTAGCCTGCTGAGCTCTTGAACTCCAACACACAGTCGGACAAAATTTACAATTAGCCATACATTTCCCTAAAACGGCACATAGTTGACGTCTACATAGTTGATTTCTCGCATAAAAAAGTCTCAGAAGTGAATTTAGTAATTAAATAGCAGACGAACAATGTATACAATTTCTGAGATCTGCGTGACCTAGATTCAGAAGACTAAGCTGACCTCAGATCAGTGGTGTAGCCTATGTAAATGTTGGGGCGTGACAAAGACTAGAGACTAGAGCAAAATAAGGAGGAGCCTTAAACGGGCAAATCCCAACAAACTATCGAGTTGAAATCAACTCGGTGGTTCGTTGGGATTTGCCCGTTTTCAGCAGCAGTTTCAAATAGTGAGATTAGCAGAGGAAAGAGGTGTCAATGGGATTTTGAGGTTCTATGTATGTCCTATTTACCAACCAAACTGTCGTTATTCAACTATGACAAGGTATAATCGGTTTTGCATTCTATCATCCCTTTAACACTGAAATCAGTGCCTGAATTGGACCAAAAAAGGTGCCGGTACCCTAATTCAGCAGTTGCATGACATGATGATCGCATGTGTCTTGGATATATTTATACGCATGTCTTAGTAATATATCACTTAAAATGTGTTTTTGTATGCATTTCATTACACACATTCAGGGCTTGACAGTAATGTTTTTGCTCACCAGCCACTCTGGCTAGTGGTTTTCCAAAGTTAGTGACACAGCATTTTCAGTAGCCACTATTTTGTGTGAAGTCACATTATTATAATTATTAATATACTTATATTTGATGAAAGTTGACTGCGGTGTGCTACAATTTACTTGCTGGCACGCGCCCCCGGTGACGAGAACTGGAGCGCACAGAGCAAAAGTCTGTTGTCCTGCTGCGCGCAATCTCGACTTCTTTAGCAATTCTCTTGTCAAAATGTACTTCTGCTACAATCGCAACCGTTGCCTCGGTTGAACCCGCCATATAACGCCACAGCTTGCTGGTCTGTGTGTGGGATTGGGTGACTGTCTGGGTGGACAGATCATGACCCGGCTCGCGGACCCTCTCCCTCTCACACACATTGGCCAGCTCTGGCAGACTAGCTCCCTCCTTGTTTTTCAACATGAAATAAAAAATATAAAAAAGTAATCAAACTTGCAGGGCGCACATGTGCGAGTAGTTGTAAAAAATACTCACACTGTCTCTTTACATTGTGTGGTGCCTGTTAAGTCATGAATATTGCTATTTTACGGAGAGCACAGGAGCTCCTCAGTAACCCATAGATTCTCTCTAATACAGAACATTTCAGTTATGTTCAAACTTGAGAAAAATCAAAACGTCTCCTTCAGACCTTATTGTGCAGCCTAAAGGCCTAAGCTTTCTGTATTGAAAGTTCCTAAACATACATTCCACAATCTATAATAGACCAGTCTATCGTCCTTGGCGAAAGCTCTCTGCAGTCCGACCTGAATATCTGTCTGGCTCGGCACCCTGGCACAGCAAGACAGCTGTGTCACCTGCCATAACTCCATTCATGAAACATTGAGTACTCCCTTAAATTTCTGTTAAAGTTCACTTTTTTATGTCTGAAGGCCCTGATTGTCCAAACTGGTATTGGCCTACTTGTGGAATTAAGTTGTACATGTCATTCTGCTGTGCCAAGGTTGGCAACAAACCAACATTTGAACGGGACAACAAATGTCAAGTCTATGTTCTATAAGGAATATAAAATAGAAATTGAATCAATGCATGTACAATCTGAACCAAGCCTGAAGTGGGTTTTTGCTTTATGTTAGCCTGAACCTGAAAATGTCCCCCATAATAGCTTATTTTGAACCTGTACCCAAAAACTTCTGAGGAACATTTGGAGTGACCCCACCAAAACAATCCGGTCAAATGTCATTGGATTTGAGCAGAAATATCAAGCTCTTCAGCAGAATATTTCACATGGCCTTCTTGGAAGCCTTTTATCTGGAAAGCAGATTTCTGTTACAGATTTAAATCTCAGAAAATCTGCAGAGAGAATGGCAAACTTTTTCTTAGGCCATTTTGTGAAAGGTGTACATGAAAAATTCTACTTACTGTATACTGTCTTTACAAAAACATATAGCTTGTTAATTATTATTATTATTATTATTATTATTATTATTATTATTTTATAACAACATGTACACTGCAATACCTATGCTTGACAGTAGAGCTGGGTGATATGGAGAAAATCAAATATCCAGATATTTTTGACCAAATACCTCTATATCAATATTGTGACGATATTGTAGGGTTGACAATTTGTGCTTTCACAAAATAAGCACACAATGAGATTTTTTTGATAAATAATCAGCAGTTATGTTGATATAATAACTATGTGGGTAAAGGCAAATAATAGAACAGGTAGAACAGTCAGAAAATGACATCACTCTACTGTAATGCAGCCTTTAAAACCAGGAAAATACAACACTTGGGTCATATCAGGATATTACGATATCCAAAATTTAAGACGATATCTAACGTCATATATCGATATCGATATAATATCAATATATTGCTCAGCCCTACTTGACAGTGTTTCATACACCAGCTACAGTCCAAATGTCAGGGTCTAATGAGCTAGAAGTCTGTATGTGAACAAAATGAATTGATGCACACCAAAGAACTGCTACAACAATTTTAAAGTCTATCTTGAAAGAGACTATTATACTATTACTATTACTACTATATACTAGTCTATACATATTTCCTTTTTTTATCAACATTAAATATGCTTATGATATTTTGAACCAATAGCTTTTAAATGTTTAATCTAATTTAATCTATAATTACTAATATTTTAGAATACATATCATATGGAAACCCAAAATAGAGTTTTTTTGCATGTTTCTTTTTTTCCCTGTAGAAGTCACAATTCACATAACATTCATTTGAAAGTTAGTAGGATTCTACAGTGAATTGATAGAACTGGAAACACCAATGAAGTGAATCAAATGTATGGTATTAAATCACATCACAAGTTTCAAAAAGCTGCAAAGAAACAATTTAGGTAAAATAATAGGCCTTCTCGCCCCCAACAACCACACTCATAAGGCTACCAGGACCTTGAAAATAAGGCTTTAGGTTTTGTGTGCATACCATAAGGGACAATGCATGGAAAACAAAACAGAAAACATAAACAGTAAATCTAGCAACAGTCTTCTTACCAAGCTTTCCTGTCCTTGCATCACTAGCAAAAATCCAGATTCCATAATGGTGAGGACAATTTCAGGTTTATTGACATTAGCCTCAAATACCTGGTGAAGAGAAAATAATTTTAGCTGCTGCAAAGCAAATAGCGGTTTTATTTACATGTTTTATTTCATAGCGGGCAAATAGTTTTCCTGATCAACTTATGATGGGTCTATCTATTTCAAGTTAATTTAAATGTAGTCTAGATCAATGCATTTCCAGGATAAAGCCTCACATCCGATGTGGCTTTGCCCCTTACCTTCCACTCTCTTTGTGTTGCCAATTTCAAAATCCCTTTGCTACGGAAACAACAACAAAGCTTTGTGCTAGCAAGCTACGCTGAAAATGGCAAGTTTTAAAGAAAATTTGGATCGTAAAATAAGACAGGCTTGCTTGGTTCTTTCGGGGAATGATCGTTAGGATTTACAAAGAATATGTTACTGGAATTTACTATCTAGCCTAACTGGGAGGTTTTGGGACCGATTGGCAGGATTGCTGTGGATGAAGTTCACACGGCGATACACTGGTAAGAGCAAATTATCGTTAACCATGCTACTTAAAATAGCTCACGTTACTGTATTAGGTAAAGAGTTAACTTCATTTAGCAAATGTGCCACCAAAACAAGTTCCTTCCGAAACTATTCTGCAGGAGCACCGTCACTTCGTCCAGAGCTTAGCACCACCCAAGACAAATGTGATTGGTTTAAAGAAACACAAACAACCCAGAGCGTTTTTTCTCCTATCCTAAAATGTGGTGTAGCCAGACATAACCCCACAGCACTGTGGAGATAGGTTTGGCAATGCGAGACTAAGGTAAATCAGGCAGTTCATGAGCATTAAATTACACAGTTCTATAGGTTCTATGAGGTGTTTTATTCGATCATATTATATCATATTTATGTATGTGTTTGTGTAAAAATAGCTTTACATTATTCATTTAGCGAATGCTTTTATCCAAAGCAACTTACAATAAGTGAGTATTACTATCACATTTAGTTGTCTTACTCTTGCCCAGGCAAAATAAGCATTCCCAGGTCTTCAATTTGAGCTCTGACAACATGGTGGGTATGGTCTTGACATTGTAAACACTTAATCATTGACTCATTACGCAAGAAATAGAGAAAAAATAGCCACTCATACATCCAAATAGTAACATCCTAAAACGTATATTTGCTCCCTTTGCATCTGTACTCAACCAGAGAACATTTGCAGTATTAATGTAGAGACATTTTAAATTGAAGCAGCCCAACTGTGGTTGTGTTAAAAGTGGCTAATTATTTTATAATAAATATTTATCAACAGTCGTTAGAAGTCTTTCATATCCTGCATGCCCTTTACAGTATCACTGCATTGGGCATTACAAGACAAGAACAATAAAAAGCATCATGAGCCTGTATAAATGGGTACATACATTGTTTTACATAGATGCGCACACCATAATAATAATTCAACTAGTTTTTGTTATGCAGTGTACAATGATATGTGACGTTGGGCTACAATCTTAGAATGACCAACCAGTTAAAAGCATTTGTATTGTGCCGCAGACAGAACATTTTGTTAAGAGTTTAAGAGGATGATTAAAATACCTTTAAAACAACGGTTATTGTTAAACAATCTTCTGGGTTTTTGAAATGACAACAGCAGTTTATGATATCAGCAAATTACAAACACACAAAAACCTTAGCTCTAGCTGTGACCGGGGAAACGTTACTGACACATCAGAGGCACACACTGGGCGTGCAGGTAGCAGGTAAGTTAGGTCCAAAGTAATTAACAATATATTAAGTGAGTCTGAATTCATATGTGTGCACACGATTAGGTTATAATAAGCCAACACAGGGTAACGGCCAGACTATAGTTGATTTGGAATAAGGGCAGCTAATGTCAAGACTATGCAACGAGACGCTAACGGTAGCTTAGGAAAACTAACATTAGCTAGCTAGCATGATGCAGTTTAATAACTTGTCAGTAAATGTCAGTTAAGTTACCTTCCAAGGCTTTCCCCCTGTAGAGCCTGGGACGAAACGACCGTAGCGTTTTAACCTCCATGCCTGACTGGTGGCCATTTCCAGTAAGTTAATTCTTTGTTAATATGTGTATGGCTAACCAAAACCTGCCGTGCAAACAAACAGTGTGAGTAGCCTGGTTACGTGTTGGCTGTTTTGCGCGCGGCGCGAGCACACGCCTGTTTTACCCAAAGACATATAAGAAAGGTTTTACCATAGACTACCCAGGAAATGCATACAAAATTATTATATTCCTTATTATATATTCCAAGAAATCGATTGATAGATCGATGGATAGACAGACGGATAGACTACATGTCTTTTTTCTCTATTTTAACACTTAACAACTGTTGTTAATTATTTGCTAAACAAAAATGAGCAAATATAGACTATTTTTTTTTACAGGGAAGTATAAAAATACTGTTGAAGTTGTAATGCAGTATGTAGGCCTAGGACTATAGGTAGTTTTATGTGCGTAGAATGTACACACAGCCTTTTGAAATACATTTGACAGTACAAGCATATCATATACTCTCGCACAATGTCTGTATTGTGTTATATTATAATTAAAATATCCTACAGTATGTAACAGTAGTGAGAAAATGTGGTTTTGCAGGAAACGTTTTAAAACTTCACATAGCTGTGTTACAAAATTAAAGGTCCACTGACTAGCTTTTTGAGCTTTCAACAACATTGTCTTGTCATCTTCATCAGCTGGCAACATTTGGGGATAGTAACCCCTCTGGGCTTCTGTTCTTTCCCCACTATAAATAAAATGGCTGCTGTGACTTGGTCAGCTCATACTGGCCATACTATGGTAACTAGCCCCAGTTTGTGCCTCTTATAGAGATCTCCTTCTATGACCAATCGCCAAGATTTAAAGTTTTAGTACCAGGTTCAGTTATTGGTACTACCCTACCTGGAACCTGGTACTAAAATACATTGATATTTGTTTTGCTTATCTTTGTTTGGTTTCAGTAACGTTTCAGTAAGGAAACTATATGTTTTTGTTTCCAGCTGGATGAGAAGTATTCAAGTGTCTCCAAACCATGGTTACTTTCTGTCAAATGACCTATGGTTGGTTTACTTTGAATTTATGTTTGAGACCCACAGTGGTGGAATGTGTCTGATTTTATTTCATTGCGGTCCTGAAATGTTTTTGTTCCTCTTTCAACTAAAGCATTTTGTAAATTTGTTTTAAAACATGCTGTAAATAGTTTATTGTTAATATTATTATTACTATTTTATATCTGCAATAAGCTAATATCCAGTCTGCCATGTCTAGCTCAAAGCAGTTTGCTAGTCAACATCTCCCCTCTGAAATTTGTCTTCCCAGACCCAGCTGCTAACTTTACAAACAAGAGAGGCACAGCACAGGTAGGACATAAGACAGAAGATACTAAGAAAAGGTGTAATGGTGTTCAAAGAATTTGACAACAAACTGAATAAATTAAATTTGTATTCGCTTACAGTACCCTGAACAGCATTGTCCCTGAACATTTATGTCTGATCTAATGTCTTAAATCATATTGAATAATACAGAATCAATCAGGAAATGGGCTACTTAGATTATGTGTATTAATTGAAATCAAACAACTGGGAGGACTTTCCCTGGGTGCAATGTATGTATTTGTGGCTAGGATTCAGTTCATTAATTTTTGAATGGGGAGCCAAAATGACATTACTCAAAAATATGACCCTACTTTGGGCATTGTGAATGAATGACACAAACACTAAGAATTCAGGCTACCTGTCACTGACAATGAAGGTGCTTCCTTTTTCAAATAGCCTACAGGTGGTAAATGTTCAATTACTTTAGGGGCAAATAATGGTGATGTTAATGGTCATTACAAATCATTACTGTTGATATTACAGAATTGTGAATACATTGAGCCATGAAATTAGATGCCTGCAGAAATGACAAGGAAACAACAAACTAAATATTTGCAGAAAGGGTTTACTCATACCATCATAAGTCTTAACCCTTGTGTTGTTATCCTGTCGACCATACACTTGTTGTCCTCCAACAACATTAACTCCCAGTCTGTTTTGCCTTTTTATAAAGCATAAAGTATAGTATCACCCAATTATATTGTGCACCTTCTAGCCAATTTCATTCCAACTTATTACCAATAGTTTTACACTTATTCTTTTTTAAATTTATGGTCAATAAACCACATTTACTGTACATGGAATTATACCTTATTTTGGAGTAAAATATGAAATTATGAATTATTTTCACTAAAGTGAAGATCAGATGAATATATATGGATTATCACAGACTTATCATCAGACTGATAAGGGATGGCAAACTTGGTTTTTCCAAGTGAAGCCCACAGCAGGGCTGAACAATGGGTTTGCATTGCCTACCTGTAGCCTCAACTTAAGAGAGCAGGAGAGCGTTTTAAGAATGGGAAGAGCATTCCCCTTTAAACAAGGTGGGCTGAGCTTATTTGCAGTTCTCGCTCCTATGGCAACCCAATAGATCAGCATCATGAATATTCACAATTCGCCAAAACGCACCATGACAATAGATCAGTGATGTCAGCGGTCCCTGAAATGCTCTACTGTATTTTGCATTATTGTGTCGCCTTCTTTGATGGCAGCTTCCAAGATCTCTGGTGAAAAGAGCATCCTTCGTCGTGCATGACCTTTCCTTCGTCTCCATATCACCGTCCGTCGGCACGTCCCTCACATGTCACGCTAAGGTGACTTTCAAGCAGTTTTTTCCACTTTTGCGCACAATGTCGGAACGGCACAAATGTGCACATCGGGGACGCAGTGGCCAAGCGGACCGCCCAGGCTGTGCGTGAGGACATATGCAAACTGTCAGGTAGTCTAATTATGAGAAAGAGTATCTTTCATCTGTTTCAGTAGAGCCACGGCGGTCCATGTCATGTGTAGCAGGGTAGCAGGCTTTCAGGGATTCAGATTTGCTCCAGACTGATCGCGCTCACAAACAGATAGGGAGCGCGGGGCTGGTGGGCAATTATCGTTGTACAGCCTAACAACCTGGATTCATTTAATTTTCTCCACTAAGTCTCAATGTCATAATGGACAGGCTGCACTCCTCCATGCGTAAAAGACTTTACAGTTTGCCACAGCACATTGGACAGAAAGCATCTATAATGGGCGAAGGAGAAGACGCAGACAAGGACACCCGGAGGAAGAGTCTTCGGATGAAGCCTCTACCGTCACCGTCGCCGACCTCTGGGGGAAGCTGCAAAGGCATCGGGGAGACCAAAAGTGGGGAGTCTGTGATAATGGAGACGGACATAGGGAGACAGACGAAGACCAGTTCAAATGGAGATTGCCGGAGGTTTCGAGGCAGCCTCTCGTCCATCACAAGTCGCCATGTGCACGACTCTGACTCGGCGGAGGAGAGGCGCCTAATCACCGAGGGGGATGTCACCCCAAGCGAGGAGAGTCCCCCCGGAGCCATCGGTGATGGGCCGCCGGACCAAGGCGCGCAGGGAGCCAGCGGTGGCGGTGGTACCCAAAAAGATTCCCCAGACCAGCAGCCAGGGTTTATAAAGTTGGATGGCATTGATCAAATTCTGCCGGAAGACGAGAGATTATATCAAGCTGGGTTCATACACAGACAGTTTGGAGCAATGCTTCAACCAGGGGTCAACAAGTTCTCCCTGAGGATGTTTGGAAGTGAAAAGGCGGTTGAACGGGAACAAGAGCGGGTTAAATCCGCCGGATTTTGGATAATCCACCCGTACAGTGATTTCAGGTAAATTTAGATACTCTCCACACAACAAACGGTTAAGAATAAAACATCACGTTGCCTTTCACAGGTCCAGATGTTTTTATCATTTATAATGGCATTCATTAGCTCAAGAGCAGCCTATTCATTGTTTTAATCAGATTAGGAGCACCTGCAATTATCTTACTCATTCACTTTGAAAGATTACATTTGACTAAAGCCACGCATACTTGTTATCTAATGGATTTACTGCTTTCTAAAAATCCATACAAATGACCAATTATTGCATTGATTAATAATTATGTTTAGTGCCACAACAGAGTAGAAGGATTATATTTTATTTGTCTGAGGGTATATTACCCAGGAGGCTAGATACACTGTGTTTCGTTATGGAACAACACACAGATGCAGATAACACAACCTTTGCTAATTAGGCCAATTTACCCATCTTGGACAGATGCTATCCAAATTGATGCACAATTGAAGCCCTCTAGTGGTTTCATCTTTATTTGAGAAAACTTGTGCTCAAGGGACATAATGTATCATTGATTAGGCTTAGTGATGATGAGGCCTTCACTTCACATTGTCTTTATAGGTTTACATATTGATTTTCTCGTTCTTCTTTTATTTTAAGACATAAGTAGTTTTATTTGAATTAATTCTGATTAATAGTTTTAGAGCAATTTTAAGTGATCCACACATTGTGTGTCTGCATTTAAAAGTGTTGTCTACTCTAGTGACAAACTGCAGCTGCAAAATCAATAGAGAAAGTCCATGAGCACTCTTTTGTTGGCCTACAGATTCCTCTCTGTTGTTAGTGCCCTTGAGTTTGTTATTGGCCATATATATCTGATTCATGGCCACATGGAGGCTCTTAACTGCTAAGCAAGACTAGATTTAAGGTTATTCATCCTTTTAGGATTCATTCAAAAGCCTACATATGCATATGGATTTGTTTTAGCCTCTCAGATGATCAATAAGTGCCAGTGAGCTGTGGGTGTACACTCATTTATTGCCAAAACAGAAATATGGTGGCATGAATTACATATGGTACACATCATGCTATAGTAAACACATTTGTGTATATCTTGATATTATTAGATGGGCCTCATATAATGATATTGTTTTGATTGAAAAGTGCTCATATCATTTGTTTTCTTCAACCTATCAAATTAAATCAAATTTGAAAAAACCTTCTTACAGCTTGTATGGTAATGATCCTTATCTTATGATTTTAATTGACCACATTTTTCTCTGGTTTAATAATTCAGATAAAATGGTTTCATTACAAGCTGGGTCAGCCTTGGCATTTAGTTCACATACTCTATGCACCTATCATTTAAATCATTTAAATCAATCAACATCTGAGTTGCTGTAAAATGATACGGAGCAAGATCGTCACAGTTATTGATACTGTATTTCTCTTTGTCTGTGACATTGAATGTTGTCCAGCCTGCCTGGTGTTTGATTGGCTACGTGTAATGGCATGAGATTTACTTACTTACCATAAAAGTGTGTTTCTCTGAATCTCTCTGTTTATCCTGAGAGAAGGGACAACTGTAGTGGCTAACATCGCTGGATATACATTCCCTACTCGCCCCATACGGGGCGGTCTTTTTCCTTCCTCCAAGCTCGGGTCCTCTACCAGAGGCCTGGGAGCCAGAGGGTTCTGCGCAGTATCTTAGCTCATCCTAGGAATGCCCTCTACACATTGCCCCAGTTGGGGGTTACAAACCCAAGTGTGTGTGTTTAGTGTTTCCAATCTGTGATTGGTTTATTCTGCATTAAGATATCTTTCTGCTGTCTACTCAGGCAAAACCTGTAAACAAGTGCAAGCCTGTCCCAGGCATCTCAAGCATAATGTTGTTCGAGAACGATGTGCAGCATATTTACTAAAACACATAAGCAATTGCTATTTCCAAACCCACCGTTTAGACAGGTCATCATCAGGAAGTGAGACATGTATTAGACAGTTTGCCATTTTTGTTATGCTCCTCCCAGCTGGTTGTGTTTCTTCTGACCCCCTCTGCTCTCTTACTCACTGTGGTAAATGTCATGTGGAAGGGTGATTTGGGGCTTGGGGAGACTGTCCTGATACCGAAAGGTCAGCGATTTGGCACCAGTCATCAGTTTTGAAGAGCAACATCCTGAAAAAGGGGCTCCACACTGCACTCAGTGAAATAGGTGGACGTGTGACTCTCTCAATGGGATGTACCAACATAAATAGATAAATGAAAATGTGATGTGAGCGAGAAGTGCTCTAGAAAATGAGGTTAGCCACCCACTTGTTCGGGGTCCGAGGGTAGATACTGTATATTACCATAATTAAAATGAATTGCCAATCTGACTGAAGTTTGCTTGTGGTTAGACCACTCACCACTATGATTACGAAATTACTCAGCACTACAATTAAAACCACAGATGTGGCACTCAATCAGGAGAGTAGAAGTATTGAGCCTGTGCTTCAGGTAACTCTATATAGGAACAATGTGTACATTTCTCTGTGACTAACATGAAACAGACATAGCAACTCCTTAATTCACAAATAGATTAAAGGGTAATGGCCAATAACTGAACCCCTTTTAAACCCATATCCATGTCAGATGGAGAAAAATGGTAAACCATGTCAGTGAGTTATCAAGCGTGTTGAGATGAGTTACAGCTAGTATTTGATCTTTAATGAACTGAAGGAGAAATGTAATATTTGGACGCCTACTTCCTCCAAAATCAGGATCAGAGACAGGGCACGATGACTGTAATTAAAGTACACAAGGAAATGAGGGGGAACTTTTAATTGGCGCAGAGAAGAGAAGGGTCTCTGTGACTAAAGGTTTTATTCCCATGTCTGCATCATATTTTTGGCACTACAGTATAAACTCAAATTAGAGTGTCACAAGGAATCATATAGTCATCACTGCGCCGGAATTCAGCAAAATCTCCTCTTGTCAAGTATTGTATAACGCTAAGAAGCAAGGGAGGAGCAATATCTTGCAAGGGAAAAAGGCGGATTAAAAATGGCATCATAATCCAATCTACAGCTTCATTTCCAGATCCAAAGCTGAACAGCCTCCTTCGGTTCGGAACAAGCATCTCCCAGTGAGCAGATGTGGTCAGTTAACCAGAGAGTGACATCTTCAACCCGAAAAAAAGGATACAAGCGTTCGTACAAAATGATTCATATTGAGTCTTTTAAATAAGGACGATTGTTACTGTCCTTAAGCAAATACCAACCATGATGAAATATCTGTCGGGGTTTGAAAGGATTGTTGAACAACACATAACATTGTTGTTGAGATTCCTGCCCCCTCTGTTCCTCACTGGATGCTTCTGTTTGATATCTGCTCTGCTCTGCTACTACTTACTTGTCATGAAAATGTGACTTAATGTTTGCTGTTTAAAAGCTGCTGTACCATAAACTGTGCTGAGACCTAGCGATGCCGCATGTCCTTGGTCACAAATAGAGATTGATAAAAAAAATCTAATACTGCTTATTGCCCCTTTTGAAGATAATAAAATATTTCAGTGCTTGATTGACACAATGATACCCTTCTCACACAATATATCATCTATCTGTGCATGATGAAAATCATGTGATTATTTTCTTACCTGTTCGAATAGCTCTTTGAGTGGATACTATCAATGCAGCAGCATTGTGCAGAGTTCTAAACAAATGATGCGGTGCAATATTAGAATACAGCCCTCTGATCGTCAAGTGCCTTTTAATTATCTTGTGATTCAGAGCCCAGAGGACACATCTGTTGGAAAGTCTTCCGCATTTCCCTGGAGAGATAGAAAAGGTGTTGCACGTTTTTTTCTTCTTTTTTTTGCACTGAAGGCTCTATTAATCCCCCATTTTCCTTTAAAACCGCGTTGCTAACACTATCAGAGAGGGGGGTCGGCTGCCCTGCAGTTTCTGTCAATCACTTAAATCCCATTGCAACAGTCAGGCCAATCCTTCCATCCCCTCTGCAAAGTCCATATTTTCAACAGCCTTTTTTTTAGTTCTACCACACATCCAGTTCTGTTTCCCAGAAGACACGTACCTAGACAGTGGCAAAAATAAATCCTCTGAAAAGACAACTTACAACTTCTGTTATTTTTGTGGAGAATTAATTAAAGAAAAGTAGAACAGATGTTGCCACGGATGTGCACAAGCTGTGATATAGGTAAAGGGAAGTAACTTTTAGGCAAAGTGTTCATTCTCTTGCTACAGTGAGTCATAGCATTTTTGTATGTTCTCTATTAGTCCAAAAAGAAGAAGAAAAAAACTTTTTCAGACAGTTTCTTATGCTGTGTTGTCTTTCGCATGTTTGCATGTCTCAAAGACTAAAATGGTGAGGAAAGGTTCAGTGTACTTGTATCACTTGTAATGATAGCTGTGCTACCTGTACTTAGACTGATTTTGTATTTTGCGGGGGAAATAAATCCAGTGGTATTTCCTTGGCGATTTTTTAGATATTTGTATACTGCACAAATAGTACACCTTAGCTTTACAGACCGTATCAAGCATTCACAGCCAAGAACAGCGACAGGCTTTTTGTTGAAGATACAGTACTCATATTGTACCGGAGTGTGCGCATGTGTGTTTGTGTGTCTGTGTGTATTATGTTTGTGAGCGTACAGGATCAGATTTAATAACAGCATTCTCTATTTCAGTCAGGTTAATTAGGGTCGATTTGAGAGTATGTTTTGCCATTGATTTGTTTGGGTCTCGTGGGGCCTCCAGCTTGTCATGGGTGGATTTATTGAAAAATGAGATGGAGGAACATACACGGCTGCAGTGATTATGATTCCCCATCTTGTGGTGGTGGCAGGAGTCAAAGTCTGGGTGAGAGGTACACAAAGGTGAGGTGCTGGAGATGCAGTAGAGGACCCCAAAACGGTTTGAACCCCATTCAAAGCGTTTTTTAGTGCAGCAAGTCTTAATGATGATGATCGCAAGATCCATACAAGATCAAAACGTTTTAAATAAAAGATGCATGAGTCCAGTCCAGACTGCATAGTGTTAGCGTGTGCCCTCATGAACCATGTCTTCCTGTCTTATACCGTAGTGCTAATCTGCATGGGAAGGTGGTGGAAAAAAGCGTTTTGACACTAGGATGAATGACGCTCTATTCCTTTCGGTCTCCATTAAATAATTCCTCCTTTTAATTTAGTAAGGGTAAAACATGGGGATTACAGATGGTTCTGACTGGGCCTGAAAGTGGGGTAATCAAAATAGGCTGCTGTGCTCATCCACGGATATTAGAAGCCAAGAGATTATTACGGCACAATTTATTTAATGGAGGGAGCCCAGGGATGATGTGCATGGCCGGTGGGTGGAAGGTTGCCTGTCATAGTGGCAGAATGATTGAACGGTACCGTGTGACCTCGCCAGGCATACTTGTGTGGGAGTGTGAAATCAGGACTCATACAGGACTTGGCTAGGACCCCCCCCCCTCTTTTTCATGTCAGTGTTTTTTCCCCTTTCTGTTATGCCATTTAATTCATCTTTACGTATTAGGCAGAGAGCTGAGTTTAACCTTGGCAAAGTGATGATAATCTCGAGGTGAGATTATATTGATTGATTGGACATCATATACATTTTGAAAATGGGAAAGCCTGCTGCATTTTCTGTTGAGTGCCGTCACCCAGCTGGTGTGCTTCATGGATTTTAGTCACCTGACAAATGTAATGCTGTCTGTCCTTCCCACACCACTATCCTCTACACTAAAACATTAAAGGTCCCATGGCATGACAATTTCACTTTATGAGGTTTTTTAACATTAATATGAGTTCCCCAGGCCTGCCTATGGTCCCGATTGGCTTGAAATGGCGATAGGTGTAAACCGAGCCCTGGGTATCCTGCTCTGCCTTTGAGAAAAAGTAAGCTCAGATGAGCCGCTCTGGAATCTTACTTGTTATGAGGTCATAACAAGCAAGGTTACCTCTCCTTTCTCTGCTTTGCCCGCCCAGAGAATTTGGCCAACCCATGAGAGAGATACATCATGGCTTTCAAACGAGCAAAGTTGCAGTTGGTCAAGGCCTCTTTTAACACATTTCAGTGTCAAATGTATTTCTCTTGTCACTGGACAGATGCAAAGATGTCACTTTCACTTACAATATCTCAACAGTTCAGGGTGGTTCATGGAGAAAATGTGTAATTATTTATTTGATGAAATTATGAAATTATAGTCAAGTCACGTTTGAAGTGTTTTTTGTGGGACAGTGACCAGGACCTCTGTTGACCTTTCTGTGTTATTATTATATTCTGCTTCTGGCTTTGCTATGGCATTATTTTAGCACTGGTTTGGAAAAGAAAGGAGTGCCCACTCCCTCCATACAATGGACTGACACTTGTCCCTTGTTGACTTCACCTGTCCACTTGGCTCATGCAGGGAATCAAACATATTATAGCAGGATTTGTGAGCATTGTGACACTTAACATAATTGTCCCAAAGGGGCTGTAATTGATTGTAACTTTAAGTAGATAGATACTCTGAATTTGCCAGTGTTGCCTTACAGCATGTTCTTTTTTTGGCCTGAATTCTATTTTTATTTTCTATTATAAATCTCATTTTACATATTTAGGTTTAATTTCAATCCGACATTTGACATGTCAGCGCTGCCCAAAAAGCAATCAGCATCAGCACAGATTATAAAACGGTTAGCTCAAATCAAGCAATCTGATTGGTTCAAAGCCGTGATATAATAACCATGTACAATGGCTACGACGTCTAATTTCTTTGCACAATAAGTATCACTCCGCTCTGAGAATAAAACGTTAGACTAACAAACTAATGGCTGGTGAAGAGCTGGTTTAAAAACAAAGTATCCCTTTAAGTATACACTATATTTAGAATATTTTCACTGCTCTTTGGCTTTACTTTGCAGTCAGACATGTTTTTTTTCTGATGGGAAACTGAAGCCATTATCAATGCTCTTCTTAATTCCACCAGACCCAATTGACAAAAACAGATTTTACCTCGCAGAAAATGGGAGTTGCTGTTCTACTGCTGTCTCGATCGGTTAGTTTGTTTGCGTTATTGTGTGCCTTTCTTTAGCATAAAGCAAATTAAATAGCTTTGCTTGCTTCTAGTGATGGTGAATCTATTTAATAATAAAAAAACTATTTAAATTGGAATGTGACTTTAACTGTGATATTGCCATACTTGATGATCGTTTTATAAAAAGCAATAGTTGACGTGATCTATTGCTTAATTATATACAGTAGGTGTAATCTTCCAATGCTACCCAAGAGGGCATTCTTGACTTTGATTGTGTGTACTTACCTAATTGATAACCAGACTAAAGAATATTATCTCTGTTATTATCGCTTTTACTAACCCAAGTGTAATAGCTGAAGAACCTATTGCCTATTTCCAGCCATCAAGAACGCACAGCATGCTATATTTTATGGAAATCGTCAACATAGTTGGACTGGCTAGGGTTAAAATACCTCCTGTATGCTATCAGTTCTCTCTGATGTCTTCCATTCATAGTCCAGGTACTTTATTAACACAGACCTGGGTGAAATAAAAAAAATAAAAAATGTTTACAACTACGTTTCTTGGTTTTTCTTCATGTATAGTTAGGAGCCAGATGGCTGAGGTTTGCTCATTTTAACAACACTGACATTATAAGGCAGCTCAGTACACCTCTGTTTTTGACCTGGGACACAAAATGGCCTGATCTATGAAAGCCCATCCTTTCGTGGTTAGATTTATTCAGTGGTCAAATAAACTCAAGTATTAATTGCAAACTATATTTTGGCCCTGATTCGTCCTTCAGCTGGAGAAAAGTGGTATGCTGAGAGACTGCTTAGTGTTACATTTTCCCAAAATATATGCTATGTTTTAATGCATTGTTTGTATAGTATGGTAATCAAATCTCAGCTTCCCTTGTGTTGACCTCTGCATGCACGCTGCAGCCCCAGCCTGTTCATTCCTCCTCACACATTCTGCTACATACAGGTTGACCTTTTCAGCCCTGCCTGTGTCCCAGGTGGATTCTCACACCCCCTGTTTCCCCCGAAATTGGATTGCCTTTTTCCCTATCAGCCTATAGGAAATGGCCAAGATGTTGAACTGGCATGGATATACTGCTTCAGAGGGTCGAAAATTACTTTAAATTTAATGCAAGACACTTCCCATTACAAAGTCATATATATATATATATATATATATATATATATATATATATATATATATATATATATATATATATATATATATACATATATATATATATATATATATATATATATATAGTTCTATTAGGTTCAGAGCCAATTAGCAGAAATTGCAAGAAACAATAATCGAATAAAGACATGCCATTCCATTCTTCTTACATTTTCATCATCGTTTCTGTTTTTCTTACTATTATTACATTGCTAATATCACTCTCTCCAGCCACCTGTGCAGAACGGACATGGGAGGAGAATGGCATTTCCTTAGACAACCTCTCCAGGTGTACTCTGTAAAAACATGTAGAAGGCTAAAGCTCTTTGGAAACAGTTGGGTTTCCACTCAGAAAGGGGCCAGGGGCCAGTGCACTGAATAAAGAACTCTGTGTGTAGCTGGCGTGATTCACAGGAAACACTTCCCTGGATCAATGTGTTTGGCCTGGTCCTGCTACACGCTGGGTGTCTAGAAAGCTCAGACAAATGGCTGGAAAATGAGACATGCAGTGTTTAGAGACAGATTGTTTCCTCTCCATTGCTATGTTGGGGGGTGCTGATTTATCTTCACCATCTCCATAGACAATAGCATGTCCTCTTTTTCCCCCACACCAGTTTTGGTTGTATCAAGTCACCTGGTGTTTGATTGAATAGGGAGGCAGCAGCAAAGCTGGTGTGTATAAATCCAACCCTGACCCTGTTTAGCATGTACAATCAAGAAATTATAGAGCTAACAAATAAACATGATAAATCCCGCCCTGTTTGGTTTAATAGTCAGATAAGCCTCCACTTTTGCTTACTCACGCAGACCAGCAAAAATCAGCTAAACTGCATCTCCTTTCATATTTGATTTCATTTCATGCTCCGAGTGTCTTCTTAGTGAGGCTTTTCCATCAGCTTTTAAGCTGTATTATTTTATTCACCTCCAGTTTTGTTCAATGTTGCTTAAAATAAAAAAAGTCTCTTGGTTGTCCCTGTCCTTTTGTCCTAATATGTTGTATACAGAGTCTCATTTTCTCTCACTATTTCCACATTTCCTCTTCCCTTATTTTTTTTCTTTTCGTGTCCCTTCTTTCCTTGTCACCCTGTGACCTCAGATCATCGTTTGGGAGATGGATATAAAAGGCTTTCATTGTAGCTGCTCTGTGCGCTGATTGCAGCACCTGAAATGGTGAAGATAATGGCCCAGTACTGGTCCAGCCCAGAGCAAGGGCATGAGGTGATAGTGTATAGTGTGACCAGCTTCCTGGTATTATAGACATTACATTATCTTAGCACTTCATCTATGTTAAGAGAAAGCCCGTTGTGCCATTTCTCTCTCAGGCTCTCTCTCCTGTCCAACCGAGCAGCGGGCTGGCAGAGGGGTTTTTGTATTCAGTTGGGAGACACTGGCCAGTGTTTCCTTTGCCACACTTAGTGGCTGGCTGACAGGGGGCCCCTTTGACATGACCCTAAAGACCTTGTGGGAGATAACAAGGCATCATGATAAAACACAGATGCAATTAGTGGCAGGATGAAAGCTGGAGTGCAGATACTGGCACATGCTAGTAGGATAAGTGCATGCTGATGGAACAGGCTTGAGAGCTTTGTGTCCTCGCCGTGTCTTCAACAGTACAGCCCTGCCACTCACTGTCTCTATTTTTTCCCCACAGAGGGTATATTTATTTTCTGACTGCAGACTACCTGTGTACAGTTTTTGTTGCTCTGAGCAGATAGGTAGCAGGTTGCGCTCTGGGAAGCTGTGAAGGACTCTGCAGGCCTGCAGACACAAGGACAGGGATACTGGGTAGCCACTAGTTGTGCCGGGCAAAGCAACAAAAAAACTGGTATGAAAATGGGACATACTAGTTTAGAGCATTCTTCTCAGAGGGCTCCCTGATTACATCTGTTCAGTTTGCAAAGTGGCTTTGGTGATTTCATGGTTTAGTTAGAGCTCCTAAGTGCACACTTCTGAGCTATTCAAACATCAGAGCAAGTTTAGGCTGGACTTATTTCAATGAATGGATCTGGGGCATATTCTTGAGTATCTGGGACTGACGCTGTGACATTTAGAAATGGTTCAGGACCTCTGAATTGCTGCCCACATATTTGCATCTTATTACACTACTAAATGGTTTACATTCCCTTTAAACCACATGAAAGGGATGACCTGTTTTTTGTAAATAAAGCCTGTGATCCAATGAGAAGACTTGCAGCAATAGCAAGTCTGTATTTTTTAGATAATTTTAAATCCAAAAACTGTACAGTGATCATACTGTACACATTATGGCATCATATTATGAGCATTATAATTCACCAAACTCCGGTTTGGAGTTCAGTCTCCACTCTTGTGTTTTCAATTGTGGTGGTTGTGTGCCTCCTTCTTTCACTTTTGTCAGTGCTTACCTTTAAGGGGTCAGACCTCTATCTATTAGATAATGTTCTACTGCAGCGAATGTGACATTGTCTTTAGCATTGTCTTTCTCTGGGCTGTGTTGAATAACAGTTCAAGATGATAAATCATACGCTGTACCCCTACCTTAATGGCTGACCATAGAACTACTAGTAATCCTAATTCTGGATCTCTTTTAGCAGTGTTAGGTAAGGTCTACTCCTTTCAGTTGATTTTACCTCTCCCCTCTTTAGGTATTTGGTAAATCCCTCTGTTTTCTTGTAGCCTATAAGGTTGGGGAGATTTGCCTCTTCCTCTGATGAAATCTTCTTAGCCCAGGTTTGATAAAACAGCGTGCCTCACCTAAATATAGCCACCTACGACTGCACAGCCCCAGTGTCAGTAATGTGCTTGCAGTGTGCCTGCTGGCTGTGCTTGGCAAAGACAGGGATGTTATGACAGTTCATTGGAGCGGGTGACAACAAAAAATACGATTTAAAAATGTTTTTGTTTGCCAACTGGGTTGTTTAAACCAATAGGCTTCTCTTTAATGGGCTATACACAGGCATTTCTTTGTTATTACATATGTTCTCCTTTTAAGTGTGACAGGCTTTCATAGCCACCTCTTCCTAAGTGATGCTTATGTCAAATTAAATTATTTTTTTCTTTCTCATATAGCCTTTCATGCTTAATTTTCCTTCAATCCTCATTTATGAAAAGAAATGGCAATGGACTAAGTGATGCTGTTGTGGTGTCAGTTATCTTTTAAGTTTAACTGCAACTAAGAACAGGTTGAGGTTGAGGTTACTTTCTTTTTGATGTTGCCTTTCGTTAAATAACTATCCATTTCTTATACTTTCGTTGCTTATTTTATCTGCTTTTATATAACTGTTTTTAACTGCTCTTTAATGTTTAATTTCTTATACTGCACTGTAACTTTTATTCTTGTATTTTAATTGTCTTCATATAAAGCACTTTGAATTGCCCTGCTGCTGAAAAGTGCTATACAAATAAAGCTGCCTTGCCTTGCCTTACTGTAAATTGGTGCTAAGACAGCTATCTGCAGCTAAAATTCAGTCAGCTCCAAACAGTAAAGTGAAGAGTAAGGTAATACAATAAAGTAGTAAGTTACCCTAACTCTGGCTTTAAAAATAATGGACACATTTTAAATTAAACTAAACTAAAACAGACACATTCCAATCATTTAATCAGCCCATTTCACATTTACAGTGCACACATAGTGTTGGCTGGTGCCCACGTGGAAGTGCAGTTTGGAAGCACCCACTGTTCTTCTGCTGTTCCCATTCAGTCAGTGTGGTACAGAATAAAGTGAGGCCTTGTTATATGCTGTCTGTCACTTGTACCTGACATGGCAGATGATCTGCTTGCATGCTATGCCATCATTCTCCCATAATGGCAGCAAACTGATAGACATATCTTCAAGAAATGTAAAAAAGTCACACTAATGCACAACTAAAATCATATACCCCCTTTATCTCCCCTGTATATGCGGGACTATATATACCCTATTATTGTATCCCCTGTGCCCATCAATTGAAATATAGGCTACTCCTAAAGTGTATCTCGGACTGTTTGTGGTGGCTCCCACAGTCCCTTTCAGGTAGCCTGGCTGGCAGGGTGATGAGAATGAGAGAGGCTTATCGTGTAGTCAGATGCACTCTGAGGGTGACAACATGTTCTTGCTGTCCCTGGTCACCCCACCGGAGAGCAGAGTGGGCTGTGGCTCTGTCCCTACAGACAGCAAAATGTCAGGGCTCCCTTCATCAGTACATTGCACTCTCAGCATCACAACAAGTTAGGTGTGAGCTATTCTGCTGCCTCTTTTTCCCAATGTTCCCATTGTTTCTCTGCTTTTCTGGACCTTTTTCAAAGTTTTTTTGGTCTACTCCCTTGTCATGCGGACAGCTCTGATGTTCCCAGTGATCATATCATTGTATGAACACACACACAAGCTCTGGACAGAGATTGTATTTACATATTTTTATTAGAACATATTATAACATCTGATATATTTTGTTTTCTGCAAAGCGCTTTGTCACGTGTATATTTTGTGATTTGTCTTTACTACCAAATGCAAGCGAAACGATGGATTCCTGTAGAAAAAATGTCATAAAACGTCAACAGCAGTTTCCATTTCGTTCTTTAATTATTTTCATACAGAAATGAAGACTTACATTGCTCTAATAGCTTTAATAAATATAAACTGGACTTTTCACTTTACATTTACACGGGGTTTAACATATAAGATAAGATAAAATAGACTTTATTAATCCCAGACTGCCAGTTTTGCATTTTTTTGTGTACGCTACTTATCTAATAAAATAATATAAAGTTTTAAATGAGATGTTTCTCTCTCCCCTAACACCTGGAATATCACCATGCTGCATTTGTACCACTAAGCAGCGGGAGTCAGTGATATGGGATTGTTTAATGCCTTTGAAATGTCCGCCTAACATGCCACACTCGCCCAACTGTATTTATAGAACAATGTTCTTCTATGTCAGGGTCCCAGTGAATAATAAAACACAGTAAATGGATCCCTGCTATGTTTAGGCGGTCTGACCTCCATTAGGAGGCAACCACAAGAGTGAAAAGGAGAAATCATGAGCATTTACACATGCATGCACGCACACACACACATGCATGTAAAACCATAGTCTATACGTACACATGAAAACACTAACACAGCTCTTTAAACATTGTAGATGCTCAATCACATTATTTGTTTCAGGGGGTTCCTCCAACTCTATCGGACTTGTTATAGGACGTCGTCCACTAGTAGAAAAAATAAATCCAATGGCATCACACAAAGGTACCATGCTGTGATTTGTTTTCTCTTTTCTTCCTGTTGGAATATGATGCATTTCTCTTTATATTGAGAAAGATCAATTTTTACATGAGCATTCAAGATGCTGCTGCTGGCCTAATCTTACCAATCCCCACACTCCTATAACACGTGAGCCTTACTCAAACAGTTGGCAGCAGTAGCTGTGTTCTGCCAGAGTGGCGTCCAGAGATCTTAAACAGCATTCTGTCTTGTTATTTTTTCTGCAAACATGTTGAGAAGCTCTCCTCTGGCACTATTTTTTTCTATTTCTTTTACTGTTCCTTCACTCTTTCATTCATGCCGCATCCTAACTGAAGCCACCACTATGGCTTGTCTTTATTTTCTGGAGCTGAAAGATACCCAGTTGTTGAACTCAGAGTGCATTTACACAGCCAGGCTAGTGGCGAGGTTCACGAGATGGAACTGTTGGTTTGTCTGCATGGTCAGATCAAAGCCCATTTGACCACATACTATCTTCAATTCTATGGTATACTTCTGAAAATGGTTGCTGTTTGTTATAGATTTTGTAACAAAGAAGCTGCAGACATGCAAAAACATGGACATTGTCCATGCGAAAAGAAGCATTATGTGCGGTTGAGTCATCACAGTTATACAAATAGCAAAACATAACAAAGGCAAGGATTTGCATTGGTTACTGCATTGAAAAATGGATTATCTTAATTCAGTCAAGTGCTGGGAACACACATCCTATTAGTAAACTGTGTAGCTTGGGGAATGCAACAAATGCACTGGCTATCTAGCATTTATATTATTAAGGAACATGGCAATATGAAGAACAAATGTCATTACCTCTGTTTGCGTTTCTTCTTTTGAAGTTTTTCTTCTCCTCTTGGGCTTTCAGTCTTAACATGAGCAAACACAGTGGTGGCAAGGTCTGTCTAAATATAACTCCACTTGACAACATGCTGGAACAGTAGATACCCTTTTACTTTGAAGAATTCCAATTACTGTCACTGTTTCCTCTTTGTGTGTGTGTGTGTGTGTGTGTGTGTGTGTGTGTGTGTGTGTGTGTGTGTGTGTGTGTGTGTGTGTGTGTGTGTGTGTGTGTGTGTGTGCGCGCAATAGACTTGAAACTGAGATGTGTTTCTAATGTATACTTATGTATGCATGTGTAAGTGTGTGATGCTATTGTAAACTGTAACCCAAGCATATTACGACTCAAGTGTCTGCTACATGGTTTTGCAGTTTTACAGTTATTATTAATTTAACGTGATGTAAAATCTGTTCACATATGTACATGTTAAATGCAATGAGACCTCCTGTATCCAAATGCAACAAACAGACAAACAGTAACATGGAGATTACAGTGCTTTCCATCATCGATGTCTTTTGTTTTGGCTCCAAAATGCATCAGTAATGGTGTTTAGTCTTGCTCACAGAAAGATAATAAAACATTGTTAGCAAAAAAAACCTCTCAAATTATTAGCTGTGCTGTGTAGCCATATGAAAGTGGGACATCAGTGATTGTAGTAGCATCAATGGGAATATCAAGGTACAGTATAAGGCTAACGCTACGTGAAATTATTGTGCTTCATCACAAGCATGTCTCGAAGGACTTTAAAGAGTAAAAGGGTGTTTTAAATCTAACTAATCATCACTAAAATGATAAACTGTACACCATCCAACAAAGCAATCAAATGGGGAAGAAAAGAAGAAAAAAACACAAGACTCTCATGAAAATCTCACAAGAAAAGAAATGGAAGACGTGGTATATGATTATCTCTATCTTTATTCTTTTGCTCTGTGAGGCAGACAGTATGTACCTGTACTGATAACTACAACTGACATGGGCCAGAGGACTTTTTGGATCAGGATGTGTCATCCTGTCGAGCAGCAGTTTATTGTTATTTACTTCAACACAATGTGAATCAACCATGAAATCAGTAGACATCAGCTGCAACAAGGAGGAAAAAGCAGTAATTACTTGCTGTAGACTTGCAAGCTTGCAGTAAAAGTGCATTATCCTACCCTGGTTATGTATGTGGAATCCTTTTTTCCCTTGTTTGTTATGGCCCTGCTCTTGAAATTGGTTTTGTGCAGAGACAGACCTTTGTGTCACAGTAAAAGGTGAATGGGTAAATCACCCAAGCTCACTGGGCCAGCGTACCATTCAGAACCCCCTCTTGGTGCGATCTATGGAGTATCCAAGATATATCACCCTTAACACAAAAGAGGCAATCTGGATTAAATTACCAAAACAGCAGAGAGTGCAGTTTATATCCAAACTCTCAGGAATGGAAGACGCACGAGGGCACAGTACAGTTTGTAATTAACAGTTAACCCTCATTGACCATTGAGTTTTGATGTACAGTACAAACAAACAGCTTTAGCTGTTGTCTGGTGGGGAGGTTACATATGTATTGGTTATTACACTATCATTACACACTGTGTGTATACGCTCACTTCTACCACACATGCACAATACCCAAAAGTACCTAAGGTTAAAACAGGCTTGTAATGAGTTTCAGAGTGGGTCCCATCACTGGTTGTTTGTACAGTAAATCTGTGATTAGATAGATAATGTTTGCCCAGCAGTTGCATTGTGTGTGTGGGTTGGTGTTTTGTGGTTAGGCCATTTTCTAAAAGTCACTTTTAAAAGATGGAAAGTGTAGTGTAAAATAATATAAAGACTTGAGCAGTAGTTCAATGAAAGACTTGTGTTATTTTACAATATGTTTACACACGATAATATAGATAGGTAACGTAGCGTACAAAAATAGATAATTGAACAATATACATGATCTCAGTAAGCCATATATAACAGCAAAAACAATTGGTCTGATTAAACGGAACAAGTTATGTGAATAATATCTTTATGATTATCACAGAAAAAAACATCACAACATATAACTTTATGACATCTGATAGATCTTTTTCACAGCAGACATGTAACTTGTCACAAAAGCCCAAAAAACCCAGGTGATACTACAAACATTAATGAATGACTCTGATCTATTCAGGTGAAACACATTATTGTCACAATAATAAGACATTGCTCTGTTAGCATTTAGAAATGAATTACCTTTTAAATGTATTTTTTGACTTTCTGTGATGAGTCTAAGTTATAGAAAATAGATTATATATTTGTATTATATATTTGTTGGATGACTATAATATACATATATACAGTAGTGTATGTTTTAGACAAGGTGCCTTGTAAAGTTCCTGACATCTTATTTTTATAGGCTTGAAAAAATGGCAGCTTTTCTTTGAAATGTGTTTTGCTATTGTACACTGTGTGATGCAGAGGGATGCACATACAGTACATATATGATACATCATGCTGTCCATATAGCTAGATAATTTGACTTTGTTCTGACATCAGTATTCTCTCTTTCACTATCCCATATCTGCCTTTCTCCATTTCTCTCTCCAATAAGGTTTTACTGGGACTTGACCATGCTGCTGTTGATGGTGGGCAACCTCATCATTATACCCGTGGGCATCACATTCTTCAAGGACGAGCACACGCCACCCTGGATCGTGTTCAATGTTGTCTCAGACACTTTTTTCCTCATGGACTTGGTCCTTAACTTTAGGACGGGTATCGTCAAGGAGGATAACACAGAGATCATCTTGGATCCGCAACAGATCAAGATCAAGTACTTGCGGAGTTGGTTTGTGGTGGACTTTATCTCCTCCATCCCTGTGGACTACATCTTCCTGATCGTGGAGACACGCATCGACTCAGATTTCTACAAGACGGCGCGCGCCCTGCGGATTGTCCGCTTCACAAAGATCCTCAGCTTGCTGCGACTCCTGCGACTCTCTAGACTCATTCGCTACATCCACCAATGGGAAGAGGTAGGAAAGTGCACCTTGGTGTGTATCGTATATGTATAGTTGTGCTGAATGTTGCCCACTTTCCTGTATGATGTGCTATTTTGAGTTGAGTTGGAAGTGGATTCACACAGAGCGAGAATACCAAGGAAATCACAATGATTGGCAATCATACGAGCGTATTATTTGATGAAGCTAGTCAAACACATAGGGCCTCACTTCTTAAATCCAATGGGGAGTTGCTGTGAGTATGTTTGCAGAGCTCTGTACCTTCCTGTTTCCCCTGGGAAGGAAATATGGATAGATGCTGCTTCTGATTACATCCACCCTTGAAAAGGAGTAAAGAGGCTCTTTTGCTGTGCCCCAGTCACCAATAAGTTGACGAGGCCGGGATGTTGATTAACATTTTTCCTCTCTGTGCCCATCCAGCTAGCAATGGGACCACAGAGCCCAGTGAGGCATTGCTGCGATACAAGCATGATTTTAATTGTGGCAATAATTAGGAACGTTCCAATTGCTCTCACTGGATGGATCTTGTTGTTTAGTCTCAGCGGTAAAATGTGCAAAGTAAAGCATCAGAGTCTCAGCGTGGAGTCAACAGGAAAAAGCTCTGTTAGAGGATAACAGTTTGTGTAGCTCCAGGCCCAGAGGCCATTTAACAGAAGGGTTTGTAAGCAGTCCATACAGCTCATGTATTAACGACTTTTTAGCCCAGATACATTTCACCCGATCACTAAATTAGTATTTTTTATATCAAGGAAAGAAATTTAAAGCTACTTCGGTGATATTTCATAATATCATTTCATTATAAATTTTGAATTAGAATTTTGTAAGTAACACATATTACTGCAATATAAGTTTCCTTATATTTTTTTATTCTGTGTCAGTTTTGATAGTTATAGTATGCAGTGGGAAATTACACATCATTTCTATAAAGCATTTGGAAAGTTCGGTTTCAATTTACATAAAAACTATAAAAGCACATAGAATAGACCTGCTCCATAACAATGAATAGGACATGCATTACTTGTGTTTTGCTGCAGCTTCATTTGGCTCTAGTATTACTAAAGGAGAGGGTAGTTTGTCTTCATCAAAACAATCAGTCAAAAAAACAATTATTTTAATGTGAGTCTGTGTGTCTCTCTTTGTGGCACCACAGATTGGAGTTCTTTGATTTTCTTTATGTAATGCAAATATGAATGACACATAATTTTGGTTGTTATTGACAAATACTAGCAAACCTTAAAATGATCATGGAACAATGAACATTTTCATAATTGAGATCCTTAGCTTGGCTGTGTTGTGCTTTAAATTAGACTATTTCAGAGAGTGCAGAGTGGCTTGCTCAGGGTCAAATGAACAGAGCATGTTTTTTTTCTTCTAAGTGTGAATTTCACATTTACATACTAACAACACTGTACTGATATCCATTAATTAGCCTTTGTTTGTACACTGTTGTCAAAATGCAGTGCCACTCAGTTAGTCGGTGGGTGTGTTCACCTGAGTTTATGACATTACATGGACAATTGGAAAGGTTGAATAGCAAGCTGATTGCCAATCAAACCACAATATCTCAAGAGCTGCCCACAGGCATTCTGAAAAGCTCCTGGTTTTCAAATATTCAGCTGGCACTGTGTGTAGAACAGTGTATGTAAGTGTGGCGATCATTAATCATGCACGGCCTCTGTGATGCCATTTCAAAGAGAGGAAAAGTTCAAATGAATCACTTGGGGAGAATCCCTTTGCCACTTTGTGCCTCCATGCATGCCTGCTGCTGTACTTCTGAGGCTTAAGTGAAGGCAGGGATACATGCAGTTGAGGCCAGCCTTCATTTGAATAGGGTGGACACGCTGACAGTGAGCTGTCACATGTTCAGCCTGTGCAATGAGGCAACAAAGAAAGGAGAGGAGAGACAAAGATAAGGCAGAAGGAACTAAAAGGAAGGAAAAAGCAGTATAGCCTGCCGAACTACCTGTCTTGAGCTATCCACGATCGACCCCACCCCAGACTAGTCCTCTGTTTTAGAGGGAAAGGAGGACAGTAAAGCTGTGTTCGAAAACGTTCCCTATCACGGAAATAGTGCACTATATAGTGTGTTCGCCATTTTGTAGTGGTGTTCGAATTCTCCACAGTTAATTTCATTTACTATATAGTCCACTATAAAATACCCACAATGCACAGCTAATTAAGTGTACATACGATGTACCCTACATTTTACTCCCATATACCACAATGCAACGTGTCCATGTTTTCCCAGAGGAGAAGAAGAAGCTGAAGCACCCGCGAAAAACTGAAAATGAAAAATGGAGTGGGCTTCCATTTCTAAACAGTGGAATTGTGACATGCAACATACTGTATATACAAGCTTTTATTATTCTCCTGAGTGTTTTAGGGACCTATTAGAAGTATTTCTGTTTCGGTTTGTTTACATGATGCTGGGCGCGCCTGCCTCCGTCACACATCTATTGACGCAATGATACTTTCAATGAGTGTCCAAAATCTCGTTTGGTGGTTCCCTAGATAGTTCACTATTTAATAAACACTATACAGGGAATAGTGAGTGAGTGAAGCAGGGAACGGTTTCGAACACAGCTTAAGATGAGAAGAAAACAAGGACTAAGAAAAAGAGGGCAAGGACTTTGCAGGACAATGATGAATACGAACAAACCACCGAAACAACATGCCAAAAGGAGAGGACATTACACACACAGAGCCAGCTGCCATTTACATGTTTTGTGTGTGTGTGTGTGTTTGTGTGTGTGTGTGTGTATGTGTGTGTGTGTGCGTGTGCATGTGTGAGGTTTGCTGATGAATGCTACTTAGGCAGACAGAGTGAAAGGCCAGCTTTGCCTCAGCGCCACAGTACTCCAGATGCAACCTCACAGAAATGTCATCTGTCAGTGCAGAATAACTTGTCGCCAACATCTCCTCACCTGACTGACTTTTTGACTTTTCCTATTGACAGCTACACTTCAGACAACGTGTATGTATCTCATCGCCATTTGAATATTTTGGTAACACTTCACACAGACCTAACATTGGTCTATTTGTCGGGCATATTGAGCTTTAGAGAGAAACAGCTGCGCTTTTATACTATACTGTCCTGCAAAAGTTTTATTCTGTTCTTACTCTTTCATAGATAAATACACAGTATTACACTAAAACACACATCAACTGTAAAAAGAATTGAGGCAGGATCCTTGTGAACCATGACCCTGTGCCATTTTTACCCCCTGTAATATCAGTGTTCAGCGTTTCTTGCCACTAAATATGGCACCCCAATGATGAGCACTTCTCTGACATGGCAGAATGATGTCCCGATGTCCTCCAAAAAGCAAAGCTGATTTTTTGTACTCATATTTCACAAGTATCTACAAACTATAAATAGTCATGCAAAAATGAATTGGTGTTATTGTTTGGGTTTTATTTCCTCCTCAAGAAGTCACACAGAGGACACTTCTTCACTTCTGAATACAGCTCAGTGAACTGTACTGCATGGTTTAGAGCAATAAGGTTGGCAACAGCACATTTCAAAAATAGAATCTTCTCTTGTGTACTCTCTGCGGTGAATAAATATTTTTAGGAATTCAGAACAAGACAAAGAAATAAAACTTTATCAAATGTGTTGAATAGGTATCAATATCCAAAATCATGGACAAAACAGCTCAAATGTCGTCAACGATTTCAGGGATTGGCACAAGACTATGTCTGTTTTTAAATTTGTCAAAAAAAAGATTTAGAAAAATCATAGTAGCATTATCATAGAGGCCATATAGAAACGTCAAAGGGTGACTGGGCTAATCATTTGCTGCACATCCTCACTCAAAAAATTGCACCAGTGTGACCTGCACTTTCACAGCAATAGGCCAGTCCAACACATCATAAATCTGTTTCATTAACCTTTGGGGACACTTATCTCACTCCCACACGTAGTATCATCCTCGTTCATAGCTACAGTATTTCAAAAGTGAAATAACAACATGTCTGAAAGACATAAAGGTGCTGAATCTATTGATGCCTCCTTAGAGCCAAAAAAAGAATCTTTAGAGTTCCCTTGGCTTTGGTTATATGAAACAGCTTGACAGGTCAAGGGAATAAATCAAAATCTGACATACACATGTATACATGCATATTTGGCAAATACTTAATCATTAAATGAGTCCATTCATTGTAATATATGTACAGTATGTGGAGTGTGTTTTCCTGCACGTTGAGTGTATGCATGCGTTTGCTGGCTTTGTTGACATGGACTATAATTGCATGTCCTTAGAAGGGCATACTGTGCTAGCAGCCTGAAGCCTTGAAGTGTCCTTAAGCGTGATGCTTGACCCCCCCAAACTGCTCCAGTGGGGCTTCACAAAAGAGTGGATTTTAGTATAGCTACAGGATCTTTAGCAGCTACAGTCGGAGCAGTAAAAGGCTTGTCCATGGATAACTGTCTACCCGTGTGTTTTCACAACTTATTAACATCCTCACAATCTGGGTGGGATAAAATGGGAATTTGAATACAAAGCACAAAATGCTCCAAGGACGTTTCAGCAAGTAAAATGATGTCTGAAACTGCAATCATATCATCTTCACCTCCTCAATGACTCTAATCCGAACACCAATAACACCATCAGTGCTGTTTTTCATAACTGAAGCATGATGCCCTGATCCCCCACCAGCTCATGCATCTCAATCTAAGTCCTTTTTGTCACAGCTGTCATAAATTAGCTGATGGCTTCCATTTCCTCTCCAAACACTCACAGATTAAAGTTCTTCTTTTACAACCGCCATGTTGACAGAATGTTGTTTATAAACAAGGAGGTTTTGGTGCTGGTGGCTATATGCCCGTGATAACACTGTCATGCACAATGGCGTTCAAAATTGTCTGCAGATATCCATCACACACACACACACACACACACACACACACACACACACACACACACACACACACACACACACACACACACACACACACACACACACACACACAGCAGACTGACGTTATGGCGTCCTTCCTGTCTCCCTCTTGTCAGCTTCCTCTTGTCACTTTTCATCGGGATAAAAATAGGACTGTGACCGGATATTCTCCTCATTGGAGTTGTGTCCTGTTGACAAACCAGTGACTTGGATGAGATTAGTCATCCGCTAAATAATAGATAATAATAGAAACAAAGCGATACATTATTAAAATGTTCAGGTGCTTTGATAGAAGTCAGCCATGTGGCTGCCCCATGGGTCTAGAGAAGGAGTGAGGAGCCTTTCATTTCCACCCAGTAAATCTTTACAAAAATATTTAAATAAGGTAAATCAACTAATCAGCCCCCCTACTCACTGACCCATTTCCTTGGCCAATGACTGGTCTTTCAGAGATAAGAAAAGCAGGAAGAATAGATTTAATGGGCTATTATTGAGTGCACAATGAGGCTTCCCAGCAACAGTGACAGGTCCTCAACATTCTGAATGAGCTTTGTGTGATATCAATACCCACAGTGGATTTGCTAAAAAACTATTACATAAAAAATGTGTAATCTTGCACAAACCCAATAGCGCATCTTGGTAGGTAGCATAGTGAAAGTGTTTTTTGTGATCCGAGCCCTCCAGGCTTGTTTAGACAGATGATGGAAGGGTGTTCCCAGTGGTCCACTCCCAGGCCTACTTCTCATTCTCCACATGTGCTTCATCCACCACGACAGCATGCACGAGCATGACATTTTGGTCGAGGCATTTATAGTGAGAAATCTAACCCCTGCCCACAGCCTGCTCCCAGAATCTGCCATCATGTGGGATGATTAAAAATATCACTGAGACATGCATGGATTGATTTAGATGATACACCTAATTACTCATCAAAGGGAAATCATGCCTCGCTCAAAAACAGGAAGATGCAGCACGTGGCAATTAACACTATATCTTGGAAAAACAATATATGCAATTAAATTAGCACTATTTCTAGAGAAAAGACAAATTATATTAAAATATCCACCATATCCATCAGAAATCTTTTATTTGTGTTATGTAAAATGAGAAGTTGAAATGTACATTCAGTATGAAGCTCAAACTTAGCCACTGTTATATTTTATGTTGCATATGTGTTTTAAACTGATCATTAACATTCGGCACATGCTTCCCCATTCATATTTAAAACCATGTCTTTGTAGTACAAGCAGATGATAAAGATTCAACACACTGAGCTCCACTGTGTCTATAATTGCATGATTAATGTATTTGTGCATGAAACACATGAATTATTGGAGAGGTGTTCTGATCATGATGTTTGGAGACAACCAATTTCTGAGACAATGAAATGCAGTTTAGCATCTAACCAGAAGTGCAAAAAGCAGCTTAATGTACATAGTAAATTGCGAACAAAATAAAAAAAGTATAAATCATAAATAAAATATTTAGTGTAGCTAATTATTTAAAACAAACTGCTGCAGAAATGTAGCTTGTACAATTGAACTTAATCAGTACATGAATGATGCGAAACAAATTAAATTAAACCTAACAACTTTATTAATAAAGGACATCACTTGTGCATACCAGTAAATCTCAAAAGCAAAGCTTAGGGTGGAGATTTAAGGTAGACTGGACATGTATTGAGGTTCAGTTAGCAAAATGGTGTCAGACAAAACAATATGAGTGAAGAATTTTGCTTTCTTTTATGTGTCTGGTCGCCATCATGCCCAGACATTCATCATCATTAGCAGGGTGAGCAGCAAACACCAGATGCCTCGGTATAGTGCTACATCAAATGTGTCTGGGCAGCCACCATCAACACCATGGGACATATGCATCTATTCTCTCACCTGGATCACGCTCTTCTCACTCCATCTGTTTGCGATGACTCGGCAGCTGCCTTCACGCACTCTGTGCCTGTGTGGGCCTGATCGCTGGCTCGCAAGGATACAGATTGGTTTATGACTTTAGTGCGTAACCCTGTTTTTGACCCCTGTCATGTTTATTGATCTTTATTTTCTAGTTTTATTTGTCTGTGAAAGGCTGTGAGTATCTTTGGTGTATCTCTCCCATAGGACGTAGTATAGAAAAAAATCTATTTGTGTTTTTTGCAATTATATGTAAAACTTTGTACATTACGGATACCGGTATATGTAGCAGCAGTAGTAGTAGTAGACAGTAATGGTAGTCAGCAGGGTAAGAGAGTTTAGTAATCATGTTATTTCTAGCAGCAATTAGAGTAGTAGAGTAGTTTTATTATCAGTGTTTCATTGACTTCCTATAGGTTATTTGATGTGACCCATGTTTTTAATTTAAAAAAGGCAAGCAGATATGAGCATGGCCTCTCATATGGAAAGGCCTAATGAGGGTAGTGAGAGTAACAACAATCTGTTGTGTTTCGTTTCTGTGCCCTCATCAATCAAAGCTCTCTTGTTTGTGCTGATGCTAATACTGCCAGGCTCACTCTGTGTCCCTATAAATTAAAAGAAAGTGGTCAGCCATCCATCCTGATCCATGTAACACGCCGTGTTGTGAACATGCAAACGGTGCGTGAATTCACATTGATGCATTTGTGTTAAATACTGTATGTCTGCATTTTTATAGTACAGTACATGTGACTTTACACAGAGCACAGACGTTCTGTTGTATTCTATTTTCTAATTTACAAGAGGCAACAGAAATAAAAGGAAGAAGACATGCAGAGAACTAATTTCTTTGCCTCAGAATAATCATCCTTTAACAACCTTCTAACAGAACCCATCTTGGGACCAATTTTTCTGTAACTGGAAAGTCTGTTCCTGCTTGGCATGGGTGTATTTGAATTGATTACAGCTGTGAAGAGAGATAGGGGAATCGCCGTCCTCCAGTTACAGTCCATTTTTGGTTACAAACTGGAGATTTGCATGGTATTACCCGTGACACTTCTCATAGGTTTTATTCTCCACACAGTGGAGAGGTGCCAGAGGTCTTTCGAGGGCACATTTACAGTAGGAATATGGCAGTTTTATGTAGAAGATATTATGTAGCAGGAGTTATTGTTAAACAGACTCATTCAGGCTGTGCTATGAGATATTGAAATACATTTTGTCCTGCTTCAGAAATATACTGACACTGTAGAGAGTACAATAGTAGTCAGTATATTGACAGGTTCAAGGCCAACCCCACACAATGCAATGCGACAGTGCATGACACACCAAAGACAGTAGGTCATTCCATGCTCCATCAGAAGAGTAATTTCCCAAAATGAGCCAGTGCTACGCACCATTTTAGATGATAGAGGTAACACCTGTTTATCAAGCTCAAAATGAATAATGTTTTTTTTTATAGTTGATAAAGGGCTCCTCCAGCAATTTAGTATTGTAAATCCATACGTTTGGGGGACTCACAAGAGACATATTTTTAAAAGAATTGATGCAGCAGGGGCCGAGTATCCTGACTTTCAGTTTTTAGATGCTCCAAAAATATACTACATCCTACAAGCCCACTACAGACCAAGCCGAAACAGTCAGTGACTTGATTCTGTGCGGTGTGTTCCGGCAATCGGGCTCAAATGACCAATCTGATTGGTGGAGTGCTAACCCGGAAGCAGTGAGCCGAAATGAGCGTGACTAGAGTCTCTCAAAATCTGACGAAAATCTTGTAAACTGACCTTTGTCAATCTGAAATGAAGACAGATTCAGCAACTGCATGGCCTATTTCTCACTTAAAATGTTTTCAGAAACACGTTTCGGTGAACTATTTTAGTACAATTTGAGATCGTATTCTGAACGATTCGCCATTAATGGCCGTTCCAAAAAGAAAATCCAAAATCCGGAAGAAGAAGGCAGACCCACGTGACACATTCGTCCAATCAGCTGCCGGTTTTCATTTTTGGGCTACACTGCAGATTAGCGCCGCCTGCTGTTATGTTACGTCTCCTCGGTGTGTTCTCTGGCATGTTTTGAACAATTCGGGGAGACTGATCAGTCCAAATGCCTTTTCTGCCCTGATGACATGACTATGACATCCTCAGGGTTATTTTCTCAGATTTTAAAAAGCTTGAAATGATATTGTTTTCACACGCTGTAAAGAGCCTCCCAATGACAACTAAGCTAATGTGGATGTGTGCAGTGTCCCTTTAAATGGACAGCATTTATAAAGTGTTTTTCTACCTTTTCAGATAAAGCACTTAACAATTTGCCTCTCGTTCACACACACTCTCACACGTGTGTGCCATGCAAGGTGCAAGGTGCTTGCCTGCCCATCGAAAAGCAAATTAGGGTTTAGTGCCTTGCTGTAGGACACTTCAGGCAGGAGGAGCCAGGCATCTAACCATCAACCTTGTGATTGATAGCAGAACGTTCTACTCCTGAGCCACAGCCGCCCCCCATACATTTATGTCCTTTATCAGACCGAGCTGGAAACAAAACAAATTGGCAAAAAAAACTTAAAACTAAATATCCTGCTTTTACATCAACAAAATATGCAGCTTATTCTGGCAGAGAACATGAGGGTAAATGTTATATTGCAACAGTAATCATGCCAGAATCTCAAATAACTAATTTTAAAAACGATTGTGATCAAAGTGATTTGAAATGTAAACAATACACAGTGTGCTTGTAGGCTTTATATCTTTGTCAATCCTTAATATCCCAGGAATTGCTGTATTTGAATTCACATCCTGCTTAACATGTTTTTATATATTTAAAAGCAGTCTGAATTTGCCATTTCACAAATGAAATATATATCAGGCTTAGTGTGGGAAATGGAAAGGGGTATGTCATGATTTATTCATTCGCCACAGAGTGAATTTAACACTTTAATGTTATGGAATGCCATTACGGCTCCAGCAAGAACTTTGATATCAGATAACATAGATAGCATAACATATGTATCACCTTGTTGAAGAAAAGACTATAATAAATAATAAATAATACCATTTGCCGTGCAGCTGAGCAAAAGTGTAGAAAATTAGGGGATTTGGTGGGTTGAGAGAGAAAAGGTGCAGCTGAGTGAATGATTCAGCTTAGGTGATGTAAAAGTGCCGAAGGCTAAACATTTTGAGCAAGAGCCCTAAAAAAGAAGCAAAGGGACAGAGTGGTAGAGAGACACGTTGTGTTTCAGTGTGTGTGTGTGTGTGTGTGTGTGTGTGTGTTTGTGTGTGTGTGTGTGTGTGTGTGTGTGTGTGTGTGGACAGACAGGGAGTGCTTGAGAGGGGATGTCTCCATCCACTCTGAGAGAGCCTGGCTCCCCTCCTCGCACAGCACATTTTCCCAGATAATACCTCTGGCTTCATGCTGGCCTGTTGACGGAGCTAAATTGATGTGGTTTGATGGTGCAGCAGCACCCACACTATCCCCGACAAACACCACACTGATCCCTGCCAGCCTCCTTCTTAACACGCACACAGAAAACAATACACAGATGCGTACCCACATTTGTATGCATTCAGATGGAAACAGAAAAATAAACAAGGCCAGTGCTTTAGGAATAAGTGATGTGATTAAACTTTGGGTGACACATTCTGTTGATGTCTTCATCTTCCTCTTCATCATTATCTACTGCTGAGCAACAAAGTGAAGATGGAATATCCCCTCTCAGTCACGAGCCCTTAAAAGGCGCTGAGTGGATTTTAACAAGGAGTGGAACAGTTAGCACACCGCAGTCTTCAATGGGATTAAGAGGCTTTGAATGGTTGAGGCCATTAAAATCTACACAAGCCCAGAAGTCCTGGAGCGCCTTATGAGTATATTTATCATTAGGATTAACAAACCCAGCCTGTGAATGCTCTCACCCCAGGAGGGTAGCCACCTCTACCCTTGTGCCATTATTGTGTGTGGCTGAGTGGCTGATGATAAGAGCGATTCAGCAGCAGGGGAGATAAAGCTCTGGTCCCAGTCTGCGGACCATCCCCAGTGGACCGTTCAGCAACATCTGCATCCACCTACTCATCTGTGTGCTATGTAAACATCTATGGTGTTTTACAGGCTAAGTACATTGTTGCCTAATAAACTGCAAACCTTGTGCATGATGTGATCAAAGAATCAACCCAGAAGTCGTTGAACTGCTTATGGAGGAGGAAAATCCCCCATTAAGACGTTTAGGTGTGTTCTTTGTAATCAAGAGAGATTTCAGGGATTTGACCATTAGCGTGTTGAATCATCCTACCCTAACCCGTTTACTGGTTCCTTTCTCTCTCCCACCCTTTAGATCTTCCACATGACCTATGACCTAGCCAGCGCCATGGTGAGGATAGTCAACCTGATCGGCATGATGCTGCTGCTGTGTCACTGGGATGGCTGCCTGCAGTTCCTGGTGCCTATGCTGCAGGACTTCCCCGCTGACTGCTGGGTATCCAAAAATAAGATGGTGGTAAGTGCTTCTCCTGCACTGAGACCTCCTGCCTGTTTGAATCAGATTATGCCCTGTCTTATCTCATCCGTCAGCTTCAGTAATTACTGTACTAAAACCCTTTAGTATCCTTTCAAATCGCGCAATTCTCACATATCTGTCATTATAAGCCCTAAATCAAATCTATTTATCTGCTATGTTTGCCCACATATATTCAATTTGCTGATTATTATTTATGGCATTTTAGGCCTTTATTTGCATAGGACAGCTTAGACTTGGGAAAGATAGGGCGAAGGACATGCAGCAAAGGGCCGCAGCTTGGAGTCGAACCCACAGCCACTGCGTGGAGGAGTAAATCTCTATATATGGGCGCCCGCTCTACCAGGTGAGCTACCCAGGCGCCCAAATCTGTCCATATTTTGAAAGGAGAGAGACACTGAGGCTGCACAGGGAACATTGATTTTCTAAGGAGGACAGATGGCCCTCATTCAATATTGGTTGAATATTGACAGTTTCCAGTGAGCACTCATGCTGTGCTTTAATTTTGCTGTATTGTTAAAACAGCTGCTGGAGTAGAGTCTCTGTTAAAGCCGGATTCATAATAGAGTTATCTTTTATTTGCTTATGGAGGCGGACTGTGTCACACCTGATGTGCAACTCTGAATCCCCCACAGCTGATGGCTCTCATGCTAAATGAGCATGGGTGTAGCTCCAAAGGAATCAGAGTTATTGACAGGTTTTGTGGTGGAGCCCTCAATAGGGATTGATCTGTCATCAGTGAATGGACTGTCTTTTCAGTACAACATACCATATGTTTAACCCTTAAAGGTGCTCTAAGCGATGTTGGGTGACGTAATTTCTTGTTGACGTTTGAAGTATTGTCAAACAAAACGGAGGCTAGCTCGCCCCTCCCTCTTCCTCATCATGGCCCCTCCCCCTCCCTTCCCCACCCCTGGAATTTTGGCTGGAACACTGGTTGTTATGTTTTGTGGTGCAGGTTGGCGCAGTTTGTCTTTATTGCTGTTTGTGGAGCCTGGGCTGTCTACAGAGACCGCATTTTTTTACAGTGTGTTCAGGGGACAGGCAGCTAGCGGATAGTGAGGAGATGTTTGCTGTATGTGACAAAAAATTGTAGCCTAAAAATTGCGTGACATCGCTTAGAGCACCTTTAAAGTAACTACAAGGAACTTTCATTTTGTGTTCATTTTGGCAGCCCTTGGGGACAAAAGCAGTAGTGTTTCCATGAGCACCATTGCCCCGTGTCATAAAGATGATGCAATGTATTTCATACATAAAATATACTTATTATATTCCTGTCTCGGAGGAAGAGTGCCAATTCAGGATATGTTTTGAATCCTTTCAAATCGCGCTATTCTCTCCATCTGTTGAAAGATAAACATGGTTGACTCGTGTTTTTGCCCATGCTCTATCACTGTCCCTTTAAGCTTTTTATTGTTCTTTGGTCATTTTTTTGTTTTTGCTGATCCTGCCCCAGTATGAGCCATAACCACAAAATATAAGGTCAAAAATAAAATTCTCAAAAGAAAGGTCTCCTCCTGCTTCCTTTTAACTGGCTTACATACTACTCACTGTGAAACTTTGCCAAGGAAAATGTAAACATAAACTCTAATGCGCTGTAAATCGTTTCATCTGATTTCGCAGGGAACTGAACCCGGGGACAGGCTTTAAGAATAACTATATACAAATTTAGACTGTTTCATAGCCTGTTAAAAACTCCTTGTAGTTGCTTTAAGGAATGTGGCTGAAAGGAGAACTACTCCTTATTGACATTGACAGCTTTTCAATATACATGTCTATGTATGTGTCAATAGGGCAATATTTGAGATAGAATAAAAGCTTCCTGCATTGTATTAGTTTATTGGTGACATTTCAAACCAAGCAGGTTTTCCTCTTTAATTTAGTGCATGCAGCTCTTTAGTGTCCATCCAATGATCACAGCCATTCTCTGTCACAATACTCTTTGTTGAAAAATACACAACGTCATATTCATTCGAATGTAATTATAATACAGGCTAAAATTACTTTTTTAAGTAATTATTAATAATTAAAGTCGCGGACAGAATACTACATTTATTAAAAGAAAGACAACAGATTAAACTATGGCACCAAAACAACAAATTCAAGGAAGCCTAATTTGAGTTAAACATAAACCAGCTTCAAGTCAGCTGTAGGTGCAGCTCTCCGTGCCAGAACAGATGTCACATGAGTAGTTACATCGCTCAAGGTATGATGCATTTGGTTCATCATGCCTCACTGCCTCCCTGACATGCTCACTTGTTATATTTAATCATAAGAAACGACAGATGTTGCAAACCACTGTCCCTTGAGATGTTTCACACATTAGCTTATTTTAGCTCGTTTGCCATACCTGTCCATGCAGAGATACACACACTCAAGGACAGCGTCAGTACCGGGGATCAAACCTTCCACTTTAACCAACCTCTTTGTCTTTCATTTATCTGGATTAATATGGATTAAAACAAAATACAGGTTTCTATGTTGCATGTGGTGACATCCAAACCGTGACCATTTCCTCTTCCATTTTTTTTATTTATATTCCTTTTACCACCATTCAAGCATTTCACTGCTAGTTCAATATGCATAAAGCCACATTGCAAGGGGATTATATTTTAAATTACATAAGGCTGAACTGTCAGGCAACATCGTGTTAACTGTGGCTCATCATTAAGGTACAGTACAGTACAGTACAATACACTGTACGTGGATTAAGATTGGATTTGATGTATTTACTGCAGCGGTGAAAGCAATCTTTGATGGCATGTGAACTTTAAATATATTACATATGCAGAAATAATACTGTATGACACACAGTCACAACAAAGAAAGGCAGTCCTGCAGAGCAATATGAGAGAGAAAAAAATATACCTACTTTTACTTCCATTAAAACCTAAAAATCCAGTTTTCTTATCCGTTTCTTGAATACTTCCCTCTCAGCTGCTCTGGAATATGGGCTCGTATGCCAAATGCCTTGTCACAAGGTGATTTCATACAGTTCTGACTACAACCCCAAATCAGAAAAAGTCGGGACAGTATGAAAAACACAAATAAAAAAAGAAAGTAGTGATTTCTAAATGTACTTTGACTTGAATTTCATTGCAGACAATGTGAACACAAAATATTTCATGTTTTGTCTGGTCAACTTAATTTCATTTGTAAATATACATCCTGTCCGGTCCTTCAGACCTGCAACACATTCCAAAAAAGGTTGGGACAGGAGCAATTAAGGGCTAGTAATCAGGTAAATTGGTTAAATAATGATGTGATTTGAAACAGGTGATGTCAACAGGTGATTGTAATTATGATTTGGTACAAAAGCAGCATCCAAGAAAGGTCTAGTCCTTTAGGAGCAAAGATGGGCCGAGGATCGCCAGTTTGCCAACAAATATGTGAGAAAATGATTGAAATGTTTAAAAACAATGTTCCTGAAAGAAAGATAGGAAGACATTTGCTTATTTCACCTTCAACAGTGCATAACATAATTAAAAGATTCAAGGAATGAGGAGGAATTTCAGAGCGTAAAGGACAAGGGTGCAAGCCTAAGCTGAACAACTGTGATCTCCGATCCCTCAGGCGGCACTGCATCAAGAATCGTCATTCATCTATAAGCGATATCACCACATGGGCTCAGGACTACTTTGGCAAACCTTTGTCAAGTACCACAATACGTAGTTACATCCACAAATGCCAGTTAAAACTGTACTGTGCCAAAAGGAAGCCCTATGTTAACAGTGTTCAGAAGCGCTGTCGACTTCTCTGGGCTCGGAGGCATCTAGGATGGACCATCACGCAGTGGAAACGTGTACTGTGGTCAGATGAATTAGTTCAGGTATGTTTTGGGAGAAATGGATGCCGTGTGCTCCGGACCAAAGAAGAAAAGGATCATCCAGACTGTTACCAGCAACAAGTCCAAAAGCCAGGGTCTGTCATGGTATGGGGTTGTGTCAGTGCCCTTGGCAAAGGTAACTTGCACTTCTGTGATGGCACCATTAATGCTGAAAAGTACATAGAGATTTTGGAGCAGAATATGCTGCCTTCAAGAAGACATCTTTTCCTGGGATGTCCATGCATATTTCAACAAGATAATGCAAAACCACATTCTGCACACATTACAAAGTCCTGGCTGCGGAGGAAGAGGATACGGGTACTTGACTGGCCTGCCTGCAGTCCCGACCTGTCTCCAATAGAGAATGTGTGGCGCATTTTGAAGCGCAAAATGCGACAACGAAGACCCCGTACTGTTGCCCACCTTAAGACTTGTTTGCAGCAAGAATGGGACAAAATTACACCTGAAACATTTCATCACTTGGTGTCTTCAGTCCCTAAATGTCTTTTAAGTGTTGTGAAAAGGAATGGCAACATTACAAAGTGGTAAACACATTAAATTAGGTGCTGTTGTATTGTCTGCAATGAAATACAAGTCAAAGTACATTTAGAAATCACTACTTTCTTTTTTTTATTTGTGTTTTCCATACTGTCCCAACTTTTTCTGATTTGGGGTTGTAGATTATATTTAGGCGTTTTCTACTCTTCATGTTAACAGCTCAGAGTCGTGTTTCTAAAACTTCTACAGAGGTTGCACTGGCTGCCTCCTCAGATTTCTGCACCCACAAACAGCCCTTTGCATATGCAGAGGCCCTGAGATGTGAGGAGAAACACTTATAATGTACTTAGTTTAAAATCCTGTGTGAGGGATGTAGCCTCTCATTAACATCAAAATGGAGTTTGTTTTGTTTCACTCAGTAAACACTGTCTAATTAATTGCATTACGTAGAAAAATGGCTCTCAATGTGACAGAATAACAAATATATCTTTCTGAATTAATTCAAGCCTCGAGGGCAGGCACCTCTCTGATGAAAAACTCCCCATGTTTTACTCACATTACCTGCTAGACAAATAGTTAGTATTGACTCAGTCACGGTTGGTTTGGTCCTGATTAGAATCATTAGGATACATTTCTTGTCTTCTTTTACAGTAGCTGTCCCATTATCTTGCTGGGTCATCGCTCCTTACCTTTTCAGGAGGGCACTAATAAAATTGCTATCTCTCTCTGCTTTTACCGCTGTGGAAATGAGTTTGAAAGCAATTTGGACATGTCACCCCCAGGAGAGAGTTGATATTGATTTGCCATGAACTACCACCGGGATCTAAAGGAAAAGGGGCAATTTATCTACAAATGAGAAAACTCGCGGAGAAATTTTCTAAATAGCTGACCTACTTTCTGTCATGCAAGCCTCTAGTGTCTCACGCTCCATCCGTCCATCCATTCTCAGGGCTCTGTTTTAGGCTCTTGCCCAAATTTCTGCTTGCTCCAAATGTTTGCATATTGGAAAGTATGTTTTGCCCTGCCAGCTGCTCTGTATTGAACCCAGGCTGTCTGAAGTGGACATCTGCCATTAGTTTTGTCTTAAGTAATTGGATGTGTGCCAGTATTTGTGTGAGTTGTCAGGGTTCTCATTGACCTTCAATGTGCCATCAACACCCATATGAGAGATAGAGAGAGAACAAGATAGAACGATAAAGTGTTCCAGTATACTCACCCTGACTAACCCCATTTTGTCTGTTTCATCCAGAATGACACATGGGGACAGCAGTACTCCTACGCACTTTTCAAAGCTATGAGCCACATGCTGTGTATTGGGTATGGCATGTACCCCCCGGTGGGCATGACAGACGTGTGGCTGACCATCCTCAGCATGATTGTGGGCGCTACCTGCTACGCCATGTTTGTGGGCCATGCCACCGCGCTAATCCAATCCCTCGACTCATCTCGACGGCAGTACCAGGAGAAGGTGAGTGAAGATGACTTGTTGCTCTCCGCTGTGTTGCTTTGATTTTTTTGTTTAGAGAGGACAGTGGTGGTAAGGCTCTTCCTTACGGCGCCCCGGAGGTGACATGGAGGAAGAAGAAGAAAAACGAAGGGAAAAAAAATGTGATGAAAAAAAACGTGAGGAAAAAAGAAACGTGAGGAAAAAAACATGAGAAAAAAAAACCGTGACATTTTTTTCAAGTCTGGCGGGACTCGGACTGTGGACGCCGGCCGCCGGCAAAAGGCAATGGAATTTCCCGCCGAAATAGATGTACAGACACCGGCGGACGGAGAGAAGCTATAGCGGGGCAGCAGAGTCCGTCTGCAGCTGCAGGATCTCGAGCTCACTGCTCCACTATTTATTCATTTATTTCAGCATGTATTTATTTAAGACTAAAAGTCATGTTTCGTCATCCACAGTCCGAGTCCCGCCAGACTCCCTTTAGGAAACCTGTGATTTAAACTTCAGCAGGCTGTAACAATCCGCTCCGCTTAGTCCTGGTTCTGGTTCTCCCGGGATTCCCTTCCCTCCAGCGGGCCCAGCAATATGGCCGGGGCCTCCAGCTGCGTGGTGTCGGTTTTGGCTCCCAGGAAGCGGGCAGTTTGCTCGAGATCCTGCAGCCGCAGACGGACTCTGCTGCCCTGCTAGTGCCTCTCCGTCCGCTGTGGAACTTCCCGCCGAAATCGACGTACAGCTCATCCTGGACTACGTGGAAGATCCTCCCGATCACCACTCTGTCTTTGGCGGGTCCCATCTGGATCAGCGGGGACCGGCGCAGCAGCTCACCTGTGGCTGTGAAATGTTATCCCTTGCTGTTTTTCTTTCATTCGAAAATCCATAAGCTGCACAAAAGTCCAGCAACTCCGTATTGATCTGTCCCCTGCTCGCTCACTTACCCACTTGGAATGAACAGGGCTGAAACTCGATATCTCGACTTTCAAAGTCGGGATCTCGACTTTGAAGATCCAGATCCAGATCCTTTTTTTTTTCTCACGATTTTTTTCCCCCCTCACGTTTTTTTTTTCCTCACATTCTTTTTGTCACAAACTCGAGATTTTGAGTTTAGTGTTTGTCCCCAGTACATGCTTTTTTTTCTCCTCCATGTCACCTCCAGGGCTCCGTACTTCCTCACTTTAAGGCTTGGTTTTATTTAGTTTTTAATGCAGCAGTTCACCCCAAAATTTAATTCCCTTAATGTTTTTGCAGCCACTAAACCCACACACATCTAGCTGTTGCAGTTCAATCATCTTCCCAAAAAGGGAAAACAATCATCATCAGAGTCCTCTTAACCAAATTCTGGAAGCTGAATGGGTTTTTGCTGTGGAACTATATCCGTACAGAGACAAGAACCCCAGCCTCCCCAGTTCAGGGAAAGGAAAGCCCTGACAGCTGGCTGTGAAGGCCGAACCGTGTTCCACGGTGTCATGCCCTCTGTGGGCCGGGCGTGGGCGATAATGAGCTGAGCTGCGAGGCTGCCACATTGCCCACTGTCTGTGGCGAGGAGGACATGGGACAGAATGACCTGCAGGGAATGGAGGCAGAGGCTCCAGAGACCCCACCTGAATTAAAGAGGGAGAGTGAAAAAGGGCAGAGTAGAAGGACCAGGCAGACAAGCAGAGGAACAGATTAGCTGACGTAATGGGTGTGCGTTGCTACATCTTCAAAAGAAGAAAAGGGCACTGGATAAAATAATACCTGACTTGTCTTGGGGTGAGTAACAAAGAGACTATTTTTCCACCAGATTCTCACCAGCTAAAAAGTTGAAAAATCTAAGAAGTAAAACATAGGTACATAACTAATGCTGCAGGACTAAGTAGCTGTTTAATGAAAGGGGGCCAAACCATCTCCCCGCTCAGCACTCTCCACTCGTCTGCTGCTCTGCTTTAGAGATGTCTTCCTGCCAAGTAGACTGAACAGCTGGCCTGTTTCAGCACCAGTCTGCATGTGGTACCAAAGCCATTTGCTACTGTTTCTGTGATCATCCCCTAAGGCCCCTTAAGAATCCCCCAGCCAGGTAAAAAGGCTCCCCTGTGCTCCCACAGCTTCCCACGGTGCCTGCCTTCAGAGGTTATTACTACACACTGCAATTAATTTTTAAGAGAGCAAATTCTCTCATTTATCTTTCCACATGCCTCAGTGATAAGGCAATCGCTGGGTCACTGCTCATCTGGCTGTGGGAGCCAGATAGTAGTTATTTCTACTCCACTGTACTATAGCCCCCCCCCCGCCCCCCCCGCTTATCGGGGTTAGTTCCTTCAAAGACATAAACCTTTTTGTCATTGGCCCTCGCAACGGTTGTGTGACAATGGGATCTGCTTTCCGGAGATTTCACTCTGCTTTTCCGTGTTAGACTAATACCATAATCCACGCACTCAAGAAGTGGACAATCCATTGGTCAATCCCTGGAGTTTTGAGAACACAGGTGGCTGCTTTCAGATGGCCATTGGGCTGCCATGACAGGGACAGCTGTTCCTGTCTGCTGGGACTCAGCCTGGAGAGAAATCTGCTAACTGAGACACTCACCAACGCAGGAGCCATCATACACCAAGTTATTATACACACCTGTCTGTCAGACTGAGTGATTCTATGCTGTCTCATTTGAAGTACGGTGCGCCGGCTCTGTGTTACAATCTTAAAGAATCTCTTAAATCAACCAGGCTAAGATGTGATGGAAGGGCATTTGTAGTTTGCAGGTGGGCTTACTGCTAATGGGCCTTTAATAAACCATGCACAATGTGAGGATGGTAATAAGACATAAATTAGGTAATTTTAAAATGCATGATGATAACAAACAGTGATACAATCCACAGCAAATATATTTATTTAAAAAGAACAGGGATATGACACACATTTGGTATCAAGGCCCTCTGCATCAGGTCCACTGCTTTGAAATATCAAATAGAAAACCTGTTTAAAGAAAATAAATCGCTTTATTTGCATAATGTATGGTGGGTACTTTAAATAGTAGTATATGCATTTACAATTTATTAATCTGTGCTATCCTGTCAGGTTACTTTTCTGAGTGCTATTGAACTCACAAACTCAGTCTCAGAGTGGGTACTCAAAGTACAAGGACTGAGAAGCTTTAATTCTCATTTAAAACAGCATGTATTTGTAAGATAGTATTTGATACAGGGTTGCACAAAGTGGTTGTTCATGTTTTTAGTATGTCATAAAAAATAAAGACCACTTTCAACTATCATAAGTAAAGCTCTGCCAAAAAAATATTTTTCATCTTGGTCCACCGCCTTGGTTTCTAAACAACATTGCAGTGTTTTAGAGACACTTTTAATACTTCATTTGGCGTGCTGACTCAACACACGCATAGCTCATGTTGCAGATTACAGACTGTGAAATATGAAGAATTAGACATTTTGACTAAATGCTGGAAAAGCCACCAGTTTCTTTTTTGTTGGCAAGCTGAAATGGATCTCTGTAGTTTAAAGTTTGGAGTTTTTTGTGTGTTTGGAAGCCAAATATGCCCATGTTGATATTCCAAAGACACTGTCAGCAGCACTATAAAACTGCACGATTTGCATACACCCCCAGTCTGTGAAGTAGCATGAATTGTAACTTACTTATCTGCAATGTAGATGCTATGCATCCCCAGAAATCACTGGCATGTGTTAGTCGTGCTTATTACACAGTAATCAACACATTCAAATGTGGATAGGAGTATAAATAAAAATGAACATTAGCTATTAGCTGTATAATCGTTTCGTTGTGTATTGCATTTGACCCAAGCCAGCTAGTAGGCAGACACCGAAAAATTCACACTGCTGTCACAGTAGTAGATACTGATTCTGATTCTGACTACTGTCAGTTAGTGAAATAACTGAAAAAGTGGATACATGTTGAGCCGTGCAGCAACATTGCCACATTAAAATGCTTCATGCTGGTTTTGATGTGACAAGCTCTGTATTCATCCACTGTAAGTGAGCTGTAAAAAGTGTATGTGAGTATGTGTGGGCCGAGATGCGAGGCCATCTGTCCAGTTGGCATGCAGAGGTGATGTCTAGGTAACGGTTACATTTAAATGGTAAACAACTGAGTGAAACCCCTCTGGGGGACTGTGATGAAGAAAATCAGTCTATGAAAGAATCTCAGAAGATTACAGACGAGAAATAGGAAAGGAAGGAGAAAAAGGAAAGAAGCTCTGCCCTCAAATATGGTGAAAATTATCATCACAAAGCCTCGGTATAATCTTTTCTGAATAGAATTCTAATACAATATGGCACCATGTGTTAAAGGCCCGGGCTGTCAGAATCTAGCAAGCAGACTTAATATAGCTCTTAAATAGGAATCAGGCTGCCTGTTAACGGTTACACAGAGAAGAGAGCCCAACAATCACACTAAAGACTAGCGGTTGAAGTGTGGCTCACCGTGTGCTTATTCTACCTGTTTGCAGCTCAATTTGTTGCAGATGTATCTGACTGCATGGGTTAGGTTGGGTCCATATTAGATCTGAATGGAAAAGAGAGAGGTTGGAGAGAGAGCTGGACATGGTGTAAGCTTTTCTTCTCAGTGACACCCATGTCCTGGAGGTGCAGAGTAGTCACTTTCAAGTAGTCATGCACGCTGAAGTATGCTTATTTGAAGTCTTTACTCCCTCCCTGCTAGTTGAGTTGAATTCAGTTGTAGCCTAACTGGTACTCTGACATGGAAAATGATTTGCTTTTGAATAAATAAATGAAATGGGCAAATAGTGAAAAATGTCCCGACATGAAATATTCACATTGACTGTTGTGTCCGAATGACAATTTACAATGTTAAATAGAAAAAGCAGCAAGTACCATCATTTGAAAATCTGAAAGCATTTATTGTTTGTCATTTATTGCTTGATAAATGACTTAAACAATTAGCCGAATGTCAAATGAACTAAACTGTTATTCTATAAATTGTTTCAGCATTGGATATCTATTAGTTTGTTTGTTTTATTTGGATCCCCATTAGCTTCAGCAAAAGCTACAAGCTATTCTTCCTGGGGTCCTACAATCTGTCATGTAACAATACAATTTACGACATCACATTACACACCATACACACAACATTCAAAAATACAAATTATATTTAAATTATACAGTTAATGCAATTAATCAAAAAAAGAAAAGACATTACGCTACTCTGAATAAATCTATTTTAAGAGATAAGATATAACAAAAAAACCCTATTGCAGACTCTCTCTAAATTGGTATTAGATATTGAAATTTCTTTGAAGGTAATATTTCTTAAGTGATTTTTTTTTTAAAACCATACTGAGTGTTTTGTTGTTTGATAGTATTTGGGAGAGAGTTCCATTCACACATTGCTCTGTACCTGACTGAACGTTGAATTGATTTGGTTTTCACTTTAGGTCAAATAAAACTACCTCCTACTGCATGCCTCGTTGGATAATGATGTGTATCAGTACTAAAGGATAGTTTTTTTATATAAAGTAAAAGGTGTTTTGTTTGTTATAACATTATGTAAAAAAAACATTAGTGAATACACAAATCTATTTTTAACTTTAAACCATGAGAGGCTTTCATGTATGTTATCAACATTCCCATTATCACATCCCACATGAGAGAGCCACACATGCAGCTTTATTCTGAATCACTTGTAGTTTTTTAATATTAATTGTTGAAGTGCTGAACCAAACCACAGAGCAGTAATCAAGGTGTGAAAAAAACAAAGCCTGAAGTACTTGTTTAATGGTCTGTGGGTTTTTTTGCACACCTTTTAATAATTGACAAAGTGTTGCCCATTTTAGTTACCAGTTTCTGAACATGTTTGTCCCAACACAATCTATTGTCAATCATTATTCCCAAAAGTTTAGCCTCTTCTCTTTGCTCTACAGAAATTTCCCCTACAGTGAGTTCAAATTTCGGTTTGGAACATAAAGAAAAATGAGTTCCAACCACTAAACTGGTAGTTTAAGATACATCGAGAATCAGTTTGTTACTACTGATCCAGTCCACAACTGACTGTAACACTCTCTGTAGTTTTGTATTTAGATCACCAATATCAGTTCCTGATAAATATATAGTGGAATAATCAGCAAACATTGAAATGCTAGTGAAATATGACAGAAGACTTGAGGTACAACAGTTATTTGTGTTTCTTTTTTTTGTAATTTTCTTTACATCAATAGTTTGCTGTACCAACCTTCATTTTATATATGGTTTTTACAGCAGGACATAGTACAGTGCTGTCATTTTTTGTATTTTACTGTGGTATAGACTTAGGTAGTATTATAACACCCCAGTAATAGTAGTATCCAATAATCTTTTGGGGTCTCTTTACCCCACATTGAACTCCTGTATTATGCAGTGAGCAGTTTTACTACACTACAGTCTAAAACATTGGGAGCTGGAATGGGTTAAGCATCTGCCAAATTCCCTCAAGGATTCCTCCCTCTTGTCTTGGGCATGTTGAGAACCATTATCACAAAAAGAGAATTACATCTCTCCAGATTGGGGCCACAAGATGGCTGCACAAGTGACTGTGCATACAGGTTATGCTTGCCACTCCAGCTCTCCGTAAGTCACTGCTTATCTGTCACTATGGCCCTCTACAGTGGAATTGTATATGGAGATGGGGATGGGGACACCAAACAAAAGTTGGTCACTTGTGATCCATGATGTATACTTACTTTATAGAAGCTCTCTGATCCCTTTGAGCATTTCTCCTCTCAGGTTTTCAAAAGTATATTCTAAACATAATTCAGCATGGCATAACTGAGTTATGTTCTGTTTGTAGTTGGTAGTTAGTGATGAAATTAGGGATGCTCAGGTGGGACTTGAATATGGGTAGTGTGTTGTGGCATGCCAGTCCTAAATGGCTTTAGAAGAAACTGGCAATGGAGTGCTGCAGCCCATCCCCTCTAAGTCTTTAATTAACACATGGCAATTAAACATGGCTCTTTGGGAAATAGTTAATAAGAGTCCCAAAGCTGATTATTTGTGGGTGAAGAGGCTCTAGAAATCTTTTGTTCCCCCACTTCAATCCCCCAATCAAGACCTTTGGACATACAGTAAATAGTCATCAGAGGACTATATTTGCACTTATAGAGTCATCATTTTCTTTCCAAGAGCGAGAGACATGGATTAATGCTGTCAGGGAACTAGTAAAACATGCAATGTTAGTGGTTTCCTCATTTAGGCTAAATATTCACTCAGTCATGTAGGGTTCCTCCAACAATAGCAATAACTTTGTAGTGCCTTGTAAAGGTTAAGTTGTGATTTTCCTATACAATCAACCCAAGGACACAACTGTCAACATGTTGAGGAGCTTAAGTCTGATTCTGCCTTACAGTAAGAGTCATTCTCATTAGTCTGGATCTGACTGATGGCATTAATCTGAACCCTGTTACATTCCCTTTTCCTCCCTGTCTGCCACACAACCTTTACTGCTGAGTCCAGGACTGTTGACATGCCCCAGAAGTAATATAATAGTATAACCAAAATCAAATAAGTGCAACCGATGTCAATATACTGTATATTTAATAGCACAGTAAATGTATGCTTTCTGCAACATCTGCAGTGTTAATGTCAAGATCGTCATTCCTCGTAAAGCATCTAATTAGATATGCAGTGGTATTTGAGAAGTCCAAGCAAATTTCTTGCTTAAGTAGGCTACGATGCACCATAGTGACCATTAATAAATTATACTCTCTTAACTAACTATGGCCTAATTACATCCCTATTAATCCAGCTCTAAATGATCAATACATGATACATACTTACTCCCCTTAGCAACTAAGAAGGTGACTTAGCAGACTTGGTAGCCTACAGATGGATTGCTGATGCATTCCCACGCGTGATTATTCTAGTGGTGTAACTTAAGAGGTGTCCCGAGGCCACTAGATAAGCATATAGAGCATTTATGCTGTACTGAAGAAGCCTTTATTGCAGACTTTATGTAATGAAAACAAGAGTCACCAGCCATGTTAGCAGCTCTGTGAGGCTGTGTCTAGGCACAACAGTGATTTTAGCTAAATGCTAAGATCATAATGACAGTGTTAAAATGCTGATGTTAAGCATGTATAATGTTAACCATGTTCTCTGGGTGCAAATATTTATGATTTCAGTTAGCCTTACTGTATGACCCATGCCTTTTGACCATGCAATGCAAGGTTATGGAGTAGGAGACAGATACAATTGGAGAAAAATAAGAAATTATAATGAAGTGGCTGGCATCTCTGTTGGGAAATGAATTATTCATTTTGTATTTGGTAAAAAATTGCATATGCTTGGAGAGCTGCATGATAGAAAAGGGAATTAGGGAAAAAATGAATAGCATGATTAAAGAGTAGAGGGACAGAAAGAAAAAGAAAAGTATGAATGGGAATGTGAAAAGTGATCAAAACTAAGAAAGGGAGAGAAAGGATTTGTGAAATGAAATAGCATGAAGATGCAATTATGTGTAGCTCAGGGGGCAGAGTATGCAACTACTGTCATATTGACTAAGTTACAGTAAGGTAGACACATTACAAAAATGGAGGAAAACTGTCGAAGACAACTTTGACTTCAATGGTTGTCTCATTTGAAGAAAAGAAAATGTTGAATAATGCAGCATTTCATTGTGCCATTGCCTTTTATAATGCTAGGAATTTTAAATATCACAAAAATTCATCATCAAAATCTAAAACATTGCAGTTTTCAAACCAATAAAACTGGATGGAAGATTGCCAAACTCTACTTCGACTTATTTGCTGCCTTGCCCAAAGTTAGATGAGAAGAATTAATACCATTCTCAGTTATGCCAGATGTATGCATCTTTTAATCTAGTGATTTGGCGGAGTCCCCAAAATGTCTAAGTAAAGCAAGTAAGAAAGAAAGAATCAATCCTCTGCCCCCCTGCTTCCTGAACCCCCTGGTTTTCAGAGTGGTGGAATGATTACCTTAATGCTGACTATGATTTGATTTAGCCAAGTAGGGCAGGGGAGCAGGGATCTTCCTGGTGTCAGTGCGATGGCGGCTGTGCAGCAATAAGATAATTTGTCATCACAGGAGGTGTTATCAGCCCAATTGCAGCATTCCCCCCTCATGGTCAGTGTCTTTACATCCCTGTCAGCTCCTACTTTCAGACTCAGCAGTAATTAATAAATATGAAATGCTTTTGACTGAGACACTGAGCTACTGTATGTAGTACAGTTGTACTCAACACAATATAAAAGCAATAAGACATCATCTTGCATTTGTTCACTTGACTGATGCCCTTTCATGCTGGGAGAATCAAATTGTAACATGCTGCAAAGCTGAGGATAAATGGTTGTTTTTTATGAACGGGGGGTTGAAAGACATTCTGAAGGAGATGATATGCCACGCCTTTGAAACAGGGCGCCATGCTGTGGCATGTCTAATGCAGGAGACATAAAGACATTAGACAAAATGCAGAATGTGGGTTAAACCTGTCATCTTCACCCTGGCATCGCTCGCAGACAAGCCATCTTCACTGCAATACTCTGAAGCCTTTTGGACTGCAGCTGGAGATATGGGCGATTGTTTTCTAGAGCTTTCTGTCTTTTGAAGTAGAGGAGCAAAACTTCATGGTGCAAGGATTCTATTTCATCATCAGATCAGTAAATACTCAATTTTATGCCAAATGGATTGTGGGGATAAAGACTCAAACCCTTACCCCATGACAGAATGCATGCATCTTTCCACAGACGCAGAGAGAACAGATATGTAAAAGCTTCTTTCCACAACTTTTTCTTGCTAAGAGGTGAGCGTATATCTTATGGAGCCTTTATCATACGAGCAACTTGTTAGCGTTAGACATACAGTAGTCTATATCCTTGACGTTCCACATCCAGGATTGCTCCGGTGCAGCAGGAAATTCCGCCGGATGCATGTATTTTCGCCCATGTCCGTTTCCTTCCCTTTCGCTTTCTTTGTGTTGAAAACTCCGGTGGATTTATGAGGACTATGGTTAACTGCTCCTCAGATCTCTGCATGGTAAATTGAGACAGCTAGCTAGACTATCTGTCAAATCTGAGTTTTCTCTCGCATGACTATATTACAACGGCTCCGTGCGGAGCTTAGCGCCGCCCATGGCGATTGTGATTGGTTTAAAGAAATGTCAATAAACCAGAGCACGTTTTTCTCCCATCCCGGAATTCTGTGTGGACTAGCCAGACCCTCCTCCACTCTGCAGTGTGTGGATGGTCTGGCAAAGCGAGACTAGACATACAGTATGATATTTAAACTAATCTGCCTTATCTGCAGCATTTCTTGTTGTAGCCTTTTTTCATACAGTATGCACAAATTATACACTTGCACTTCCAGATATATGTATACCTTGTAGTGTTTTCTCATTGTCTTTGTGCACCTAACCTTACAAATGCCAAAGTGCCTTACAAATCATGATTACAAGCTGGGGGATACAACAGTTTACAGCCAACTGGTCACAGTTGAGGGAGCTGTATCATCTAAATGCACAGACTGACTCCAGACTGTTTTCTTTGTCTATGAGGAACTTGACAGGCTCTGGTCAAACACAACTAAAATCCATCTGCATTTGGCAAAGAGGGGAGAAAAAAGGGCACATTGCACAACTAAGCATTGTAGAGGCTTACAAACACAAAGCAGGGTGTCAGTGGGTTGTTGGCATCTGATCAGACCCATTCCAAAGTGGTTATACAGTAGTTTAGTCCGCCTTCCCTGCATGTTTTATAACACTGGATTATAACCCTCATAAGTGTTTCTTTCCAACTCTACTCACACCTCTTGGTTTTCAGGGAGCCTGACAGGTATTCTGCTTTCACAAAAAAACTATTTGATTTGCATGAGACAGCTGTCATTATTTACTGTGCCATATTTCCAAAAGATTGGTCTTTTGATGATATCCTGCAAGATTAGGGGGTTACTAGGGTAGTAGAGTGGAATAACAAAGAGGGCGACCATGAGGTCAGCCATGTCGTTGAGTGGTAAGGCTGTTGGCAGCATAGAAATGGTGATCAAAGAGCACCTCCAATGTCGCCCTATGAATGGTTAAGAAATTAACCATTCTTTTTTCTTCTTCTTTTGCTTTTACTGAGGGTCAAAGATTCTTCCTGTTATTAGGTGCTCTCAGTGGGCTTTGATCTCTGCTGATACTATACTATAGCATCAATGAAAGGCCATCTAACACATTTGAATGCTTTTATTTTTAACAAGCAACATAACGACTGGAAGATGCAGACACAGACAGTCTTCACTGTTAAACATACAGACACAATACACAAGTGTTTGGTGGTGTACGCGGTGTTTGAGGAGCCGCAGGGCTTTGTTGTCTTTTTTTCATACTAATTGCACATATGTACAGTATGTGACACCTACAGTACATGTTGTGCATGAATGCTTTACAAGCTCTAGTGTATTACCAGCATTAGTAAACACTTGACAATCACACCTCTTTCAATTATTCCAATAAATTTAGAGAAGTTATGATAGTTAAAATAATATTTAATGTGCTTTCAACCAATATGGAGTTAGTACATTATGTCAGATTGCTTTCTGTCTTTTGAGAGACAGACAAATTGTAAGAGGCATGTTCAAAGACTGGAAAAGTGCTATCTTGTTGTTAGGATTAACCTGCAAGAGCCCGGATGGCCTGTATGTATCCGTCTTCATTTCCTTGTGTGTCTGACCTCAGTGCCAGCTGCTCCCTGTGGCTGTGTATCTGTGCTACAGCACTATGGCCTTTGAGTAACCTGATTGTTGTGTGTCTCTGTGTCCCTGCAGTACAAACAGGTGGAGCAGTACATGTCCTTCCACAAGCTGCCAGCAGATATGAGGCAGAGAATCCACGACTACTATGAGCACCGATTCCAGGGCAAGATGTTCGATGAGGAGAGCATCCTGGGAGAGCTGAACGAGCCGCTCCGAGAGGTGGGATGAGTGTTCCTGTCTGGGGATCTTCTGCACATGAGATGCATTCAAAAGCTTGTGTACTGCTTGACATTCCCCACAGTTCAGTTCAGTTCTTTTCTTAAGGCCAAATCCCAGCAAGAGTAAAACTGAGAGGAGCTCAGAAAAAAAAAGTCTGGACAGCTGACATTTTGCTGTTGTTACTTTAATATCCCTCGTGTCTGAAATTGTGACAGGCCAATGCCTTTTGTAAAACGCCAGCTCTTTGCTGCTGTTCTTGGTAACTGCTTTCTCTATGTGCTTTTGCAGGAAATCGTCAACTTTAACTGTCGAAAGCTGGTGGCGTCCATGCCTCTGTTTGCCAATGCAGACCCCAACTTTGTCACCTCCATGCTCACCAAGCTGAAGTTTGAGGTGTTCCAGCCTGGGGATTATATCATCAGGGAGGGCACCATCGGCCAAAAAATGTACTTCATACAGCACGGGGTTGTCAGCGTACTAACCAAAGGCAATAAAGAGACCAAGCTGTCAGATGGCTCGTACTTTGGAGGTAAGACGAGCTTGCGCTGCACCAGAATCACAAACTCAAAGGTCACATACCCGCACATCTTTCTGTGGAGCTTAAATCTGCTCTGTTTTAATATTAATAGTGCTGTCCTTTGGTAGCTTAAGAGGTTGGCTTGGGTTTTCATTTTTATTTATGAGGCATTCGGATAATTCTATTCTGGCTCTGACATTAGCTCGTCGTGAGCATAAAGGTATGTTGTGCAGTGCATGTTGTCTCACTTAAAATTCTGCTTCATGGTTTATGCAGTGCTTTTCCCCTAATTCACATCATGAGCTGTCTCTTTAATGTAGGGCAAATTCAAATTAAGAAAACAGTACTTGCTGTAGCACAAATTAAGAAATATGCATTCGAAGGTCAAAGTGTTCAGAAAGCTGTGAAATTACATACTACGTATATGAATGCTTTAGACTTATGGAATAACCCAGAGTTGTTATGTACTTAACTCGTGTTATGTTCTTAATCAGGGTCAGATAATGCAATCTACCTCATAGTACCACAGAGTCTATGACACATGTAGGATACAATGCAGCCATACTGCCCTCACCAAATACCAATTAATTTGCCCAGTGACAGCGTATCATTTAGACTACACTGTTAAGTAATGAGAAATAGTGGCAAAGCATTTAATAGCACATGACCTGCCTGTGGAAGTTTAATTACGCCTTGCCTGCTCAAGTCCATCTCTATGCCCTCTCTCCAGGGGGTTCCGGAGAAATAATGAAAAGATGGCAGGCAATCTATCTCTATACATGCCAAAACTAATCAACATTTCAGACAACATGGCCCCAGCTCTCTCCAGGGCCATGTTGTCTAAAATGTTTTCCCAAATGTTCCCTTCCGTCGGTCCCTCCTTGGCAAGGCAGAATTCAGATTCAAAGAGAGCTCATAGACTTGTTTCTACCACAAGCTTTGTGGTAATGGCACAGTTTGTTTGACAGCTTGGACATTTTGCCACTCAAAGAAAGTAATGCATTAAAGTGAATGTATCTACTGTATATTTGACCTTTTTTTTCCTTGAGTAAACATGAGTAACCACAAAAGTGCAAATGCACTGGTTTTTAAACAGAAACTGGCCTGCTCGCTTTAATCTTAAGCCTTGGATGTGTAATTATTTCCCCCTCTTGCGCATTATAAGCACAAGGCTTTTAACTCCATTATCCTGTGACTATTCCTGGCAGTGCCACTGCTCTAGGGGGGTGGAGCCTAGAGCCACTGGGAGTTTGTTACTAAACACGAGTTAGTCATTCATGATATTAATTGGTGCAGGATCAATAACAGGGAGTATGTTGCACATGTGGATCTCAGTGTGGCTGTCGGTATCAGCAAGCAGGAAGTCAAAAGCAATAAGTATTTTTTTGTATATTATCTGCAGAAGACGGAGGCTTGTTCCACATGTACTGCTAGCTTTTGACTCTCTACCGTGCATCTGGATGTGTGAGCATGTAAATGTAGAGCAGCAGCCGTCCAGTCGTCGAGGAGCTTTCATTTTTAGTCAAACACACTCAGCGTCAGCAGGCTCCGGTTTACAGTACAGCAAATGGCATGTGTACATGCTCATCAACATCCCAGCAATCTCATGTACTCTTTCATCATCGACGACCTGAATTATTTACACACTTATATACTCAGCAGTCTGCTTCAGTTTGTTAGCTGTTGGATTAGCTCGAGCCAGAGAGCCTAAAGTCTAAAGTGGACACGACATGTCCTGGATGGGAGCGTCGGCTGGGCACACAGCGATCCAGTGGATAGGGGAAATGTAATGTGACTGCAGTACTAACGCCAAGGGACACATGGATTGCTGCCAAGCCCGCTCTCTGAACGCTGCTCAGGGCTCAGAAAGAAAACATGCATCATCCACCCTGCCTCCACTTTCCTCTTTCTCTCCTTATAGTTCAGTATTGAAACACTTATCCGAACAGCATCTCCGCTGCCCTCTCAGTGCCCAGATAGAGCAGGTTATTGTGTTGTTATAGTTCATCCTTTGTTGCCTGCAGTAATTGATGTGTTGCCAGTGCAGACTGCGCCTCTCCCTTGGTTGGAGCAGAGCTCAGTAACCTTGTGGTGGCCCTACATGCCAGTCAGAGGTGTTATCAAGGCTGCCTTTGATTGCACCTCTAAGATGGCTAACTTTGCCTTTGAGTGAGTGGCTTGTTGCAGCTCTGTGAGTGGGGGTAAAAAAGGAAACTGAAACAGAGTCAGAGATGGGAGTGAGGAGTAAGAAGGGAGAGTAAGTTGACTGCACAGTCTGCAATCTCCTGTGTCATCTTTTTGGCTTTACTCAATCTCTGACCGTTTTGTTCTGCGAACGGTGCACTCGTAATCTGTAGTCTTGTGAAATCCTGGGTCAGGGAACTAACACTCCTCCCATCTCCCCTTTCTTTCACTTTATTCCCCTCTCAGAGCTCAGACATAGCTGTGCTATATAGCTGCCAAATGGCCACCCTGACTAAGGGAGTCAGTTAGAGAGCCTGGCAGCAGCAAAGGCCCAGGTAATCCTCCCGGTCCTTAACCCAGTTAACACCCCTGCAGCTCTTATTCTGGAGCAGCATCAGCTGAAGATCGAGGCACTACAGCAGTTGACTGAGTGAAAGAATGGGGGATATGATGATATATACAGTAGTCTTATATAAGATGACAGGTTGGATAGAATAGGACAATACAATGCTGTGTTTTGATTCAAGTATGATGTGATATGACACAATATGTTGTGAGACATTGTTGGGTGCATCATCAAAACAGGGTGGAACGTGGTGGAATAGATAAGGAATATGATGGGATGCCACACACATACACAACATTATAGAAATACATTACAAGTATGTATCAGATAAGACAGATGTGATACAATAAAATTATATTTATATATTTATCAAAATTGATCATTTACTGGTCAAAGCAATACATACAATAGCAACTACTTTACCAGCTTCCATTGTGGGTATGTGTTGCCATAATCAGATGCCTTCTCTAATAATAATAAATGCCAGTAATGACTATATTTTTGTTGAAAAGTACACTATGCCTGTGTTACTTTAGGCTTATTAAACCAAAGATTAGTTAATTAGTGGATTTGCATCTGTACATATACACAAACATCTTCTGGACCTTGAATGCTGTTTTATTGTGTATTGTGTCCCTCACCAACATAACCAGCCTCAGTTCAGAGGGTGAAAAAGAAACAGTGAGATGTGACGGGACTCCACTGCTTCAGCCACGGTGCAGAAGAACACCAGATATATATCCCCAAACTGCAGCATGCTTAGCCAAATGTAAGGTGTTGCGCAGCTATGCTAATGCTGTGAGGGAGCGAGCATGGCATGTCACGGGGAATCAGGCAGCCCACTGTGGATGTTTGAAAGGTTAGAGAGTGTCTGCTCCGTGGGCTGGGGGCAGTGTCGGGGAGGGAGATGGGAGCTGACGGCAGGACTCAGAGTCCAGGTGAGCTTTGCCAGACCAGACTGCAGGACACAAATACTTTATCACAGACCAAGCAGTCCAGCTCATGCTCATTAATTCACATCCAGCAAGAGAGGAAGGTACACCCATGCACACATAGAATCGCATGCAGATACACATACATTGAGACAGTTGCAGCCATTTGCATGTATGCTGTGCTGTATCTCCTTTTGCTCACACATGTTTGCATTGTAATGTTATGTTAACTGTAATATGTTAATGTAATCTAGAAACACAGATGTTAGAAAATATATTATATTATGAGACACAGATACTCACTGCACTAAATTGTTTCACACCTGGGCAGAAGATCTCTGTGATTTGGGTTTGGGTGCGATTTGTGTTTTTTCATCCAGGTATATTGCCAATCCCTAGGCCTTTTGGTAGCCATAGACCGTTTTCTACACTTTAAAGATGCCATATTATGCTAATTTTCAGGTTCATAATTGTATTTAGAGGTTGTACCAGAATAGGTTTACATGGTTTAATTTTCAAAAAACACCATATTTTTGTTGTACAGCACATCTCTCTCTCACTGCTGCAGCTCCTCTTTTCATCTTGTGTTCAGGTCTCTGTTTTAGCTGACAGAGTGAATCATCTTTTCTTCTGCACTCTTTGATTCCACTCGCACATGCGCAGTAGCTCAGATCATAGATCATGTCAGTTAGCTCCATAGACAGTAAAAGAAAGGTTGTTTCTCCAACTTTGGTCAGTTAGCTACAAGGCAGGATTAGCTTGGAGACTTCTTCTAAAGGAGGGCGCACGTGTAAGTACTTTTTTTGTAGATTATGGTGAACTTGTGTGTGTTGTAGCAGTGCTTTACCATTGAGAACGAGCTAGCATGCTAATGCTAGCGCTAGCATGCTAACGGTTGTGTTTAGCCGTTTCGGCTAGTTACGTAACAAGCCCTGCATATTTTGAACAGCTCACCCAGAGACTGAAGGCAGGACACATTCAGAAACCGTATCTCACTCAAAACAGCATGGATAGATTTTTTTTTTTAAGTTTGTATGCGTGTGGAAGCACCAGAGACACAAAATAACACCCCAAATCCCAGAAAAAGTGATTTTTTCATAATATGGGCACTTTAATGAGCACAGGACTGTAGCCATGTCAGTTATCTTTATCATACTTACATTCTTTCTACATACATTCTATTCAGCGTGACAAGCTGTGGTTGGAAACCATGTTATAAGTTGTTATTTTTCAGTGATACCTTGAGCAGAATATACTGTTTATACCAACATTACCAAGTGTCTTCCATTTACTAGTGTGTTTTTTGTATAAATGAACACCTTGATAAGTTAAACCCTTTACTCTGTGATGGTTTGTCATTCTTAGGGAATGATCTCTTGGGTATTAATGATTTTTAGAGCTTAAACCTTCACAGATGTTTGAAGCTCAGTGCTATAGCCCCTCTTGTACCAGTCTTACCTCAGAAAGTGTTGTTTTTTATTGAATGTATTTTTCTCCTAGTGCTGATGTTGCCAAGGGAAAGTCAATAAAAACTCATAGAGAACAAAGTTTCTGACCCTCTATTTATCTGTACATGTACTGTAGACATGCAATAACACTGTGAGCATACCGTGTCCATAATGTAAAGACAGTGCCCTGTTCTGTTTTCTACCCTTCTTGCGTTCTCTCCCGCACATCCACAAACACACTCACACACTGACATCTTGCATAGCATGCAGTCTGCTCTCCACTTTGGGAGCTGATGCAGAGACTCGGGGGAAGCATCTTTCCAGTAAGAGCCCAGGACACGTTGGCTGCACCATCCAACCAATGTGTCATGTGTGTTCTCATTAATGTCACAGCACATGACGTCATAGTACTCCTTTCCCTGAGAAGCATCCACTTTGAGTTGATGTCATTCAATTTTAATGAATGCATTGTCACTTACGTGTGAAAATTAAACACATTATAGCTATGGCAAAGTAACATCTTCTTACACACAGATTTAGTTTTTCTCCTGGAAACTAAGGCATCTTTGTGTCTGTAGCACCAACTTGCCAAACACAGATTAACTTAAAGCAGAGTAAGACAGCAGGGTTACAGGGCAGGATGATTTATCAAGTAAACCTTTAAAGTTTATTCTCAGAGTTGCATCTTTGTTTTTACCTTTTTTTATGATTTTGTTTCCTAAACAGGATTTTTAGAATCAAAAATATTATGTATGAAGACATTTAATTCACAGCCAGTTATTTATTTTGTGTCATAATGATATTATACCTTTGCTAATTTTGAGTTAACAAGGCCCACAATGTTGGGCGGATCATGAATCATCTCATTGTTATTGAGGACCACACAGAAATGGGTAATTGTAGAAGTGGCAGTCAGTCTGGGGAGAAAACACACGACCCTTACAGAGCTACACCAACTAAGCCTGTCCTGTGATTACATGCAGGATTTGGGGATCATTATGATGAGTCACAGGAGATGTGAGTAAGCAGTTGAAGTAGAGCATTCATAAATAAATTGAATGTAACTCACAAACCATCCGCAAAAGCCGTCTACCGTTGAACAGTGCAGGGTGATTGGCTGAATTGAGGGGCGGTGACACTGCCACTGTCATGAAAAATTACATGAAATAGTGTGAAAAAGTGTCAGTGTCAATAATGTTTTTATTATTTCTCCAAAAATATTTTTGCTTTAATGTTAACTACAATTTGGTGACTAGACTTTGAGTTGTTTTTTTCCAAATATGCATTTACCATTTTATGTGAAACTCATCACATATAGTTCTTCAGTCCTGATACAAGTCCTGAGATTCAAGACAGTGTTGAGCTTCAGTGCAGCTGCGTGCATTTAGCCCCTCAGCACTCACAGATATCCGCTAATCTCTTATTGTCTAGCTCGGAGCAGGTTGCACCAGACCCGGACCCTGCCATGGATTTCTTTTCCCACACTTGTAGTTCAGATGGCACCGCTAAGTGTCTGGGCTTCACTTGCGTTCTGCAGGACAGTTAGGTGAGGCCAGAGGGCTCACTGCAGCTCAACGCGTCATCTTGGCAGTGTTGGCTTCATCCAGAAAGCCACGGGACAAGAGGATTGAATACAGAGCTGTGATGCGCCTCTCCAGAGGGGATTACTGGAGCAGTGCTGTGGGAAATGGACCCCCAGCACAGCTACAGCCGTGGCTGCCCCATGCGCACACACTTACAGTACACACATGCAGAAGAGCATAGTATTTTTACTCTCTCACATTCACACAGCTCTCCTGCTAACTTGGCCATTGTCCATTCACCCATGCTCTCTCTAACACACATACGCACACAAACAGTAATACACCGCACATGAGGTTATGCTTTGTACAGAGAACATATTCCTCATTCTCTGTCTCTGTTAAATCATGCATTCTCCCTTTATATGTTGCCCCATCTCATTTTTCAAACCATCACACACAATCATAACCACTTTACACTCAGTGACCAGAAAAATGCAAAGTCCTGTACAATGTAATTTAATCCAGTGCAGTTGCTGTGTAGTGAATGCTACACATTTGAACCATGTAGTGTTGATTGTTTAGTGTTCATTCAGTTCCAGTAGTTTAAGGTGATTTTTGAGGCGATGTTTGTTGGTGTTTCTTCTTGGCTTTTATCATATAGAGAGGTGTTTTTGCACTATGTAAATAGGGTGGACAAAATGTCAGTCTAAGTGTCAAAAAGAGAATATTTGTATAGGGCTGTTTTTTAAGATTGTTTTCATAGTACATATGTTTATATGCTTATATCCCATAGGATATATTCTGAAATTTTACTAATTTTAGCTGCATTGTGAGGTCCAATTTCAGAGTATTATTTGCCAGATAAGTCAAAACATGTGGTCTATGTGTGAGTCTAGAGGTGTCAGTGTCATGGTGCAGTGGGATTTTTTCCTTCTATGGAGCATATTTTGGGACCTTGCCAGTGGGAGGAGAAGTGCAGTAGGGGGAGTGTCATTGGCAATCTGGCAGCACACTGCAATTTTGGGCTCAACATTGACAGCATTGTGACATCTGCCTGCTCAAAGTAGATAAACCCTGCACTGCACCCGGCACCCCCTTTAAGATCCCTCCAAAATCACCTCTCTGTATTTAAAGTCATGTGTTACTTGTATTTTCACTTCTACCTGTCCCAAATTGCAATTCTAATTATTTCAGTGATGACAGGAAGGCAGAGTGAAGATTAAAGCTGGTGCTTACCAGCATCTGTCATCGACAACAGCTAGCATGCTGTGGCTAATTAACTGAAAGACTTTCCCTCTCAGTTAATTATCTCCTTTTCAGGCTATGCTTTACAAAAAGTTTTCCATCTGCAGTTCCTAATGTGAGTGATGTGCATTGTCAAATTGCAATTAGCTACTTTGATCGGATTCTGCACAAACACCAGACTGTTGCAAAGTAATAACCACACAAATATATAATAATATTTAACCAAGACTATGATGTTCCCATAACCTGAGCCTTCAGTATGAATGCATATAAGTTGATTATGAATGTATCACCAAAAAAATTGCCGGTGAACACTGTCAAGAATAATGTTAATAGGTTTTGTTAATATGTTGCTACGAGAACTGATTTTAAAGGAGATGTCATGATTGTTACTAGGCCAGGCCAACACATCCTGGCTAATTGACAGAATCATTTTGAATGACGCACCCAGACACAGCTCAGTGTAATCATACCCACAATTTTTTTTTTAACCTTTATTTATTCAGGTAAGTCGATTGAGAACATACTCTCATTTGCAACGACGACCTGTCACATTCACACAGTTACACATTCATACCTGGAAGCTGCCCAGTACAACCACAGTCTGATCTGCTGGCCACTGGAGGGGTTGGGGTTAAGGGCCTTGCTCAAGGGCACCTCAGTGATGGTAATGAAGGAGGGGCAAGCGCTGCTATTTCACTTATCCCACCCAGATTTATCCTGTCGGTCTGGGGATTGAACCGATGACCTCCCGGTCACAAGCTTCTTTAACCTTTAGGCCACCACTGCCTTCAATACCTCATCATACTGACATATAAACACATACAAAAACAAATAGGTTTACCCATGTTTTTGATTAAAGCAGACACTGCCCCATAATGTAGGTGCTTGCTGTGTGTGTGACTGCAGTTCAGGGACATGTAAATACAAAACCCACAAACACCAACAGTAAATAGACTATATACACGTAGTAAGTATGAGATTTCTGGAGATAAGTTGGATGAAGAATTGGGGGGGATAGAAAAAAGTGTATTGTGTGAGAGAATTGAGAGCATGTCTGTGTAGATGAGCTGGAAATGGGTTTCTGAGAAAGAGGTGTGTGATGGCAAACACAGAAAGGGAGGGCCAAAGATGAGATGAAAGCTAAAGAAAAAAGACATGACACCTAACCTCCCGTTCATATAAATACACACATAGATGCAATATATAGCATTTTTACAGATGCATATAGTACATTCATATAAATATATTCTTCTAGCCTGCATTTTTACATGTATACATTACTTTCCCATGCTGCCTTGCTCTCATGAATAAAACACTGGCATGTATACACACAAATATAGTACTTTCACATGCATTGTGTGTAAGTGCATGCACACACACACACACACACACACACACACACACACACACACACACACACAGTGCGCAGACACTGGCTCTCACATAGACACATCCCACTTGAATAGTGCATGCATCTGCATACAGTACAGACACACTTGCTCCCACACACATCATCTCTGTGCCAGAGCTCTACAGCAGTGCAGCTTGTTTAATGGAGCATAAGTTTGCTCGGCAGATGAGGGCTGGCAGACCTCTAAGCTCTGAAAGTGGCATTAAGTGCTGCTCTGATAGATTACAGAAAAGTTGTAATGCTACAAAATAAAAAAATCAACTCTTTCACGAGTTCACGTTTTGCTTAGAAGGTGTATTGTGCTTTACTTCACTTAGCATACAGTATCTGCAAGGAAATAACAAGCCTTAAAATCCTACTTTTCAGTTTATGTTGGAAAGGGTACTGTAAGGTTAAATTACAGATAGAGAAATCTGTAGTAAAACTGGTATAGCTCTTTTTAACAGAGCCTCTGCGTTTACCTCCACTACATTACCATCTCTTGTCTGCTGTGTTTTGTTGCAGAGATTTGTTTGCTGACACGAGGCAGAAGGACAGCCAGTGTCCGGGCAGACACGTACTGTCGCCTGTACTCGCTGTCTGTGGACAACTTCAATGAGGTGCTGGAGGAGTATCCTATGATGAGAAGGGCCTTTGAGACTGTTGCCGTGGACCGGCTGGACCGTATTGGTAAGAAAAATAAAATTCAAACAACAATGTCAGAGGGAAATATTTAAGATTTCTTTTTACTGTAAACAAGATGCCACCAACTGCATTTTGCAAACTTTCATCAGGACCAAGTGGCAACCTCCGGTGCTAAAAAATGACGCCCATGCGGAAGTGTGTGGATTTTTAATATAATGGAACCCTTACCAACCCTACAATGTGTATTTTTAATATTTGCAAATAAAGCTAATGTTTAATCTTGTCTTACCAGGTCACCATAGTAATGAGTAACTATGTTAGGAGAAGATGTATGTATCTCTTCAGCATGACACACTGACACTTTTAGGAACAAAAACAATATTTCAAACCAGAGCCAAATCTTTTAGACATAATGCTATGGCTGTAAAAATGTCCACACTGATACTCAATGACTGAAAGTACTTTCAAAGTCATCTGCATATAAACATGTGGGTAGAGTTGTGGTTTTGAAGTCCCTGCGTGACTTCTTTTACGCATACAATTGATATTCTTTCCGTATCCATCGCTGTTCCCAGGCTCAGCCTGAGTAGATGAAAAATTCACAATGAAAAGCATGCCTGTATCATCACTCAGCCATAGCAGCATGGTCTGTTTTATCCTCAGCTATGTTTAGAATGGAAGATAGAGAAATTGCTTCAGGGGGTCTCTTTGTAGAAAATGGCTGCTTTGAAAAGATGTGGTGGGCTGATAGTGATGTTTCTATGAGATGGTCTCCTGCGTATGTCCTTTCTCCTGAGCTTGATGCTCATGTACACACTTCTTCCCTAATTAAGTCACTCACACAACAATGATCCACAAATTGATTACTGTCTTGATGGACTTTGCGCTATCTGATTGGAGGTGTGCAGGTGATAAAGGGTCAGGTGGTGCCAGGATCACGCTGAATGTAGATAATACCTCAATGCAACATCTCTACTAATCTGCCACCAGTCATACCAGAAAATGGAGAGATCGATCTGGGCCTAATTGCATTTATAATATCTTTGGATTTCACAGCCTTTTGTAAGCACCAAATTGAAAATGTGACATGTGAATTAACCCTGTCATCGCTAGTACAACCATTCAACAATGACTTATGGAGTTGCACACATTTCTCTCGTAGGTTGAGTCAGCAGTTAGTATGCCTGTCATAGTGACGCAACTCCAACTTGTCTCTTTGACCTTGTGCTCAGCTCACATGGACTTCAGAGTACATGTGCCCATAAAAAAATCTCAAATTTTGTTATTGTGGGGATTTTTTGTGTCATGACGTGGCTTATCCCACAGAAGATGTAGTATTTTAGAACAATAAGATGTCAAGTTTATACCTGATTTTTAATGTGTTTCCCTTTGATATTACCAGCCCATAACAGAACAGAAAATATGACACCAAAGACCCATTATCTAAGTGCAGCTTACACTCTATCACAGGCTGAACCTGCACCTTAAGGTACAATGTTTGCTTTATGTTTTGTCCCTGTTACCTCAGGAATCACAGTAAAAGCTAGTCAAATATACACCACCTACACCTTAGGCTGTCCTCTTAAGCTTCTGTCACCTGGTAGTTATGTCCCACCTATCTTTTGTTGTTTCTCTAATTCTGTGCTCTTTTATGTTTTGTCGCACCCCTTCTGCTCCAGCGCCCTGTCTCTTTCTTAAATCTCTTTTCCTCCCTTTATCCCACTTGTGATTTTCAGGTACACCTTTTTTGTCTTTATTTTCTCCCTTCATAGCTGTTCCTCTGCCAGCTTCTTCTATTGGAAAGGGATGTTGGGAAATAGGGTGGTTACTTGAGTACACCCAAATGTCAACCTGGTTCTAACGGCCTACAAAATGTATGCTAATTCTCCTTTTATCTCTTTCTTCTCTCACCTGTCGCTTACTATGTGTCTGTGTCTCTGTGTGTGCTTTTACAGGCAAGAAAAACTCCATCCTGCAGCACAAGGTACAACACGACCTTAGCTCTGGTGAACTCAACTACCAGGAGAATGAGATCATCCAGCAGATTGTGCAGCATGACAGGGACATGGCCCACTGTGCCCACCTCTTGCAGAATGCCCCACTCCAGACTCCTCCTTCACCTACCCCTGTCATCTGGGCCCCACTCATCCAGGCCCCTCTACAGGCAGCAGCCACCACCACCTCAGTAGCCATTGCCCTGACACACCATCCACACCTTCCACAAACTCTTTTCAGGCCTCCGGTTTCTGTTCTGGGGTCTCTAAAGGACCCTCCCAGCCGGCTTAAGAAGTTCCACACTATTGTTCCTCCATCCACAGCACCTGGCTCTGCTGGGGACTCTCCCTCTAGCACACCCTCTAAACTGCGCACTGGCGTTGACATGCCATTGCTGGCCTCTTTTCGGGCCCTGCACATGACATCAGGTACAGGGGCAACTGGCTCTAGCCAACAGGCCTCAGGTAGCAGAGGCCAGCGTGGACCTAGTGGGGCTGGCTCTGGGTCGAGCGGAGGAGGGGCCTCTGCCTTTCCCTTCGGACCATACTCTTCCTCTGGTTCACCCTCATCTAGTATGGCCCAGCTACACCCACAGCCACAGCATCAACAGCCATTTCGCTCCAGCACCCCACCTCCCTCAAACCTCTTCCACCAAGGATCTACAGGTGGAAGCACAGGGTCAGGAATAAGTGGAGGGGCAGTTGGAGCCTGTGGTGGTGCTACAGGGTGGTCTTCAGCTGGAGCGGTGGAAGGAGCCACAGGAGGAGACACTGCTTGGGCTGGAGAGGACTTTACAACTGGAACAACAGGGCCCCTGCCTGGGGGGCATTTTGGGTTGGGAGGAGCTACTGGTGGATCAGTAGTAGAGATTTCAGTGGAATCAATGGGAGGGATATCTGAAGGATCCGTCGTTGCTGCTTGTAGCACGTTAGCAGGTGGGGAATCAGATGGAGCAACAGGGGGCATTACCTGTGGGTCAATAGGAGATGCAGCCAGGAGATCAATGGGAGGGACTTCTAGAGGATCATTGGGAAGAGTCTCTGCGGGATCAGTGGGTGGGGCTTCTGGAGAATCGCTGGTAGTAACGACTACTGGAGGAGCGTTATGGAGGGCTTCAGGTGGATCAATGGGAGTGGTTACCGGGGGGTTGACAGTAGGGGCCTCTGGGGGACCACTTGGAGGGGTTTCTGGTGATACTTTGATAGGGAATCCTGGATTGTTGGGAAGGGTTTCTGGTGGATCCACAACTAGCCATATAGGAGGAGGTTTGAGTGGGCCAGGGGGAGGGGTGATTGGAGGACATATTGGCAGAGCATCAGGAGGGGCAGTTGGGAGCCATTTAGGAGGGTCTACAGCTTGTCCTGAAGAAGGAACTTCTGCTGGAATTACAGCTGGACTTCTTAGTTCCTCCCGTTGTCAGAGTCCTATATCTACCGGCTCATCCAGCCCTATGTCTGGTCAGTTTCTGCATAGCCAGCCACCTCCCAAGCCTCCTCAGGTGGCTCCTTTGCAGCAGTTTGCTGGGGGAGGCAGGACTACCAGTGGCTTGAACCTCTTCCATTCTCCTCCACATGGCTCCCCATCCTCTAACAGAGGACAGCACAGCCAGCAGCCTGCTGAGGGCTCCCCATCTTCCCTCAGCCATTTTAGCCTAGCAGGCCTCCAGTCTGGCTTACTGCCTCACCAGATGTCCCTGGAGAGATCTGCCCTGGCCTCCCTGGCCCAGTATGGTTCAGCAAACGCCTCCCCCTGCCTTACCCCGGTGGCTCCCAGCCCTACTGTTCAAAGCCCAGTGGCAGGCAGGACTTTCCACTACAGCGAACCCTTGAGTGCCACAGGATCCCACAGTTCTCTGCTCATGCCTCAGCCTTCTCTCCCTTCACAGCCTCTCAGCCAGCCACACACAACAGGAAGAGATTCTCCACTGGGCCGCTTTTCTGAGGACCTAAAGCTTTTATCCAGCTCCCACCCATCTCTGCCCCAGGAGGTGGCCCAGGCCTTAGGCCACCATACTGCTCGCTCCTCTGTGGAAACAGGATATTACCCCTCACCCTTTTCCTCACCCACTCTTGCCCCCAAAGCCTGTAGCTCAGTGCCAGTGCGAATGACTCCTCCAATTCACATATCTCCGGGGCACCCTCACCAGACCCCTGTAGCCGCCCCGGCCTTGCCTCTACAGAGGGCCTCTGCTGCCTACTCATCAGATCTAGAACCTCAAACTGTCCGCTGTAAACTCCCTTCCAATTTGTGAGGATTGATCACACCCTCCCGTGCTCCTCCAAACTGAAACACACTTAAACTATCTCCGTGTGTGGCATTCTTTTCTTTTGGTTCCACTTCTCATTTTACCAAGATCTTTAACATTACTGTGATTTAAAAGACACTTTACAGAGTTACTCGGAGCTCTAGAATACTCTATATTTGTTTTATGATTTTTCCTTTTTTATTCATACATACTGTACATAGATAGAGATATATTTAAATGATAAGTTAATCAAGGGACTAGGAGGGTGTGAAAAAAGATTTTCATTTAAAGGACAATGGTTTTCTTTATTTCTATAACTATGCTAAATTCATCTGGTGATGTTTGGGGAGACAATTCAATGGACTACAAAATAATACTCTTTTTCTGCAGGAACCTATGCACTAATACCTGCATGTATAAATGCTTTTTGTGTGTTTCAAAAAAATTATCTACATTTTTAGCTAAAACAACATGCTTCGAGACAGACTGACCCTTGTACCATTTCATACAGGATCACATATTGTTGATCCCTAAATGTATCTATTAGATTGTACTTATTTATCCTCTGTATAAACTTTTCAAAACCTAATGAGAAATAGAGAAGAGATTTTAGGAAACCAAAAAAACTTTTCCTGTGGGGTAATGATTCACCTCCTCTTGACCTGTCAATCCATATTTTATACCATTTTATCGTAATAATGCTGTTTTTTGAAGCAGGGGAGAGGGCTTCAGCGAGCTACCCTCCATCTCAATATCGAGACATAACAGCATGTAAGCGACTTGCTTTCTGCAGGTCCTCAACCATGTCCTAACAAGCTCACTTTGTCTTCCAAGCTCATGCCGCTAATATGTGTAGAAAGCATGTGTTGTTTTTCTTCCTGACTGTGTGCAACTGTTAATGCGTGAGTGTTTGTGAGGATAAGTGTTTGATTCAGTGGAATGCAAGGATGCAAGGAAATACCTTTCCCTGGACTGATCAAACGGATGTTTGCCTTTTTTCACACAAAAACTAGGACTTCCATTAACCACAGCTTGTGTGTTGCATTGTAGAACTCAGACCTTTCAGAAATAGTCAAATATAAAATAGCCCCAAATCTAGACTTTCGGTTATTGAGAAAATGCAGTACATACAGTACACAAGCTGGAATATCCAAAAAAGAACTGGAAACGGAAATATGCCACTTGATATTTGTTTTGTGCATTACTTCTTCTACTGTAGCTGCTATGTGATCAACATAGACATGTTTCCTCATTGAAGGCCAGTACTGAGTTTGAGATGTTGAATGTATGTAGATTCTGTGTTGCTAAAAGTTAAGTACTGTAGCTATGGTGGATGCACTGAAGGCACAGTGCCCCCAGGGCTTAAGAGACTGTTCCATAACTAAAAAGGTCATTGGTTAAATATCTTTGACAGAATTTTTTATCAGCAGCCATTTCTCCTGCCAAAGTGTCCTTTAGCAAGACACAGAACCGACTCATTTGTTGTGAGGCAACCTGGATATATGACTCTGAGTAAGTTGCCTAAAACAGCCCAGTCTTTATTCTTGTTCTCCATAAAGTATTGCCATACTACTGTGCTGCTTCTGTAACAGAGAAATTGCTTGCATGAAGGTGCAGGGAATACTGAATTTTGTCAACATTATGGAAATATTTGGATTTCAGTTCTGATTGCATTGATGCAGGTATATCTAAATTAATAGAATATACACTATGGAGCAAATCTAGATGTATCTGTAGTCAAAAAGACTGAAGAAAGATAGTAAAAGGTCCATCATATATATGATGAATGGCACTGTCAGAGAGCCTCACAGTGGTCAAGAAAATGCAATACACAGTGGAGGAAGGTATCACTAAACTCCCAAAGGAGAGGAGCAGTGATATGCTTCTACATGTTTGTCTATAGCTCATCACCAAGACAGACCCAGGTTCCACTCAGACAGCTGAGTCCCTAACTCAGTCACAGCACTCAGCCACAGCAACCTAATTTAACAAGACATGTCTATAATCCCTTGACCCTCGCAGGCTATCATGGACTCACACACACAGAGGTGCACGGTGACCACGTTCTCCCCTCATTACAGTTCCCAGAGGTCCTTATAATAAGGTATAGAAGTACACATGACATGATGCACATTCACAGACATTTTCTTATTGCAGTCAGACCCACCAGGCCAGTTTATATACCAAGCAGTTTTTAACCACTTTTAATGTATGTTTTTTGTTAGTTTTTGTTGAAGACATTAATACATGCACTGCAACCCTTTGAAGACTTACTCCTCATTTCCACCAACTGCGGAACGTCTGCGGATCGGCTCTGCTGCGTGTCGGCTCCGTGCTCCGCCGTCCGTCAATATCCACCAGGTCTGGATTTGTTGCGTAACGGCTGCGGCCATGACTGACAGCTGAAGTCACTCGGACCCACGAGATCTCGCAAATTCACATATGATCGCGCGATATAACAGGATGTAGTTTCTATAAGCATAAAACAGTTGACTTCAGGCCTGTCTCCGCCCATTACAATGTTTTCAAGGTGTAGTGCAGGGAAATATGATCCGCCGTGAGCACGTGATGTTCCGCACTCAGTGGAAATTAGGGGTTAGACACATATATATATTTTTTTTCATCCATTTTAAATAACTGTTTAGTCTTCAATTACAAGCAACTTGCTCTAAGTGGAAATTATTACACTGCACATGTGCATCACTATATTCTCCTTCATAAGATATTAAGGGCAGTTGTATCATTAAAATAACAACATTCTATCATCAACCTAAAGGGAAGGTATATCTGGAAAGCTGCAACTGTGTTTTAAGCAACACTGTTGATGATGTGTTACATTTTGGGATGCATGGGGTTGTTTGATGATGTATTTTCTTAGTTTTGTTTGGATAACTGGCCAAATGTAGACATTATTATGTGAATTCAAGATCATGCAAAGCCAGCAGCTGAATGCAGTATTATCTATGTTGCTAGTCATGTGACATGTAGATTATAAATAACTGACATAGGATTAGATGTGGCAGAGTAAGGGGAAGTGGACACAACAAGAACTCTTTAAATTAGCTTATCATTGCAGAATTACTCTTGAATTAGATAACATGAAGTGAAATCAATAATGGATCATAGCTTTCATCTGGATAATCAACCTTTTCATGGTTTGACGGAGCAGGCGTTACTAATGGCTGAAGCAGCGTTTTGTTCACCTCTCCCACATTCCAATCTCCACTTGTTTTGCATCTGCAGTAAACAGCTATCTGAAATGCTCTGAAATATTGACGTTGGCCTTGCCCCTCATGGTAGGAAGACTCTTTAGACCACCATCCAGAGCGGCTAAGGTGTGGGAGGGACAGAGTTCTGCGACAAAAAGTAAACACATAGAACTGTTTCACATCTGGAATACTGATTGTCTGCACACAGTGTAGGCGTTAAAACCTTGGTCTTCATGTACCTGCTAGCATTGCACTGCACATAAGCAAACAGACTGCTGTGCCTCGCACATCAGGAAAAAGTCCCCTTTTTTTCCTCAGAATATGACCTTATTAAGGCGTGGAGTTGGAGAACCATTTGAAGCCAGTCTGTAAGATAAAGGTGTAGATGTGAGGAGACATTGATGCACTGAGGGAATGATGTAGTCAGACTAGCCACAGGGAAGACAGGTAGACAGACACCCTGTGGGGTATTCATTCTGATGGGGTACCTGTTTCTTGGGGGACTTGTGGCATGTCACCCCCGCCCCGTGATTAGTTGGCCTGAACTTAGTCTGGCCTGTTATCACATATACGTGTTTTGGGGGAGGGTTGGGTGGACGCACAGTGTATCAGCTGAATCTGTCACTGTCAGTTAGAGAGCTGACACAATCTGCATGATGTCCTGTCTGTTTCATCTGGGCCAACATGAAAGGAACAAAAGCTGTTATTGATTGATGACCATGCAGCTTTAAAATGGTATCATGTAAATGAAAAGGTGTTTCATAATAACTTTCTCAACTCACTGAAGACCATGTAATCCGAGTAAAGAGATGAAAATAACTAAAATTGGAGTAACAAGATGTTGTACCTGACAGCAATGTTTATTCTTCAAGGGGATTTGCTATTTCCATCCTCCCAGACTATTTGCTGCAGCCTTGTGTGTAACGTAATGTAGTAGAGACAGTGTTTTTTTAGAGGAATCAGCTGGGAATTAGATAAGGAGGCTTTGAATCTTCATGTCTTTTGTGAGAAGCGAATAAAGAAAAACAACTGTGACTCAGTCGCTCATGCGGGGATCTATTTTCATGATGTCTCCCCGTGTCACCCATCTCAACACGGGAAGAAAACGGCAGAATGAGAGCAATAGAGGAAATAGCAATGAAGGGCAGTTACAGGATCACAACAGCTGCCAGCGTTCTGTCCAAATACTCCAAGCTGTTCAGAAATCAGCTCAGAGGAAATACTGGAAAAGCACCTAACATGTCTGTGTTTTTTTTTATCCTGTTAGATATTATTGTTTCATTTTAATATATTGCATTGGCGTGAATAGGTTGCTCTATTTTAACTGAATATAATCTAGGTCAGGGCTACCTAGTCTTGAGAATGAGACTGTGTATTTTGGGGTATATATATATATATATATATATATATATATATATATATATATATATATATATATATATATATATATATATATATCATTTATATATATATATATATATATATCATTTATATATATATATATATAATGTCTGACAGAAGTAATTAATCTTTTCTTCTGCCTGAGGCCAGACCTGGCTCTGGACCTGCTGCTGGACATAGTTGAATGTGTTGTGAATCAGCCAGCAGGTTTGTAAGTTGCTTCAGCCCCAACATCGCAGACTTTTGCTGGAGCTCCACGTGGCACCTGTATCATTTCCAAAATCCTGGTTGCCTCTGTAAAGCAGCATTCTCAAATTCTGTTTGGTGCACTTCCAATTTCACTGCCTAATCTTAGCCTTCCTCTCTCTTTGTGTTGCCCTACTCGCCCGTAAATATGGGTTGGTGAATCAGTGATGCACGCTAATGAAATCATTTGCTGTGATTGAGGATTATATGTAGCAGCAGTGGAATCAAACCTGCAATTTCTCTGGGGAGAAAAAGGCATGTGTGTTTTTCTGAGGCCCTCGTTATTCATTCATGACCATAAATCCCTCCTACCCTTCCACAAACGCTCAATTTATTTCGTACACAAGCACCAGAATCAGGTGTTCCATATGACAGTGTACCTCAGAGCGATTGGATATGATATGAAGATTGCTATATGTGGTGAAAAGTTGTTTATTGTAGCGTCTAATATGACTGACCTCTTTTGCTGCCGCTCCAGTGAGATGGAATAACACAACAGTAATGTTATTTTGATCGCAAAGTGAGCTGTTGGGCAGTGTTACCTATATATGACCCATATTAGGAATAATATGCAACAGTGGGAAGCATATAAATTCACACAAAGACTGTATAACCTAAAGATCCTTCAGGGTAATGGTGCTGTACAGCTAACTGGCAGGAGTCTGGCATGGTTCTGTAAACTAACAAATGTACAAATTAGATGCTTCGATTTGGTTCTGAAAATACATGGTATTAATATGTTTCTCTACTGGTTTCAGATTATCATAAAATCCTGTGTAGAAGCCATAGGTGTGGCTGCTCTTCACTGGATTAGTCTGAGGGGAAACAGAAAGGGCACGTTCATACTATATTTGGAGAGATGAGGGTTTACATAAAAAATGCTACTTCTATAAGCTTTCCTTCATCTGCTAAAGTACTAATGTACTATAATTAAACTTAATCTGATGTTGGGAACATAATGTCGACAAGGTACTTATACAGATTTATATATTTCCATAGGACCTATTTATATTTAAGTATTTATTTGAGACTCTTAATAAGTGATGTCATCACCCTAACAGATAATGATAAGCAATGTTCACCAAATTGTGTGTATGTACAGAGTTCTTAACATGTCCATGATTTTTAAGGAAATATGTCATTTGCATTGTGTAATCGCTCTACTTTCGGTGTGGTGCAGGAGTGGGGACATTTTCATTACATGATGCTACAGACCAAGACTTTCTACCTGAAGGCTAAACCTTTTTGTTTTGAGACTGGTTCAACACTTCTTACGAGGACACGCAACCTTTTGGGGAGGACAGTATTTTGACCGCTTTGCTATTGATCAATGGATATCTATTTTTTTGTGCATTTAACACAGGGACTGTGAGGAAAAAAGCAATAATGGTAACTGTACAGGTATGATGTGACTGGATGTGTACCTACGGGACATTTCACTGACCCACACAACAACCACACGCAGTAGCCGTGGCTCATAGTTTGTGTGGCAGTAAAAGGAGTGAGGCAAAAACGGCATTGTCGATAAGCACACATACTGGATGAAATAAAACGGTATAGAATAAAATATAAGGAACACCTGCCTGGAGTATTTTTTTCTCTCTGTTAGCATACAGCATGCTCTCAATTGCACTTCACGAAGACATAGCACGGTGCAATATGTGCACCTCTTTAGGGCATTCTGACACCATTTTTATTGCATTCCTGTGTGTATGTGTGTGCAGCTTGCTGCAGGAATTATTTGTTCTCTCCATCTTGTAAGAGATGTAAAAAAGCAAAGTCTTTCACACACACACATTAATTTACGCAGATGCACACGAAAAGCGGTCAAGAGACAGGTGAAGCTTCTCCAAATGCTGGAAATGTTGGCAGATTGTAAATAGAACAGTCTGCGTCTGCCCCTGTGAAAGCCTTCTGCTTCATTAGAATTCCCCCTTGAGATAACCTTCCCTTATCCAAGAGCAACTCATTTAAGGTGAAGGGCTTTGTTTTAGATTGTCTTTTGTAATTACACATTATTCTTCTTTTCTGATGCCCGCCTGCTGAGAGGAGAGGAGCTGGCTTAGGGTCGCCCGCTTGGCATCTGACGGCAACAAAAGAGCACACAGGAGAGGCACAACAGGAGCGTGGTGTAAACGCTGCATGCCACGTGAGCCTCCTGTATGCTGTGTCTGTGTGGTTTTGTGCAGCGGGCCAAATCAGCGAGATCATGTTGACATCCTCGCAGTTGAGGTGGCTGTCTCTCTGCTGCCATAGAGGGACGACCAGGACTAATGCCTTCCTCTGCAGCATCTGGGATAATCTGCTCTAGTTCTCCTTGGGTCAAACTCAACAGTAATTAATCCTACCATTACCCTGCAGGCCTCAGGGTTAAAACACTGTATATGCGTGTGACTCAAGTTTTTCCTTTTTCCAGATAGCCCCTTTCAACTCCACGCTGGGGCTGGAGGAGGGAGAAAGACTCAACGTTTACATAAATTACAATGTTTTGATAGTGACATTTGATAGGGACATGGGGATTTGGGTGGATTTCAGGGAAACTTGAGTGTCCTGAAAGTCTAAGATCTGAACAGAGCAATAGTGGATCAAAAGTAGAAATTCAATACATAGAAAGTTCCATTATCTTGTTTTCACATTCCCTTTTTTGCTTTTTTCCTGACCTATATATTAGTACTTTTTTTTTGTTTTTTTTAAGGAAAATGCTTTTACATTTCCCACAACTTCTTACACGTGTAGCATGGAGGCCTGGCACTATATTTTTGGCAGCCCAGGGCCCAGAGCACTCAGAAACACACACAGTAACTACAGCACATCCGTATTAGTGCATTTTTTCCTCTTAAACCCTGCCATCAAAGCCCTTTGACATCTGCCAGTTTGTTCACAAATATTGTCCTCATGCCAACTTTGCAATGCTCCAGCTTTTGATGTGCATGGCTAAAAGTTTTCTTTTTGTGCCAATGTCTCTTTCCATGCACGTGGGTGACTGTGCACTTGTGTATGCCTCCTGGGATTAAGTTCATGAAAGCATACGCATGGATAACATCAGAACGATGGCCACAGGTTGCCAACCTGATGTCCCCACTCTGCCTCTTGCTCTGCCAACCCCCCTTGCAAGAAATGGGCCATATGTGCCCTACTTAGAGGTAGAGGAGAATGCTGACAAAACAACTGAACTATATGTGGGTTAGTATTAGAAATAAAAGGCTGCTAATGTCAAAGCTAATAGTTTTCCATCATGAGAAGACTTGAAATGTGATTAGCCCCGCGGCGAATGCATGTCTGTCAAACTTGATTTCCTTGTCCATGACTTGCATGGACTTTGAGGACACTCTATATTCCAATGGTGGAAAGTAGCATGTATATTTACTCAAGTACTGTACTTTCCACTACTGTACAATTTCTAGATACTTGTACTTTACTTGAATATTACAATCTTCTTACTTTAGACTTCTATTCCACTACATTTCAGTATATGAAAAATAATGATCTGTGCCAAGTTGGGGTCTATAAAGCCGCTGACACACCAACCTGATTATCGGCCGTCAGACAGTCTGGCGAGGTCAGTGACTCGAGTCTGTTTGGTGTGTTCCGTGCCATCGTCAGTCAGAGGAGCCGTTGGCGTTCATTTTGGCCGATTTGACTTGTTGAATCGGCCAGTGGGCAGTCGGACTCAATGACCAATCTGATTGGTGGAGTGCTAGCCCTTCATTAGCGAATCAGTGCACGTGAAAACCGGAGCTGACAACGGCAGTATCTTCTTATTACTAGCTATCGTATTTTCTTCTGTTCAGCGAGTAATGACAACAACAATCCTTCTTGACTACTATCAACACTCTGATGAAAACAATGACTGACGACAGCGTGCTCTGTGTTTACTAGGTCTAGAGAGATGTTCCGTCATTTCTGGTTCTCATTTTTTGGGCGACAATACAGATTAGCGCTGTCTGCTGTTATGGAGATGTATTACGTCTCGCGCACGCGCAGAACGTACACTCAAGAGCCTTAAGTTGTTAGTAGTTCCATTAAAGAGACACTTCAACTCTAAATTCTAAAAGTTTTAGGCCCAACAAAATCAAACTTGCCAACATATCACAAACAAAAATTTGTGTAGCAGAACTCCCATTAATCACCTCATGACCCCAAGGGGGCGACCGTGCCTTTATCGGGTGAATGTTAATCGAAACTGAATGACAGACTTCGTTTTGATGATGTGCTGCCTTACTGTGATATGTCAACACAAGAACCAGGAGCTCAAGTTTTCACCCTGCCATCTGCTAACAGTCCGTTGTAAGTGTTCGTTTTGAAGCACAGCCAATCCCCCCCCTCCAGACGATCCCTCGGAGGCTGATACAGTTAGCTGTCTATTTCTGATTAAGGAGGCTTAAATCCATCTTGCAGTGCTCATAAAATGTTTAGGTACTGTTTATTGAATCCGTCCTTGAGATTGAATTGCAATTCCAAAATGTGATTTCTGCTATTTCCAAAACATGACCCCAACTTAACTGATTGCTTGCATGAGAAGAAACTATTCCAGTGGATATTTTGGGGATTTTAATTGAAAGGATATTGATGTTTAGTGCTGTTTTATTTTTTTTTTATTCTAACAGTAAGCTGATGTCGTTTTCTCTCCACAACAAACAAAGCATTTTGCAAAGAAACCAAATACATTTCAATATATTAGCATGCAATATCGTTCAGTGGATGATTCCTGCATATTTCATAAAACCTCTCTCTCTTCTAAAAAATAATAACAGAAAAAAGAACCCAGAGGAACTCATTTGAAAGAGAGGAAAATACCATTTTCTTATTTTTAGCAATGATAATCCTCCATGACTAGTGATCCCTGCAATACCATCCTCCTCCTCCTCCTCCTGCTCCTCCTCCTCCTCCTCTTGCTCCTCCTCCTCCTCCTGTGTGAGTTGATGGGGTAAAAGATCTCATCCCTCGGGCGCCCGGATAGCTCAGTTGGTAGAGCGGGAGCCCATATATAGAGGTTTACTCCTCAACGCAGCAGGCTCGGGTTTGACTCCGACCTGCGGCCCTTTGCTGCATGTCCCCCCCCCCCCCCACACAAAAAGAAAAAAAGATCTCATCCCTCTATCCCCCTTGGCTCCGGAGATTCTGCATCCTTCACCATACACCATCGCTTGCTTTTCACAGGGTGAGGGTAAACTGTAGTGTGCAGAAGGCCCAACCCCCCCAGCCTGCAGTCTCTGTTCCCTGTTTATCATATTAGCCTGTGCCCTTGAGCATTTTGCAGCCAGACTCATCCTTTGAACTAAGGAGAAAAAGCAGACCAGGCGACTATACCATAAATCATGAGGGTTTAAATTCTGACAGTAAATGGCCTTGTGCTAAACCATCGCCAGGCTTCAGAAAGGAGCGTCTTGATTGGCTGCGTTGGTAGGCTTGTGTTCCTTCCATGGCTCCTCTACCAGCCTTGAGAGAGATCAGAAAAACACAGTCCTTTATCATTTTCTCTCTTTCGCTATGAAAACTAAATGAATATTAGCAGCACAATATGTTGTGTGATAAAATCATGTCGATGAGAGAGTCAGCCATGAAGAGCTGGGTGAGCCAGGATCAGATTAACCTCTAGAAAGGCTTAATTACACCAGTGCAGGACTAGCCATTGTTCAGAATAATCAAGACAGTTTGAGTGTCATTACTGACTCCCATAGTTATAACTTTGTAGAAGAGCCAGTCTGTTGAGCAGAATCCCTCTTGGAGGGGAACAGAGAAGAGGAGCAATTTTGGAGACAGCCAGCCAAAGCACTGAATGTGACACTGGCCCTGCTGACCTCCATACTTCATCTCACCTGCAAATGAATGTCTTACCTTCTGGTGGGAAAATTCAGCCCATTCCTGTAGTGGATTCCAGGGATATAGAGAGGCAAAGTCCCTTCCCTTCCGGTGGACCCCATGGATATTATTTTGTTAAAAATATGTACGGTATTATTAGTAAACAGACAAATAATGTTTTGATCCCGATGGAATTGAGCTATAACTTACATACAGGGGTGCCGTATAGGGGGGAAAAGTTAGAACAATTCCAAGGGCCCATGACTGACAGGGCCCCCCCAAAAAAAAAAAAAAGAAGTAAATTATTCATTATTAAACCATCATCATTCAGTACATATGTATATACAATATATAATGGTTGTCGGTCCACAGACTGATATATATATATATATATATATATATATATATATATATATATATATATATATATATATATATATATATATATATATATACACATATATGCATATATATATATATATATGTATATATGTGTATATATATATATATATATATATATATATATATATATATATATATATATATATATATATATATATATCAGTCTGTGGACCGACAACCATTCACACATGTAATACTTTTAACAATGTGTTTCAAAAGTGTAGTTAGTAGCTGTCAACCTTCCCATTTTTTTCCGGGTTTCTCACGTATTTGAGCTCTTTTCCCGCTGTCTTCCCGTTTTAGTATTTTCCTGTAAAATATCCCGTATTTGAATAATACTCTCATAACATTAACGTTAGCCCTTCCATCGGACCTGCCAGTCTCTGGACTGTTGTCCTGTTGCTACCCCTTGCCCTTCCAGCAAAACAGATGTTTTCTAAGCATCGTTTTGCTTACTTGAAAGCAACCTTAGCGTGATGTTGGCCTCTTTAAGATAACAGCGTGGTTGTTGTGAGAGCACCATTTCACGCCAATCTGTAAGCAAAGTCACATTAGATCTAGCTTCACATAGCTCGCTTAGTTAATGCAGCAGTTTTGTAGTACGAATTTTATCTGTCAGCAGAGGGATAGCAACAGAAAGATGAATGTTACATGAATGTTGAATGTTGCTGTTACACCCCACAATACAGCAACGGTTTACCATGGTTGAAATAGTAAATAAGACACACGACTGAGAGGGATGTTACGTCTATAAACAGTGGGCAGTAGTCCAAGTAGCGGTAAAGGAGGCAATCAACATGGCGGCCACGCCAAGTAATGACGTCACGACGCCCAAGCCCTATTAACCTGTTGGCTTAATGTCCATAGTGAAATAAGCTAGCTAGCTACAGACTAGTGTTAGCCTACATTTAATCACCATTTAATCAATGCAGGGAAACGTTTAGCAAGATATTCATATTAAATCATTGTCCCTGCCCCTTTTAGCAGACTTAACAACAGATGAGTCAGCAGCAGCCCAGTCTCCCCCTAACTGTGCCCCTCCCTGTCCCAGTGAAGAAGGTGAGCAACATTCAACCCAATGGGAGTGACATGCCAGTTAGCATCATTGCAGGGAGTCTGTGGGTCTCTTGCTCTTTTTACCATTACAAAAAAGAAAACTAAATATTTATTAATGACAGAAATTCAAACACATTAATAACAATTATTTTCTCACATAATGATCATTATGAAATCAAATTAAAAAATACTGTTTGTACTGGATGCTGGACAGTTGGAAACAGTGAGTAGTTTACCTGAGCCTGCATGTAAGATACAGACGATATTAAAATAATCAGTTTAATTTGTTCTCTTAGATTGATTTATGGAATGACATCTATAGATACAGACTTTATTATTCCCATCATGAAGGGCAGTTAATATTTATTTATTTAAGTTTGTTTGTTTTTCTTTTTTTAATCTTTCATTAATAATAATAATAATAATAATAATAATAATAACAATAATTTTGTTAAGAGAATTTTCCATTTTGTCAAATGTTAAAAATACATTGAGACTGTAAAAGATGGCCTTCGGCACATTTTTTGTGGTTGCTTTTAATCTTGCATAAAATATCGAACTGCATACTAGACTTGCATGCATGTACAAATCACCAGCAGTAAATATTGTGCTAGTACTAGTATTGAACTACAAGAAGCAAGACAGTTGCAAGCCTTTAATTAGAGTTATGTAAAGCTTTTGATGGGACAGTTAGGTCCTAGAGATGTGGTGACAACAGCTGCACAGAGGGGGCCCAATTTGATTTTTTGTCATGGGGCCCAAAATTCCTGGCGGCGCCCCTGCTTACACATATGATGTTCGGCAATTTAAAAATAATTTTGCAAGTCAAGAAAGTCTCATTTTGTCATAGGTTTGTCTTAGTACCACTTTTTTGTGTGAAACCACTCAGTCACTAATATCTTGTCTTGCACTATATGTTACCTTGCTCGTTAGCTAGCTAGCTATGTCCCACTACACATGTAATGTTGTCTTACCTGATGTGTTTTATCCAGCATCTTTTTATCAGCCAGGGAAGCAAAAGAATAAGGCCTCTTTCACACTGGCTGCATGGCGTGAGTGTGTCAGCTGCGTGGCGTGTCCGTTTTTATTTCAGCTCCCATGTTAACAGGTTAGAGCTTTCACACTGCCTGCGTGACACATTTACATCTCAGGCGCGGCTTGAGCCATGCCAAAAACACTTGCATGCTAGAAATACACCTATTTTTCACATGACACGCAAGCGTAATAGAATATGAAAAGATGTTTATATGTCATTTTGACAAAAATACATTTAATAAATGACATTTTGATCTTTGAAAGTCTCTAGGTTTTGACTTAAATGCAGATCTAAATGTAATTTTAAAAAAAATTATAAATAATTATCGATTTTCAAATATTGCACCTGTCACTACAGAATGAAATATTCTGTAGCCTATTTTGCCGTCACTACTGCCGACGTTGGATGCTCCGGCGATTATCCGGTAAATTAATTGTCATCGATCCAGACTATACCAAATGTGACTCGAATCCACAGCATGGATGGGCTGGAGTCCTTATCATTTGAAAACAAAAAAACAAACAAACCGGCATTCCTCTTGATACACACCCTAAATGAATAAACAAAATGTTTTTCATCAACAAGGTAACAGATGGAATGCTAATGGCAAAGAACATACTCCTTGTGTCAAGTGGCCTGTAATGTTATGTCATGTAGCTCAGGAGAGCTGTTACGTATTGAGTGGAATCAGAATCAGCTGTGATTGAAAGGCTAAAAGGCCTTTCACTGAATGATTTCTTTCCCCTTTATGGAACATAAAAAGTCCCTGTCTCTGACCACCTCTGGTGTGCTTAAGAGTCAAGAAAAGATCTCACCATAAGGCTTAGAGGACTGTTGAACAATCAGCAGCCCATTCACAAAGAGAGGGCGAGGAGAGGAGAGGGCTGGGTGGGTGAGGAAGGGGTGAGGCGAAGATGACAGGAGAATGAGAGGTGGGTGAAAAGGGAGAGCTCGAGCAAAGTTAATTAAGTTGAATACAATGGCTACATGGTCTAAATTATGAAACGCCTATAGTTGATTGACATTCCTTATTGACCAGGTCCTCTTTTGGCTGCTGTTGAAAAGGGCACTTTGAAAGGATCTCTGCACTTTTACCAATATGACTTCAGAAAGAATCAAGTCACATACCGCTTTAGGAGATGTGCAGATCAGTCAGGCATTTGGTGATGCTGCCATTCTCTACTTTTGCCTGTCAGCACTGCAAAGTTACAGTACAATTTATGTTAGTCCCCTTACAACAGAGAGAGCTGTGCTATGTGTAAAATAACTATCATGTGACTGAGAAACATACAAAACAGGTCTCATTCATTTAAAATTACAAGTGCAACAGATCTGTCAAATCTTTCCAAAATTCTGTTTCAAATCACTGTTGCCATTTAGTGATCTTACACAGCTGTGGTTAAGGTTTGGTTGAGTTTAGGTTAGAAAATGACATGGATAGGGAAAGATCATGGTTTGGCTTCAAATAACTAGTTGCACAAGTTGAAACCTGCAATAGTACATTTTTGTGCAAAGCTGTGAACACAACATTGACGTATCACCTTTTAAAGTCAACATCCACTCACAAATGTGTTTCACTCATGTTTATCTCCCCTAAAATATCTGACTTTGACTATACTGATTGTATCTGCAATGTTTGTTACTAGAGAGGTGTTTTCACATCCCTCTCCTGAGGGGGAGATGTCTAGCTAACAAGCTAACAAATAACATAAACGAATAAAAGATGCTAACTACACTTACAATGCTGATACTTCTGCTATTAAAGCTGTCGTTTTGTTGTCCCATTCAACCACACCAACCCCTTCCCCCTCTACTACATGGCTAACAATAATACAGTTTTTTTTCCAATTGCTAACACACTAAAATGACATGCATAGCACAATTATTTAAACTGACACACAGAGAGGAAAACCTCTTCTCAAGTCTCCAAAAGTCTAAACATATTTTCTGCTTTACACACATTTTGCAATTCAAAATGGCACTTTTTAAATGCACTGAACAGGGTTCTCTGCATGAGATACAACAATCTGACATAAAGTCACATGTTTGCCATTTCAATGAGCTAATTGGCCAATTTATGTGCCACCTGGCCAAACACTTCAATGGTTAATTGTTACCACTTCAATCAGGAAGTAAGCACTATGAAAAGACACGGGTGAGAACCTTTCTTTTTGTCTTGCCTCTTTTTTTCTATATATTGTTTCTGCACATTTTTTCTGCAATTTTCTTTTTCAGTTTACTGGTTTTTGTGAGCATATTTTTGTTCAGTCCAATGTAAATATATCTGCTGTGCATATGTTGCATTGCCTTGTTTGGTGAAAAATAAAAAAATAAAAATGTTTCTGTGCATGTGAACCATCTGAAGATTGTTCTACAATAGTTCTACTTGAACTATTTTAGTATTATGGAAAAGCATACTAAATATGAGAGTGCTTTTCATTATGCCCAACAGTGTGTAGTTGGTTAGACAAAAATCTGGTATTATGAATGAAGTGTGTGCCATTTGGTGCACAAGTTTGATTTTGATAATGCTATATGTAGTTTTGGTTGCAGTGCTTCATTTTGCAGGTTTTATGAGGTATTTTGCAGTTTGGGTGTGTGAATTGTGTTACAGTTTTTGTGGATTGCTTACACATTAAAATTAAAAGTAGTACACTATTAACATTACACTCAAGAAGCAAAACATCAGCCCATATTTGCACAACTATAAGCACATTGTCAACCTCACACTTGTTGCAAAACTCTACACACAGTGATTTGCAAAACACTAAACACACTTAACATACATTACACACAAAAATCTATCATGAAGTCACTTCCTTGCAATACCAAAGCACTGACTGTCAAATGACCGCACCGTCCAACCAATTGGTTCAACACAGTCATCAGGTGTGCAAACACTTGTTTGCTTAATTGTAGACACACCAATCAGGTGTATAAGCACTATAAAAAGCAGCAGGTGAGTTCATCGGTCTTCAAGCACAATGGAAAGAGTCAGAGAAAGAGTAAGAAGAGGAGGAGAACAAGGAGAATGAGGAGAACAAGGAGGAGGACAAGGAGGAGGAGGAGGAAGGGGAGGAAGATATCAATGAGAGAGAGAGAGAGAGAGAGAGAGAGAGAGAGAGTGTAACCACATAGCTCACAGCAGTGGATACAATAGATTTACAGTACATTGCCAATTTCCCCAGAGCAAAACATTGTTGCATGTAATTGTGTGTGTGCGTGTGTGTGTGTGTGTGTGTGTGTGTGTGTGTGTGTGTGTGTGTGTGTGTGTGTGTGTGTGTGTGTGTGTGTGTGTGTGTGTGTGTGTGTGTGCCTCTTTGGCTGTGTCTGAGTGTGTGTAGCTTACGTGTATGTGCCAGCACACAAAAGCTGTAAGTTGTCAGTATGTGCAAATGTGTGTTTTGTGTGTGATAAGAGGGATGGAGGAGGGGGTGGAGGAGAGAACCCAGAGATAGTGTAGAAAGGAGGAGGAGGATGTGTGTGCAGGGGAGAGGAATGACCTGTAAAGGTGATGGGTGAGTGATGGAGTGTGTCTGTGGCCATGGTGAGACTACTGTAGGTGTGTGTGTGTGTGTGTGTGTGTGTGTGTGTGTGTGTGTGTGTGTGTGTGTGTGTGTGTGTGTGTGTGTGTGTGTGTGTGTGTGTGTGTGTGTGTGTGTGTGAGTGTCTGTGTGGGGGGGTGTGGGGTATCTGTGTGTGTGTGTGTGTGTGTATTTCTGAAAAGTGTGAGGAAGGGACGGACAAACAGGGAAAGAAAGAGGCAGTGTTTTTAAACATCCAGTTCTGCTTCCTTTCTAATCCTGGCACAGCCGTTGGGATTAAAGGAGGCAGTTAAACTCTGAATATTTCATGATTTGTATTTGTCAACGAAAAATAAATTTAGATTATTAGCATGCTCCTTTCTGCTGTGTTGATTAGAAGAGTCAGAAGTGTTTGTTGTTTTTCTTGTTGACCCATATCTCCTATTTCCTGTTTACCCAATTGACCGTTTGCTAAAGCCCTCCGCCGTAGCAACGGTAACTTGGCAGAGCAAATTGAAGTGGTTTGCATTGGGCTATATTAAGAAAGATACTTTGATTTTTTTGTTAAACGCATTGATTATGTCTTTACTCCTTATTTACCTTTACTCTTTATTCCTAATACTAGGACTAACTGGCTCTCCACTGCAAGATTACAATTCTGTTTTCTTTACGAAGCGGTGTCTTTTATGGATCATCAACTGGTAAGTATGCTGGATGCTTTTTGTTTGGAACGTGTAGCTTTAGCCTGCATCTTTCAGCATTATATCATAATGTACCCATCAAGTGCAGATTTAAGACTCATTTTACAGGATTCTTGTTTAAAACCTGTCAGCTAGAAACATTAGAAAGAAAGCTGGAGACAGGGTTTTAAGCCAACTCATTGCGAGTTATGGTTAACTGAAAGAAATAGTTCACCAAAAAACATTAATAGTTTATCTACCTCTGTCTGAAATTTAAAAATCCATTGTTTCGATAACTACCAAGAATTTTTTATGAGAAAATATGCCCATCTCAACATTGTAAACTGCATAGGTTACAGTATGTGTCGTGCAAGAAAGGCAACAGAATGGTAACTGCTCTGAATGAGACAACATTTCTGTCAAATCGTAAAATATGGTAAAGAAAAATCCAGACTGACCATGAAATGTGATGCATATTCTTTCATTTATTTTTTCCAGAGTTCAGAGTTTTACATTTACCCTATTTTGGGAGAAACTGATCTTGCTTTGTGAAATAGGGTGACTAACTGGCTGTATCCAATCAGTGTGTGGAGTGACCGCAGTGAAATGTCTTAAACCGCACAGAGGGAGTTGCTGAACGAATTCAGTAATTCCCACATGAGACAGATCTTGCACTCAAAGAGGTGAAATCCACTTCATAATCCCCTGCCAAAAACTCAGCTGGAAAAATGAGAGAATTGGTTTTCTGCAGTTAGTTGGCTGAAGCTCCAATAAGGATCCAATGCTGTCTCTCTCTCTGGTTCCCCCACTGACACTTTCTCCCTTCACCTCCCTCCAAAGCCCTAAATCACTCTGACTGTGGACAAGCACACAGTTAATAAACAGCCAGTAGGGAAATGCTAGTGTTGCCTGTGTGTGTGTGTGTGTGTGTGTGTGTGTGTGTGTGTGTGCGTGCGTGCGTGCGTGCACGTGTGTGTGTAAGAGTTCCACCTTTGTACTCTACTGTATCTATATATAATTTAATTTAATATTTAATTTAATTTAATAATCTTGGCAAGAAAAAGCACCATTTCTGATACTAATAGCAGCTTGAATTGATAAATCCATCCACCATATTTTCCAGAGCCATCTTTAAACCTCAAACATCCTTCTATCGCCACAGTGGAGGAACAACTATATACTGTATGCAGGAAGATATTTCTCAGTGATAATATTTAACAAAGCTACAAAGTGCTGAAGACATGGTTCATTATCTGAAGCACAATGATGATGAGGCGTCAAAGCCAAAGCCGGATTTAGGCATGGATGTTTTGTGCTATGTCACGGCTGAGAGGTTGGGTCACACAGTTTGATATGCAGGTGCACAGAAGCCCCGGGTTTTCTACAGCAATCAGGCAGCTCTCTTGTCAGAGGTGTACTGAAGCATGACACGTAAAGACACACACACACACACACACACACACACACACACACACACACACACACACACACACACACACACACACACACACACACACACACACACACACACATGTCCCCTCTCGCCAGCCATCCGCCACAGGACGGCTGATAAAAATATCACAAGCCCTATCAGGCAATTAAACAGGGAGACTCAGCAGAGTGTGTTGGCTGCTTAATGGCTTTGGCCTCCCCGCAGAGGAGCCAGTGTGACTAGCCATCAGGGGGGATACAGACCACTGATGGAGTGGGAAATCAAAAGGTGGGTGGAGCAGCTACATTGGTCTCAGTGAACAGTTTTTCTGTCACGTGGTAGAAGAAGACTGCTCAGGGAGGTCTTACCACGTACTGAGGAAATGTTTATGTGGGGGGGGGGGGGGGGGGGGGAAAGCTTTAAACTGTGAACTTATGTTAGAAATTATAATGAAGAGATTCATCATCAATGTAAAATAAATAAACTTTCAATATTTCTTTTTATATATAGTATGTTGGTACAACTCACTGAGTCATAATTTATGAATTGTCAAATAGAGGGTTTATTAATGGTTAATGAATCATTAGGTGATGCTACTATGTGTCGGTAATAAGCCATTGATGAGGTTAACGCTTGGGTTGCCAGGTTGTGAAAAATCCTCCACCAGCCATGGGCTCATCCTCAAAACCTTTGAATTTGTAGCTTCTTTGTAGCTCTTTACAAATGGTTTGTAAGTTAAAACTAATGGGTTTATTAATAATTTACTATCAATGCCTTAAACATTTGTAATAAGGCCATTAATAACCAGCTCTGATGCTGCTGCTCTGTATGCAATGTTAAGGAATTACAATTCCTCGAGTTTTATTAATTATCATTTGTACATTTTTCTGTATGCAGTGTTCAAAACTGTCTCACACTGTTCTTTGAGCTGTGATATTGAGATGCAGTCAGAGGCCCATAAAGAGGTTTTGCTTACCGTGACAGGTGCAGGTACATTCCTGGGGTCTAGGCTTGGGACCTTATGGAAATCTGTCTGTCAACTAAGTAAACACATATGACAGCCTGTCACTGGTAAAGAAGACAGTATGTCTGAATGACCGTTAAAGGAAAAGATATATATATATATATATATATATATATATATATATATATATATATATATATATATATATATATACAGTATATATATATATATATGAAATTGTATGGAGACATGCAAAAGCTTGTCATTGGTCACTGAGCCTTTTTCATTGGTTTAGAAAGATATTCATTTGGCTGTTTTCCAATGATCATAGACTTCTTGTTTTGTGACAAATATAAAACCACTGTGCGTCTCTATGTTCTTTGGGAGTTGCTGTTAAAAACTGATTTGGTAAGACTTGTTACTTCCCTGTAATCAATTACATAAAATATATCACCTTCACTATCTCTGTGTTTTCTGTGCTCTGATTATCCCTAACAGCAGCACCACCGTCCGATGTCCCTGGACAACCATACAGCAGTTTATTATCACATCTGTGCATGTAGACGTCATACCCCTGATCCTGCTTCACCTCAAGACATGCAGAACACCATGGAGGTGAATGGACCTACACTTCATAATGGACATTATCAGCTGGGCAATAGAGGTTGGTATCTGCCCCATGGCATGTCTTGGCTCCTGGCATGTCTACCACTTTCACCTCAGCAGATGCTCTGTGATGGACTCCATATCGCCTCACACAATCTCAGCCAGCCCATAGAATGTTGGATGGAGACCATAGACTGTGATAGAGACACGTCTTTTTGGTTGTGTGTGTGTGTGTGTGTGTGTGTGTGTGTGTGTGTGTGTGTGTGTGTGTGTGTGTGTGTGTGTGTGTGTGTGTGTGTGTGTGTGTGTGTGTGTGTGTGTGTGTGTGTATTACACACACTACAGTTAATGGAGACAGATAGTACTTACTCCAGTGGTACAACAGCAATGATAGACTAGACACTTTGTGTATAACTCAAACAGAAATAAACATTCACCACTGGTGGAAAACCTTTTCTCAAAGGGCTTTCTTTGTTGGTTTGAAAACCCTCTTTCAGCTCCATTAGGGTGTAAACATTACAAAGAAGATGAGACATATTTTAGCACATTTGTAATCGTGGAAACTCACCTTCGTAAACCTATTCTCCTCTGTCTGCACCTTTGGTCAGAGTAATAATAACTGATATTATTTGGTTTGTAGGAAGGATTACACCACAATGAGACATTGCAAGTGTTGCATCAAATTAAATCTAGCTTTAAATGTGCTTGGAGTGTGTTGGTTCGCAGATGTGAGGATTATATCACATTGCTCGGAGGCATATGAGTAGCAGTGTGTACAGTTGGTACAAGTGACTCTATCTATCATATTCAGTGCTGTGCAATTAACAGTGCAAAAATTGGATTCAATCAGGGACTTACTTGCACAATACTGATTAGAATAAAACTATCAACCATATAATAACCAGCCTGCTGACATGTTGCCTAATGTGTCTCTTTGTGTTTTCAGCCAAACATGGCTCACCATGGCAAATGTGGATTTGGCTGACAAAAACCATGGAATGGAAACACATGGAGAGTGGGTCAAAATGAAGAATGCTAACTCAATGTAATAGCTCCATGTTTAACTGTACTCTCTATACATCCTGCTTCCCTCGCTATCAGCACTGACATCCAGATGAAGGGCTGCTAAGTCAGCTCTGGTCCAGCCTGCTCTTGCTCCACAGCTCAGCCTCCCAGTGTGTGCATGCTGCAGACAAAGATAGGACTCTCAAAAGGCCAGCACAATGCTGGGCTGCTCAAAGGCTCCCATTTCTGCTTGCTCCACTCAGTCTCCCTCCATCACACTTTTTCTAATGGAAAAAAAATAACCCGGACCACACATCAGAACATGCTGTAGCATTGGCAAAATGACTTATTACCCCTCGCTGCACACTTCCCTCTCCCTCCCTGGCTTCATCAAGCTCCCAACCTCCCCTCAAAATGGCTGGCACCTCCTGGCGCTTGTCTAGCCTGTCACACTTCCTCTGCAGTGACCTTGAGACAGAGATGAAGGAGTGATGGTGCTCCCATAACTGTTGCAATACTGTTCCTCTCCCCACCCCACAAAAAAAAAAATACAAAAGTAGCAAGATGGCTCTCACTTACACTGACAGCTGGAGGAGGGGGGAAAAACCCTCTGCATATCCACATCAATCAAATAGGATTAGGGTGCCTCTCTCTGGTCCTTTTTATTTCCCATTAACTTAAAGTTGCTGATGAAACACTGAGCTGTTACATTGTAACTGGGATTGCAGAGCCACAATGTAGCTTTTACGATCTTCAGTAATTACGTTAAATTGAAAGAGTTCAGCAACATCAAATTACAGGCAAGTTTGATAAATACCCTACTAGTTTACTTGCTCAGGGACACACTGCTGTGATCAACCACCTTCACAGGGAAGACGATCCACCCCTCTAAGGAAACTGTTTTGACCAGTCACATGAACCATTGCATGCCATTCTTCCATGTCCTGGTGGAATAGGGACGCAGACAAGACATGCATGAATTCTTAATCAAATAAAGACAGTGAGAAGTGATAGGAGTGGAAGGCAATCGTCCAGGCCGTGCTGAATTAATGAGGCGCTGGCTTCCTTCCACATGCCAGGTTTCTGAATGACTCCGGTCATCACCGTTGGGTTTCTGTAGCTTCTGTAGTTTCTGTACTTACGTTGCTTATTTTATCTGCTTTTATATTTTTAACTGTTTTTAACTGCTCTTTAATGTTTAATTTCATTTAATGTTCATTTTATACTGCACTGTAACTTTTATTCTTGTATTTTAATTGTCTTCATGTAAAGCACTTTGAATTGCCCTGTTGCTGAAAAGTGCTATACAAATAAAGCTGCCTTGCCTTGTAGCTGTCTTTACCATCTGCCTCCATCCCTGGGCCAGGCTCAGAAGCCCAGGGCCCCAAACCCCACCCGGTGACATCCAATCTTCAGCCACTCTTCATGAAAACTGGAGGACCGATTGGTTTACAGGCTTGTTCACCTCGTGTAAATTTTGAGTCTTCAGACTCCGCTGAGCAGTAGGCATCCATGGCTCAGCGGAGGGTGAGAGCGGTGGGGTCCCATTGCACGACACACTGTCCACAACAGCCTTCTCTGACCACCTGAGCCTCTGTGCTGTGTCCATCTGCTGGCAATCAAGTCAAAAGCACAGAACCAATTCATTGCTTCACACCAATTTAAAGTCTAGTTGCACTTGCCCTGCGAGGTTACACCTCTCCCTTACACTTCTACGTCTTTTCTTGACACCTGTGGTGATGACACCACACTGCCCTGCCAGAGAAATGCTGCTCTGTCCTTACTCCTTAAAGTGAAAAAAAAATTACTCACAGAGGAGTTGGGCATTCCCACGACAGCCAGGTCCTGTGGTATAGGCAGCGATATCAGGCCCAGCCCAGTGCTATTTGCATACAAATTGCCCAGCTGGCACCTTGTTGTTATGACAACGGCACACAGCTCCCAGAATTAATTTGGAAGTGAAATACAAAAGGAAAGCAGCCAGCGAGGAGAGTCATTGGCAAAATTCCTTCTTTTTTTATAATCGATATAATGTAGATGACACTGACACTATGTTCTCATGTAAATCCAATCGCTTTATATTACCTGCAGGAAATGAGGAAAAAATCATATACTCAAGACTGGAATTATTGGACAAGATAATTACTAGAATGTAGGTCATATGAATTTCAACATTAAATGGGTATGTACCTACAATAAGTTTTACTGAAGAAAAATATGTTTAAAATTCTGTGAATAATTAACAAAGTATGCAACTATTCTGACGTGAAAATCTTTGTTTATTTTCTATAAAACAACACATTTTGTATGAGCTCTGGCAGATACTTTACAAAGTGCATCTGTCTTCTCCTTAGTTCACCTGATTTTGCAAACCTTAGTTTATATAATTCCTTACAATGAGCCATGTCAAATCCTCAGAGCTTGAGAGGAAAAGTAAACTCCGCTGACAACACAGTGTCCTCTACTGGCAGCATGTGGCAGGAAGTTTACACAACCGCTTGTCTGTCTAAATGGATAATATTTAGCTCAAGGGCAACTGAGCTGATGCTTTTCCATAGTCATCCTGCCTCAGCTTACTGACCAGTTAAATTGCCCTGCTATGGGCACCATGAGCATTCTGTGAACCCAGAATATCTATTTATCCCAGCAACCCCCACGAGACTCTGGTCTAATCATTGGCTTCTGTGCAGCTATCAGACCATCGCAGGATAATCAGTGCCTCTGTCAGTGGGGAACAAAGCAGTTCCTCGTTACAATACTTGACCCGTAATACTGTGCAAGAGTGCTGATCTGTGGGCAAGGTGAGCACTTTTTCCCCTTCAGCGTGTTAATGATGAGAGCACCACCGAGTCCTAGTCCTGTTACAGATTGTTAGAGACAACTGGTGCAAACCACTTCAGCCCAGATTGAAAGGCCTGTATCAGCAACAACACCTCTGTGTGTGTGTGTGTGTGTGTGTGTGTGTGTGTGTGTGTGTGTGTGTGTGTGTGTGTGTGTGTGTGTGTGTGTGTGTGTGCGTGCGTGTGCGTGCATGTGTATGTGTATGTGTGTTGCACCCTCTACCTCAGGGTGGGAGCAGAAGGAAGGTGACACATCCTGCCTCACCAGCATATAAATTCAGGAGCCTTCTCGCTGAAGTGGCACTGGCTCTAAGGCATGACAGTTAAGTACGCTGCTTCCACTGAATGTGCAACCTTTCCCAAGGTTACAACTCACCAGCAGCTCAGATACTTACTAAAGCACCATCCCGCTCATTTGTCACTTACCATCCAATTTAACATGGCAACCCGATGGGGACTCTGTGGTGCAGGGAAGATCAGCCATGACTTCAGCGTGGCCATGTCTATCCAAACAAACTCACTATGTCTTCATTGCCACACAAGGTGTCTCCCTTGCACTGAACAGAGCTGCTGACAGAGCAACACTGTGATGAATGTCTGTTTGTGTTTGTGTGTGTGTGTGTGTGTGTGTGTGTTTGTGTTTTTTCTCTCTTTCACACAGATAGCAGTCATTGCATCGAGGAGCTTGGAGCGTGCCAAAGAGTTTGCCAAGAGGCATGGTATTCATAAGGCTTACGACAGCTACGTATGAGGAGCTGGCCAACGACCCAGACGTTGGTGAGTTAAGAGCTGTGAGCGCCCTGGCTGCACAGGCAGAGATAATAGCATGTTGCTGTTTGAAGCTGAGCCTGGAACATCTGTGCCCTCACAGACTGGGAGTGCTGCACACAGTCTGCTGTTCCTCAAGGCCGGGAAGAATGTGTTGTGTTCGCTATGAACTCCGGACAGGTGAAAGACCTCGTCGCAGCAGCCAAGAAAAACAGTGTCTTCCTGATGGAGGTAAGGTTGTAGGGATACAGTCATTCATGTAGACCTTTGCCAAGGGGCTACTTGCTGGCAGTAGGGGTCATTTCAGGCGCAGGTTTGTTAGCAACACAACAAAAAAATGAAGGTGTGTTTAGACATTAAAACTGGAAGGTAACACACAGACATCCTTCCCTTTAATATCTTGTGAAATGCACATGTATCAAATGCAGAAAAATATTTTGTTTATGTTGCTCCTAAATTAATTGTTTGACATTTAGGTAGGTAGGCTTAGCGTTATTTGCTTTCCTGCCACAAATTAGATGAGAATATAGATACTGTACCCATGTCTTAGATTGCTATCGTTCTTCTCATCTAACTCTCTGCAAGAAAGCAAATAAGCAAATTTTGCACATTGTCTATCTATTGCTTTAACCTGTCACAAACAGTATTGCAGCAGGTGGCATTTTGGTCTACGTATGTTAATGGAAAAGTTTATGACTCATGGTGCAGGAATACAGCATGTCATGCTTGACCAGCACACTCACAGGAGGTGGGAGAAGTGGGGAGTGGTGGTAATAAACTGCTGCTCAGGTGAAACTCCAGTATAAACTGTTTGCTGTTGCAGTGGTGCTACATTGTCTCCTCTGTCCCTCTCAGGCCATCTGGTCCCGCTGTTTCCCTGTGCACGATGAAGTGCGCAGGCTGCTGGCAGAGGAGGAGTAGGGGAGCTGAAGCTGGTAAAGGCGGTCTACTTTGGCTCCCCTCAGCTCCACACTCCCCACTTGGTGGAGAAGGAGCTGGGTGGTGGCGCACTGCTGGATGTCGGAGTGTACTGCCTACAGCATGAATCAGTGATCACTGGCTATTGAAACCATAAAGAAACGGAAGAAAATAAGAATCCCAAGTGTGATGCAGAAAATCACATTTTTTAAAGAACTGTCCAAAACGTAAACACCTCAGGGAAGAAAAATCCCAGACTTATCTTTAAAATGTCAGACTAATCCAAATCCTCCGTGGAGAATACAGTAATTCAGTAAAATTGACAAGGGAATATGTAACTGCAAGTCTCACAGCAAGATATCCATTAATGTAAGACCATCACATCACACTATCCTACGTAATAAGCATTTTCTTATCCTTTACTTACTTTATGTAACATATTTGACCATTTAATAACTCTAAAGGAAAAAAAGGTTTTTGTGACCTATTTATTATCAGGTCATGCCAGTAAAGCTGAATAGAATTTGACCTAATGAAAGTGTGCTGATGAGCAATGTATTGAAATGAGGTGAACTGAACTAAATGGAATGTGAGAGGCAATATAACTGAAATCAACAGCCGGTTTGATACCATTTATCAATCCATTTGCTACTCACCAATGTTTCAATGATTTACCTTGACAGGAGTGGATGAGTCTGAGGTTGTGGTGATTTAGTTCTCCTGGAACAGGATGGCCTTTTGCGCCTTTTCCATTGCTGCTCGACTTCCGAACAATGCGGTCATCAGTGGCACCAAGGGCTTCATTAAAGTATATGCTATGCACAGGAATATTTGACTTAATTAAGAAATGATTGAGCCGTGCAGAAACTGAGTTAACCGCTAATTACTTTCACATGCAATGAAAATGAAGTATTCAGACAAGGATCCATACCCACTGCATTTCATGATGTACGAGTTGAATGATTGGATTAACCCAAAAATGCATTTCCTCTTTCCTCTCCAGGTTCTTGGCCCCATGCACTGCCCTACCACGCTCGTGATAAACGACTAAGAGATAGGGTACCCTCTGCCTGAACCCTGCCTCCCGCTGAATTTCACCAACAGCACCGGGCTTCACTGTGAGGCAGAGGAAGTGAGGCAGTGCCTGCTTAAAGGTAGGTCATGATGAAAGGAAGGATGTGTATTTGTTTTCAAAGAGGTGGAACCACCGTTTCACAGGTAAGGTGAGTTTGAAAGAAAGACGCTGCATTCAGTGAAACAATCGCTTTGCTGGAGCTTTCACATAATAATTTCGATGAATACACAAATGCAGATTGACTCAGAATCAATGCTGCTATCAGTCCTTGGAATATCCTCTAGCTTAAACAGTATTATACTCCTATTGGTTTTGCCTCCTATATGAATTTACATCCCTGCTTTGACTTAATGTATCCTTCATTGTGGATATCAGTCCGTCTGATTATTCTGTCAAACTCCTCTTCATCTGCAGGACTTCAGGGGAGCCCACGGATGCCTCTGGCAGACTCTGTCCTACTGACAGAGATCATGGATGAAATCAGGAAACAGGTGGGAGTTGCCTTCAGCCAGGACAGCCAGTGACATCACTCCAAAGATGGGCGGTTTCACCTGACCAAAACCTACTCAAATGGAACAGAGGGAGCTGCTCAGGGCAGGCTTTGGATTTGGTATTAGCAGATCACTCATGGCACTGTGTGAGCAGACACAGTGGCCCAATCCCAAAGTCCGGATTTACAGACTCACGGACTTTGGTGCGCGTTCTCGCGAAATTCGTAAGGGCCAAGGGTCGTCCCGATGTCGAATTTCAAAGGGCGTGAGGGTTTGAGTACACACTTACCGAGCCCTTTCCGTGAGTCTGCATCGATGCAGACTTCACCAAAGGGAATTACCCACAGTTCAAAGCGTTGTGACGTTTACCGCGGAGACGATAGGAAAATCCGGAAATAACAAAGGTAAACAACAGCACGACCACGGGAACGGAACAGACCTGTTGTCCAGATGTAAAAAAAGAGTTTGAATAAATGTGGACTCAGGCAGCCGTCTACTGTGGCATGGCCGCGTGGAAAGCAACAAACTTAAAATGAAAATTCCCTCGAAAATGTCAGCAACATGTTTGTTATTAAACGTCGCACAGGTAACATGTGATCTCGTGAAGTGCTGTCCCAATCCCATTCTACCTATCTGAGCCCATGTGGCCTCACACACTCACTCACTTAGCACCTGAGATCAGTTAAATCTGTGAGTTTTTAGTCCTTGGTCCTCAGGGCTCACTTTGGGATTGGGCCATTGTCACTGAGACAACTATATGAGCTGCCACTGAATTAAAGATACAATCAGCATATTATTAGGGCATGTACATCTTGGGTACATTTATTACTCTTTGTTTTCCTTTTGTTTGCTTCTTATATTTTATAGACTAGATTAGAGCTCTAAACTGTGCATGTAAACACCTTGTAGGTCCTTATGATACAGTACACAGCAAACACTGACAGTTTAAAAATGTCTTAAACCAGATACATTGCGATGTAAACACACAGGGCAACCATGTCCTGTAATCAGTCCTAGTCCTTTGAAGACAACCCCAGCTGTCACTGTGGGATGTGTGATTGATGAATCCAATAAAGGACAGATTGTGAAATCCTTGTTTCATTTCAAATATCATCCGCTGGAGAGAAGAAGAGACTTCGAGTGGCACATTTGAATCAAAGTGTTGTCATGTCTGACCCCTGCAGCCGTTACAAATAGACTCATGTTCGCCATACAAAAATAGGTTGCACTGTCTACTTTTCAAGGTTAGGACAGAGAAAGGCTTTAATGAGTCAGCAAAGAGCACGGCTCATTTAGTACTTGTTCTCCAACGTTTTGGGCTCATAGGACTTCTAAAAACTGGAGGGTGTCTCATTGATACATGATGTAGTCTATAAATGGAAAATGGCACATTTTCATGCAGTAACATTATGTTGCCTCCTGTTTTCTTGTTTAATGAATAATGCAGATTTTTATTTAGGAACAGAAAAAAACTATTCTGAGGAAATTATAAACAATAACATAGGCTACTTATTCCTTTCTGTACATGTTGCGCTGTTTCTGTGCCACAACTTTAACCTATTACATTTACTCATTTAATAAAGAGGTTAAATAAATGGACCATTCAGCCTCAAGCCTGACAAAATGTCCTTGTACATGTCAGCTCTTACCAAAAAACAACGAGGGTGGGTTCGTTTCGATACAGAACATCACATCAAAATAAAATACAGAATAAAAGATACATACTAAATAGTAATTTAAAAATTAGAATAGATTACAAATTAAAATAGCAATAATACATAAATAAAAGTGACCATCTGAGTGCAGGAAGGGAAGAAATAAGAGACAACAGCATTAAAAAGTAGTTTGTCTAGTCTGCTGTTATGATCATCTGGAGGGTAGCGTTTTTGTTCTGTTAGCACAGATCACCATTATGTTATTTTTGTGCAACGTCACACACTTAAAAAATAATACTGTGTCTCCACCTTGTGGCAGAGAACTGCTACGGTAACTCAATCTCTGTCCAATATGGCAACCAGGTGGGGAATCTGTAGCGCAGGGAAGATCAGTCATGACTTCACTGTGGCCCTGAAAACTCTTCCTCCTGAAGACCATCAGGTATCAGTATGAGTATATATGCGTAGACACAAACACGTCTCTGGTTTCAAATGCAAGACGTCTCCTCAGGACTCGGCAAGGCCTCTCGCTCCGTGCAGACTGCTGCCTGTATCTCTATCTGCTGTTCCTGACGATCTGAAGTTCACACTGTTGCAATCAGGTCCTATTGTAATGTTTTATGCAACCTGCCGCCTTAACGGGCTAAATGCCACCGACACTGGGCATCAGTGAGTTTATATCATAGACGAGCAGTTTGCAGCATTTCGAACACTTTGGCACGCTTTCTTTCTTTTCTTTTTTTTCTCTTACCGTAAATCCCGCACTAAATGGGCATCTACATTTTCTTTGCACTCTATAACCGAAGTATTACGGTTCGTTTTTTTGTCCCCCAGCAATAATTACATTGAGGCAAAACAGATTCAAAAGCATCTTCAGATGATAATGTTTTATCCATTTATTTATTTATTGATTGATTGCGTAACGTTGAGATAAATAATATAAGAGAGAAACTGTAAGACATTTTAATGAATTAATCTTTCAGTTCTGGTAAATTCCATCCACCAAACACTGGGAAAAGCCCAATTCTAGCATTCAGTTAAAGGGATATTTCACCGCTGGAAAGCCTAATATATCTTTAAATTGGGTCACCTATGTAGCAGAAATGTGAAAAAAAAAAATTTAATTGGTGCCTTCTAGGCCGAGAAAAGCCAGAAAATGTGTTTTTGGCTCATATGGATGAAAGACACCAAATCCCAGAATGCACTTCGCTTCGCTGCTTTGAGTCCACTCCCAAGCCACGCCTACCGCTTGACAGACAGACAGTGAGGCATTCGACTCAACTCAATGTGTTTTATTGTTATTTCAACCATATACACAAAACAACGTTTCACCGTGGCTCGAGTCAATTTAAAATATATAAATACACATTTAAAATATATAAAAACTATATTATATAATAACGACATACGAAACAGGCTACATTTACCGTGCACACACACATTATAGGCTCAGTAAAGTTCAGCTAAGCATACCAGCATTAGGCTTGGTGGGCTGTAAACACCGAGTATAAACACAGCCGTGAATTAGCATGGAATGTAGAATGGTCGCCATGTAACAGTCACAAACTCCAGCGGTTAGCAGTTAGTTGGATACAAATCACCCCATTTCTGCACCAGTCCGTGTTAACACAGCTCACCTTCATACAGAGCATCTCTAGCTCGGATTGTCGGAAGGCTAGCAGGCCTGGTAGCTGGATAGTCCGGTTCACTGTTGTTCAGCCATGTTTCCCACGAAAGGACAAAAAACACAGCAGTCTCTGAACTCGCGTTGGGAGCATCGTTGAAGTTGGATGTAGTCCAGTTTGTTGTTAAATGAACGGACACTTGCAAGCAGGATTGATGGGACAGGTAGCCGGCTAGCGTTAGCTCGCTCTGGATGTGCCTTTCCCCCGGCTAGCGCTAGCTTCCCACCTAGCCGACGAGGATGTGCCCTACCCGGCTACGAGCGAGTCCGCCCGTCCCCGTGCTGGTCTCGGTGCAGGCGAAGCTTTCGTAGTGGGCCGATTATTCCGTCTGTAATAACGTTTCCTGCATATTCTCTGCTGTGTAGCGATGTATCCCGGTGGTACACGTGCGGTAGTTTGAATGCACATAATTGTTGTAAAAGTTTGCTGCTGAGAAGTTCTCTTAATACATCCATGAGAGAGAGCCATAGACAGTAAAAGAAGCTCGGATTGTCGGAGGGCTAGCAGTCCTGGTAGCTGGACAGTCCGGTTCACTGTTGAGCAAAAAACACAGTCTCTGAACTCGCGTTGGGAGCATCGTTGAAGTTGGATGTAGTCCAGTTTGTTGTTAAATGAACGGACACTTGCAAGCAGGATTGATGGGACAGGTAGCCGGCTAGCGTTAGCTCGCTCTGGATGTGCCTTATCCCCGGCTAGCGCTAGCTTCCCACCTAGCCGACGAGGATGTGCCCTACCCGGCTACGAGCGAGTCCGCCCGTCCCCGTGCTGGTCTCGGTGCAGGCGAAGCTTTCGTAGTGGGCCGATTATTCCGTCTGTAATAACGTTTCCTGCATATTCTCTGCCGTGTAGCGATGTATCCCGGTGGTTCACGTGCGGTAGTTTGAATGCACATAATTGTTGTAAAAGTTTGCTGCTGAGAAGATAGAGCAGAGCCCTGTTTAGCGAGGATTCAAGATGGCTGACATTTTGTTTTTTTCCGGCCGAGATCGGCTAGCTTCGGGCGATGGGCGGGTTTAAAACATGCGGAAGTAGGTCCTACTACTGGTTGTAGTCTTTTGCTCTGGCCAAAAAATCTTCCGATGACGCAAAAATCGTCATTTTGCGTCATCGGAAGATTTTTTCCGGACCCCCCAATGCAGATATTTCCCGTCTCAGGGGGATATGAGGGAGGGACGCACGGTCATTCAGAAATACTACCGGGTTTCTACTGATACAAAGCTGAATGCTAAATCGGTGAAGTATCCCTTTAAGTATTTGAGTAATGCAGAAAATGTAATATGACAATACTAAGTCCATATTCTGTGTACTGTCAGTGTTTGCTGTGTACTGTATCATAAGGACCTACAAGGTGTTTACATGCACAAGTTAGATTGTAACTTTGGGACTTTCATTAAGTTGGAACAGGAGCACTGTGTGTAATAAATACTATGCTGCAATTGTATTCACAGGTGGTGGCTGTGGCAGCTCGCATGTTAGAAGATGCACAGGCGTTTGCCAAAAAGCACAGCATCTCCCGCGCATACGGCAGCTATGATGAACTGGCCAGAGATCCAGACATAGGTTGGTTTCTGTCAGACCTGGGTCAAATTAGATTGACTGATTGCTCTTTGCATTTGTTATTTGAATTTCTTTGAGCGCCAGATCTAAGCGATTTGCTGTTTCAGGACACTTCAGAGTGAGCTAAAACTTTACAATACAGCAAACCTCAACCATCTGTTGAATCTCCACTCATTTCCAGTTTAGTTTGAACCACAGCTGTATACCTTTCCTGTTGCTATTTTACTGTTACATGAAGTTTGACTGACAGAATAATCTCTCTTCCTACAGCATGCTCTCTGGTTTGTGTGTTTATGTGTGTGCAGATGTGGTGTATGTTGGAGTTATCCACCCTTACCATCTGATCACTTGTCTGCTCTTTACAAACGCCAAGAAGAATGTGCTGTGTGAGAAGCCGCTGGCCATGAACACCAAGGAGGTGAAGGAGATCCTGGCCTCTGCCAAGAGGAATGACGTCTTCCTCATGGAGGTAGGGATGGAGCAGACCAAAAAGTAAAAAGAATTTCCCCTTCATAGCTTTTATTTCTTCTTCTCCATTTGTCCCCTGTAAAATCACTGTGAGCTTGGGATGTCAGAGTTAAACGTTGATCTACTTTTATTCTTTGCTAGTTACAGAAAGTGTCTGCAGAATGATGGCGGCATTGTTTCATGGTACTTCTTTTAATATGTTTCTTGTTTCTGTGAGAAACAGGTCACACTACAAATTATTAACAGTCATGTTTTGCATCTCTGCAAAATGAAGGCAGCATTTCTTTTAAAATATAACATCCAAATTAAATCATGGATATATAGATAGATAGAAAGATTGTTTTTTTTTCACATCCGCAACATCGTCAAAATCAGACCCTCTCTCACACCCCCCACTACTGAAAGACTCATTCATCTCCTCCCGACTGGACTACTGCAACTCATTTCTCCTCGGCATCAGCTCTACCAACATCAGCCGACTCCAACTGGTCCAGAACGCAGCCGCCCGACTCATCACCCACTCCAAATCCTGACACCACATCACTCCAGTCCTAAAACATCTCCACTGGCTTCCCATCTCCCACCGGATCACCTACAATATCCTGGTCCTCACCTACAAAGCCCTCCACCATCTGGCACCCCCATACCTCACTGACCTCCTCTCCCTCTACCAACCCTCATGGTCCCTCAGATCCACCTCAGCCGGTCTCCTCTCCATCCACAAATCCAACCTCCGCAATTTTGGGGACAGAGTCTTCTCCAGGGCAGCTCCCAGGCTCTGGAACTCCCTCCCCCAAGAGATCTGCAACTCTGAGTCCCTCACCAACTTCCAGTCACACCTCAAGACCCATCTCTTCACCTCTGCCTATCCGTAGCACCACGCCCCCTCCCTTTTCATCTGTGCTTGAATCTTGTTTTGTTTTGTCCTGTTTTGTTTTTGTTTTATACCCCGCCCTGTAAAGCGACTTTGAGTGCGTGAAAAGCGCTTTATATATAAATCCAATTTTTATTATTATTATTATTATTATTATTATTATTATTATTATTAGATAGATAGATAGATAGATTTATTGATCCCAAAAGTGGGAAATTACAGTATTACAGCAGCAAAATATCAGACACACAGCACACCTACAGAATATACATGAAATAATAGGATACAATATACATGAAATAATAATAGGATAGAATACAAGAACAAATATTTAAAATACATACAAGTTGGAAATAAAAATGTACAACTACTTAACTAGGATTCATTCACCAGTAAGACTTCTACTGTATCTGTGTTGTTGATATGTAGCAATAAACATTTTAAAACTGATTTCATAATGATTGTGTCAGTTGGCAAGATAACAATTCATGTTTTAATCTCAGTTTAGTATACTCTACCGAGGGGAGAAATTACTTCTTCTAACCAACCTATATTTTCCATATGGACTGCCTATATAGCCAACCAATATTTTCCTTTGCATTACATGTTTAAAGGCCTGTTATGATTATTGTGTTTTTTCTTGTTTATTTTCTCCTTTTGTCTTTCTTGTCTGGTAAAGACTCTAGGCCATGTCACATTGAATTTATGCGTTTAGTCTGGTAATGATTGTGCTTGTGTATACTTGCATGTATGATGAATCAGTTTTCTTGATGTGTGTGTAAAATTATTGATAAATACATATAAATTGTGTAAAGATTACATTGACATGATTATTTCCTGTAATATGCTGCCTGGAGAATGCTACCTTTCAAGCCCCTGGAGAATTTTTATGGAAATTCTCCTTTACATTTCCCTTGCAAATTATATATTGTATCTTTTAAATTTATTTATATGTGTAAATAAAGAAAAGAGAAAAAGGCATAGTTACAGGACCTTGAAAATGAAGTGAAGTTGTGATGTTTGAGCTATAGTGTAAGTCAACACCTGGACAACAAAACACCAAGCACATCAAATGTAACTGTATAAAATGCCTCCTGCCCTTTGCTCTAGGCTGTCTGGACCCGATTCTTTCCAGCCTCCATGGAGATCAGACGCCTGCTGGCCCTGGGGGAGGTGGGAGAGGTGAAGATGGTGAGATCGGAGTTTGGCGTGCCGTTGATGCACGTGCCGAGATCGACACAGAAGGAGCTGGGCGGAGGCGCAATGCTAGATATTGGCATTTACTGCCTGCAGTTGATATGCATGGTGTATAATGGAGAGAAGCCAGAGTGCATCCAGGCCACGGGGACCTGCCTGGAAACAGGTAATGACAAAGAGACCATTAGTGTCTCACAGATTTGATTTCGGAAGCTCACTTCATTATCGTGGGGATGTGTTGCGAAAATAGTTGATTCATTTTCCAAAAAACAAACCCAACAACCTTTGTTCACATGATATGGGTGATATGAGTCTAAAGTACATTAAGAAGCATGCTGTAATTGCCAAGTAATCCTCTTAACTTCTGCTTTCTCTTTGAACACATCACACAGGTTGACAGTGGCAGGATAGTTACCCATTGACCTCAGTCGTATACATTTGTGTGCAGCTTCTCATATGATAACAGATGGGAGTTTCTATGTTGGAGCTTGTAAAATCTTTGCCAGTATAATTCCTGCTGTCTGTGAATTGAGAATTTTAACCAAGGGATTATGTTCCTGTCTAATAAGACTTCACCTCTTATGTGTTAACTGGCACAATAAATGTTAAGGTTTGTTATCCAGATACCTAGTCACACCCTGCATTCTTATCTTGTTCTAAATGGCATTCTTCTTAAATATAAAGCACAATGGAATCAACTGACTCAGCATTTTGTTTCAGAGGATGCATGGAAGACATTATGTTGCACTTTTTAAAAACTATGTCACTAACTTCACATTTTGTTTTATTATCACTTCATCAAATGTAAATCACATTTCTGTATGTTATTGCAGGGGTGGATGAGACTGTCGTTGTCACTCTGAAGTTCTCCAAGAACAGGATGGCAGTGTTTACTTGCTCTTCGTGTGTACAGCTGCCCAATGACGCCATTATTGGTGGTACAAAGGGCACCATCAGGGTAGGTCATCACAGCCGGGCTGCTTAATCTAATACAATTCAAATAGTCTGAAATGCAGAACCAGTTTGCACCATGTGCACTAGCATGTTGAATATAAAATGAAAGGTTAGTAAGTGAACCAAGGTCAAGTGTTAAGCAACGTAGGAAGGAAATTGTGAAGTTAAATGGGTGTTGTATAACACAAAGACAAGTATTTTCACTGCACACACTATACTCCACATCATTATCAGAATTGTATGTCTACTGTTATTGTTGTTCATTTTTTTAGATCCCTGCCCATATGTGGTGCCCCACATCATTAGTCGTGAATGGGAAGGAGACCCAGTACCCAGTGCCAGAACCCTATTTGCCTCTCAACTTCCTCAATAGTACAGGGATGCGTTACGAAGCAGAGGAGGTTCGACAGTGTTTGCTTAAAGGTACAGACATTCATAATATTTTAGTGTGTATCTATATCACTACAAGAATGCATTTACATATTAACTAAATATCTAAAACAAGCATAATCAGCAGGTAATGAATAATGTTTTTTTAATTTTCACTTTCAACACAAGGTGGCATCAGAAACACTGAAATCTTAATGGCCATTTCCAATGTTCATACAGTACGTGCAGACTGAACAGTACACGTTCTGACAATGTGATATTTCCCATGTAGGGCTGAAAGAGAGCACAGTCATCTCCCATGCCGACTCTCTTCTGCTGGCTGAGGTGGAGGATGAGATTCGCAGGCAGGTGGGGGTGGTGTACAGCCAGGACTGCCAGTAAATGCTGAACATGAAGTTGGATCATTTCCCCTTGATTAATAGAACACGTTTGTAATGAAAAATAAATGGTTATTTGAAAATTAATGGTTATTTAAGTTTTAACTGGACTTTACATGAATTCACCCATCAGTGAGGAACATGGTACACTTTTGTGAGGAGGAAGAAAGCAAAGCTTTACCCATTTCTTATTTGGCTGACCCGGATTTGTTTTAGTCTCTCCAGTCTTTGTCATTGTATGCAGTACAAGAAAATTCTGTTGGAACCATCCTCTCCAAATAGCAGCATAGAGTAAAAAGATAAAAATAATTTATATGAATATATACACACATACACCAGCACATTCTCACCCAAGCACATCTTTCACATACACATTCATCTCACACAACACATTCATTCCATGTTCTCAATAAATGGCTAAAAAACAGTAAACAGCAGTTATTGCACAGTCCGATTGCACTGAATGGGCAAGGGATGTGTGTATGTTTATATGTTTGGATGTGTGGATGACATGAATCATTCATGTAAATACAATGTACCACCTGACATTTAAACTCGTGAATATTCATTGTCAAACAAAACATTTGGAAGACAGAGTTAAGGTAAGTGCTCGTCTCTTTTATTGATGGAAATCCAGTCTTTTCGGACAGCTCAGTACAACAGCTAAACAAAAAAACTTTACATTTAGTTAGTTCTTACACTCTAGTATTACAATCAGAAGCATGTTAGACACATGAAGACCCCTACAGTGGGTCACCAACATAAAAGGGGAAGGACAAGCAGAGGGGGTCTACCGCTTACCCACTGTGGTTGAGAGGGACAGGGTGTCAACCTATCACCAGGTCCCCTTTGAAAAAACCCTAAAAGTGCTCAATAATATCAGTCAACTTTAGTGAACCATACATGAATGCCAACTTAGAAATTATCCAAATGCAAATAAAAGGTAAAGGCTTTATGATGCATTTAATAAAACAAATACAGTAACTAGCTCAAACACCACTGAGGTGGACATCCAAAACTAACATTTCTCTATTGTCAGACAAAATATAAGTAGTATTGGATGTCCCCAAAACAAAACTTCACCATTCACAAAAGTCAAGTATAATATCGAATGTAACATTGTCTGGAGGAGATTTGGAGTGCAACACTTACAGATACACTTAAAACACAGTGATAGCTGGCATAGAGAAGGGACACATCATACAGACACCACTACAGAAGGATCTGTTTGGGTGGAAAGTTTGAGCCAAGGCTACTCTGTGGGAGGAACCCTTAGATTTAGGATGCCACACGTTTGTTCGTTATATCGGCAGAGGAGTGTGAAACTGGTACAGTACTCAAGGTGCTCTGGTAAGATCAGTCTGCCCTGACACCAACTCCACCTAAACAAGAGCCAGTATGCACATGCACACAGACCAGGATGCATTCACTTTCAGATTGCTTCACCTTTAGTAATACAAGTATTTGAGTGAATAAATACAGCAGTTTTTGGTCAGGGTGTATTAATCTGAGGCCCTGTAGACTGGTTTGATTGAGAAAATCAATGAAAAACAAATGGAGACATAATGTGGAATTGTTGCCTTCACTCCCACCCAAAACAGCTCCTTGGCCATCAAGACTATACTCTATTTTCTAATTTCTTTGCATTATTGCCTAAATGATTAATTAATTGGTCAGGGATGGAGTCGGTGAGCCCGGGTATTGGATGAGAAGGGTTGTGAGCTGCAGTGGAGTGTGGGGGTGGAGAGCTATAAAGGATAGATGAAGGTGGAGGGAGAAAGCAGAGCAGCCCTGTTTGGCTGTTCAGGCAACCAGAACTACGCGCATGGTGTTGGTGTAACCAGAGCCTGGGCGCCAGCCGGTCAAGACGATGACAGCATCTCCCACTTTGAAGAAGCCTCGGGCCTTGCCTGGTAATTAAACATTAAACATTTAACTAAACATTGCTTTTACATTGTGTTTAGCACAGTGGCCTAGCTTCACACCAATATGTGTTATGCTGGAAACACTGTACATTTGTACAAGTGTTCTTCTACACTGTTTAATAGTTGTGCAAACTACAACCCCAAATCAGAAAAAGTTGGGACAGTATGAAAAACACAAATAAAAAAAAGAAAGTAGTGATTTCTAAATGTACTTTGACTTGTATTTCATTGCAGACAATGTGAACACAAAATATTTCCTGTTTTGTCTGGTCAACTTAATTTCATTTGTAAATATACATCCTTTCCTGTCATTCAGACCTGCAACACATTCCAAAAAAGGTTGGGACAGGAGCAATTTAGGGCTAGTAATCAGGTAAATTGGTTAAATAATGATGTGATTTGAAACAGGTGATGTCAACAGGTGATTGTAATTATGATTTGGTACAAAAGCAGCATCCAAGAAAGGTCTAGTCCTTTAGGAGCAAAGATGGGCCGAGGATCGCCAGTTTGTCAACAAATACATGAGAAAATTATTGAAATGTTTAAAAACAATGTTCCTCAAAGAAAGATAGGAAGACATGTGCTTATTTCACCTTCAACAGTGCATAACAATTAAAAGATTCAAGGAATGAGGAGGAATTTCAGTGCGTAAAAGGACAAGGGCGCAAGCCTAAGCTGAACAACCTTGATCTCTGATCCCTCAGGCGGCACTGAATCAAGAATCGTCATTCATCTATAAGCGATATCACCACATGGGCTCAGGACTACTTTGGCAAACCTTTGTCAAGTACCACAATACGTAGTTACAGCCACAAATGCCAGTTAAAACTGTACTGTGCCAAAAGGAAGTCCTATGTTAACAGTGTCCAGAAGCGCCGTCGACATATCTGGGCTCGGAGGCATCTGGGATGGATCATCACACAGTGGAAACGTGGTCAGATGAATCAGTATTTCAGGTATTTTTTGGGAGAAATGGACGCCGTGTGCTCCGGGCCAAAGAAGAAAAGGATCATCCAGACTGTTACCAGCAACAAGTCCAAAAGCCAGGGTCTGTCATGGTATGGGGTTGTGTCAGTGCCCTTGGCAAAGGTAACTTGCACTTCTATGATGGCACCATTAATGCTGAAAAGTACATATTTTGGAGCACAATATGCTGCCTTCAAGAAGACATCTTTTCCAGGGACGTCCATGCATATTTCAACAAGATAATGCAAAACCACATTCTGCACACATTACAAAGTCCTGGCTGCGGAGGAAGAGGATATGGGTACTTGACTGGCCTGCCTGCAGTCCTGACCTGTCTCCAATAGAGAATGTGTGGCACATTTTGAAGCGCAAAATGCGAAAACGAAGACCCCGTACTGTTGCCCACCTTAAGACTTGTTTGCAGCAAGAATGGGACAAAATTACACCTGAAACACTTCATCACTTGGTGTCTTCAGTCCCTAAACGTCTTTTAAGTGTTGTGAAAAGGAATGGCAACATTACAAAGTGGTAAATGCTTTACTGTTCCAACTTTTTTTTTTTTTTTAAATGTGTTGCAAGAACCAAAATAGGATTTTTATTATTTTTTTATAAAACAATAAAAATCATGAACACATTAAATTATGTGCTGTTGTATTGTCTGCAATGAAATACAAGTCAAAGTACATTTAGAAATCACTACTTTCTTTTTTTTTTATTTGTGTTTTCCATACTGTCCCAACTTTTTCTGATTTGGGGTTGTACTACAAAAGGGGACATAGATTCTTACCCATATCCATGGCAAAGTTGACGCGCATGTCAACGTCCTCTGCCCACACGTCGTGGGCGGGCTTGGTGTAGAGGACGGGGAAGATGCCGCGGTACAGGTGGGCTTGCCGAGCTGTCTGGGCGTTACGGGTCACTGCGAGGATGGGGGCACGGGGCCTGTACCTGGAGATCAGGTGGGCGGACCTGCACATACACACAAACATACAGCTAGGTATAAAAGGTTTACCCCACCTCATTCACACTGTCTTTTAAACTAATGATTGCAACAGCATGACGTAATACTTCTGACGATTAGGGAGGGAAACAGCTGAACAAGTGCAGTGCTAAAATAATAAATCATGCTTACTTTAAGTGTGCAAAAAATGTGTTTACTCTTGGCTTTAAAAGTCAGTAAGAGGCTCAGTTACCAGGAATGGCAGTATGTTGTTTTTTACATTAGTATAGATTACTATGATATACATTTAATAGCAAAATTCTGAGACAAATATTGTATAAAACCTTCCGTTGAATAACCCTTTTAGCACAGTATAAGCCATTAACCTTAACACCTTGTACATGTAAATTAACTCAATGAAGATGGATTCTTAGAGGAAGCAATTCAGTGTGATTAAAAACCTTGCACCCCACATACAGCAGGTGTTTTCAGATATTTTGGCTGGTTTCAATTTTGGCAGAGCTCCGGTATGCTGGGCGTTTGGTGAGCTTAACAAATTTCATATACTTAGATCAAAACAACAACAAAAAGGTTGAGTTGTCATGCCCAAACAGGATAATTAGGGAAGCTGAGCAGAGTTAATGCCCCCACACAATCAGCCAAATTAAGTGACACTTCTGATGTATCTTGGGTGTGCAGAGCCTTAATGTCAGTGGCCCAATCAAAATGTCCACTCTCACACACTTAGTCTTTGATGTGCATTAAACCAGTGAGGACTTAGGGCTGAATAAATTACCCAACCCACAATGTATACCACAGTGGTATAATGTTAAAAACAGGCATGACAGCTGGCAAGAACAAGGTAACATGTATGTTACTGTATATAGCAGCACTGTGTACGACTCATGATTTCCAATACCATTTTCTAATTTGATATGATTCATATACCATAAGAAGCTACAGTATGTAGTAGCATTCAATTTGATTAAATCTCATATGATGTTAAATAAGGTATGTGAAGGGGTGGCCATTGGGACTGATGACAACTCCTACTCTTGCAATCTGTTGCTATCTCCACCCACCCTATGTAACAGCACACTTCAGACACACACGTACACACAACATCAAAGGAGAAGGGATCTGCAAGAGCAAATTAGGTGTTGGAGGGAGAATCAGAAGCAGTGTTTTCGACACCTTACCTTCTGGACTAGGATCATTTTACCTTTTGCCTTCTCTTTCCTACCTCCCAGTCTTGGTTAGAACAATCATGGCACTAGCGCAGCATTTGAAGGCTGACTCAACGGCACCAACAGCTACGGCCTCGGAGGGGTCTCTGGTCAGTTGGGAGTTTCTCCTCAGCTCCTCAAACTGCTGTCTGTGGAAGGTGGCCGCCTCGGCCTCTCGTGCTATCTGAGCCCAGAGGGACCATGAAGGAAGGGGGGGCGTGGGGGTTACTCTCAATCCCCAACATTACCACTACTGCACGCCGAGGCATTCATACTACTGGGAGTGACGGGCAAATACTTAGCTAGATTCCTGGTTAAACAAGATTAGTTGTTGGTATGATGATGGACTAACATCAGTCAAACTTTTTGGTAAATGTGTAAATTTGTGCCTTTTTTCTGCAAGTCTTTGGAAAAGAGCTTAAATTTGTCCACATGGGTAAAAATCAACCAGCAGTCTACTTAAGGCGTTTGCCAGACTCTCCCAGTTACTTTGTCAGTCAGTCAGTCCCTGTCTGGCCCTACTCTCCCTCTCTCAGACACCTGAAGTACCGATTTCATTTTCCTCCTTGAACTGCTAAGACCAGATAAACTGCCTACCTTCCAGAGCCAGTGAGCACAATCAACCCAGAGGCTAAGCTCTTAAAAGAGGCCTCAACAGCGCCGATTGCAATAGCCTCAGCGGGGTCTTTGCAGTACGGCGTGGAACGACGCAGGTCCTCAAACACCTGCCGGTGGAACATGGCTGCCTCGGCTTCACGAGCGATCTGGCACAATTGAGGGCAAGATGCATCAAGACAAGGCACACACACACACACACACACACACACACACACACACACACACGGAAAGAAGGACAGGAAAACGGAACAGAGAGGGACAATGTTAGAGACACACAAGAACAACAGAAGATAAAGTAAAGAATTGCAGGGACAGAAGGAGAGGACAGGAGGGACAGTGAATAGAAGAGTAAAGGTGTGCAGTTAGTGGGGGAAAAACATTAAAACGTATCCAAGAGGCAACATTTTAACACAACCATTTACATGAGGTATTAGATTAACAAAACAGTACAATACAACCCATTCTAATCTGTAGACAACTATACTGCTGAGATAACCTTTTTGAAAGGACTATTTAACCTTAAGTTTAAAAGAAGAAAAATGACTTAAAAACTAAGGGTGCTCCGATCAGGATTTTTGGGGCCGATCACCGATTGCTGGAAGACGTATCGGCCGATACCGATCACTTTTATGAACTGAAAATGACACCATTACGTAACAGTCACACATGTTTAGAGAATGTTTGGCTTTCTGTCCCAACTCAAAATCTTCTTCAACACACACACACACACACACAGGGAAACAGCTGTTTGAGCGGCGCCGGAGCTGCTAGCTACACGACTCCGCTCTGTCTTAGCGTTAGCTAACTTTGAAAACTCCTCATACTCCTTTCTGTGACTAACCTTCAAATGTCTGATGAGGTTGGTGGTGTTGAAATGTCTTTGGAGCTTTCCGCCTCGTGGTATTTCCTCGGTACACACGTTGCTAATCGCTAGTGTATTGTCTTTTTCCCAGATAGCAATGAGTTGGCGGACCACCGGCGGTGCTCCAGAGGCAGTAGAAGCGTCATAATTGCGTAATCGCAAACACGTTTGCCGGAGCACCACCGGTGGCAGCTGCTTTTTAAAAGCGGTAGCCGTCTTCCTACCGTCTTCGTTCCGCGGCCGGCCGCGGCGAAACTGCTGTTCTGCTGCCATTCAGACACCTTGTAGAGCTGCCAGACTGCTGAATGTAGGGCCGCCGCCATTTTTGCTCCATGTAGAAAATGTTCTCAGGAGTAGTGCGCTCTTAATACATCCATGGTAGTGCGTCATCTGATCGGCCTATCTGATCAGCATTTATGGAGACCACCGATCAAACTATTTAAAGCCATTATCGGCCGATACCGATCGGTGGCCGATCGATCGGAGCACCCTTATTAAAAACTATTGAAAAACCAAATTTAAGTCAACTGGGAGTTGAAAAATGGAGCTGGGAGTTAGAAGGCCACGCACTGCACACAAATGTAAAGAAATGTGTAAAAACCAGGAGGAATGAACAAGAAAGGTATTAGAAAGATTGAAGTAAATGAGAAGACAATGCCAGATAACAAAAGTGACTTAGAAGCTAAAGTTAGTCCACGTAATGTTACAAGAAGTCTTCTTCAATAAAAGTACGGTTTTAAGTCAGTGAAAATTGTCATTCACTTTGGACTGTGAAGCACCCCATGTAAAATCAGCATGAAGGCAGCAAGCTCAAAAGCAGGGGGGTGCAGTACTGCTGAGTCACTGCTGCATCTGCACAGCAGTGCAAAAACAGAGTGTAGCCAAGAACAGTGGAGGTTAGCAAAGAAAGGCCTGAACAACGATTAAGCATTATCCATCAATACAATTGATACTAATTGTGATTTTACCTTATGACTTAATTATTAACAGTATTGGGTCTAATACTTCAAGAACAGGTTTTACTTGTGTCTGTCCCTGACTGAAAAAAACAACAAAAGTAAGCATTACTGATACAAATTTTCGCGAGACGATTTTGCAGAGGCCCCTTCGTTGCATCCGAAGCTTAGCGCCGCCCAAGACGATTGTGATTGGTTTAAAAAATTGCAAACAATCCCAGAAGGTATCGCCGGTGTAGCCAGACCTTACTCCACAGCGCTGTGGAAATAGGTCTGGCAATGCGAGACTACCTCAGTTTGGGTGGATTAAAATGTCCCAACATGCCATTACGGTAGGTTACACATTTGACTGTGTTCCTATTGTATCAAAAACCACTGTCACAATTATCCCAACTGAATGGAAATGATGCAGGTCCAGTCGTTTCTAACATCTGTACGGATGGAACTAATCTCACAAGGATGCACAAATAGGGGTTTTCCCCAACTTTGCACACCACTGTCATACCATTACCTTTAACTGATCAAATTTGTAATGATGATCATACACTGATTACTCATAAGCATGCATAAAAGGTGGTGAATATATACATTGGAAATTAGTTGATGGGTAAATGAATAAATGAGAGGCGCTTCCAGTTGGCCTAACAAACCTGCTGACACCTTCTTCAGCAGCTGTTAGGTCAAATGGAAAAAGAGATGCTGCGTCATTGGGAAACTGAATGAGAAGCCATAGAAGTGTTCAGGAGAACACAAAAATCAGGAAATGAGAAAGAACAGTCTCCCAGTCTCAAAAGCTTTAAGTTATATAAATCACAAATACAGCAGATTTATCCCATAAGCATACTTATTCTCTCCAATCAATAATCCTTTTTTACAATGATATCTCGTTATGCTCTGAGTTTGAATACATTATTGTAATGTGTATCTTGACTATACATGAACTCACCATGTGCTGTGTGCGTACTGCCTCCAGAGGGTAATCTCCCTTGGCAGTCTCTCCACTCAGCATGATGCAGTCGGCTCCGTCCAACACGGCGTTGGCTACGTCACTGCCTTCAGCGCGGGTGGGTCGGGGCTTCTTGATCATGCTCTCCAACATCTAAATGGTGTACGTGTGAGGTGTTAGACGGTAACATATCAAATATCAAAATAACAGCCTTTTGAGTGATACAAACAAACTGAATGCTAACATTTTGCGAAGATTTAACTGCCCTCCTTCACATTAATATAGCTGCAAGTATAGACACATTTGAGCTATCCAGTACAGCCAGTCATCTGCCAGTCTTTAAAAATTAAATAAACCCCAGCTCCTGGGCGTGATATAGCTGAAGAAAGACAATTACGTCCTTTGCTTTTATCTAACCTGAGTTGCACATGTGATCGGCTTGCCAGCTCTGTTGCAGCGACCGATCATCATCTTCTGGGCTAGGAAGACCTTTTCTGTGGGGATCTCAATTCCCAGGTCACCACGGGCAACCATGATGCCATCGCTGGCCTCCATGATCTCATCAAATCTGCACAGGAGACAGAAAAGACCTAATTTTAATCACAAAGTAAAACTGTAAATTATCATAGGATGTTTGGAGTTTGAAGGCCATGTAAAAAGAGTGGATTCCAAAAAAAAACAACTTATCACAGCACACATACTGTGTATCAAGGTGTAAACGAAAGATCATTTTGTGGATCCCACACATAAAAAAAAAAAGAAGACAAAAACACTTGATCCACACACACCTGCGTACACCCTCGTGGTTCTCGAGCTTGCTGATGATCTTGATGTCTTTGCCTTTCTCTCCAAGCACTGCCCTGACAGCGTGTACGTCTGCTGCTTTGCGGATGAAGGAGGCAAAGACCATGTCGACTCCGTGCTCCAAGCCAAACTGCAGGTCCTGGATGTCCTTTTCTGAAACAGCAGGCAGGTCTACAGCAGCACCGGGGAGGTTCACTCCTTTCTTGCTACCCAGGGTGCCACCGTTCTCAATCTCACACATGAGGAAATCAGAACCTGGCGAGACAAGAAAATACAAATGGGCTGAGGCCTTTCGTTGGGTATTAAAACATAGCAGTGATTTCTAAACATGAGCACAAGAGATTTTATTCGTTTTTACCAGTCCTCCACTAACCAATTTCCTTGACCTGCAGGGATATGAGTCCGTCGTCAATGTAGATCTTGCTACCAATTTCCACCACTTTGGTAATGTTCTTGTAGTCGAGCCAGAGGACATCCTCACTGCAGTTCTCCTGATAACCATCGTCCAAGGTTATCTTGATCACGTTGCCCTTCTTCAGCTCCACCTCAGCTGTGCCGCTCTGTCAAATCATTAACAGACATAATTTTTACTTTCTGGTTGGTTTTGTTTTCCTGCTAAATGCGTATAAAGCCATTTTAAAGACTACTAAGCGATGCTAAACTCACTCCCTTGATGAGGCCAGTCCTGATCTCTGGGCCCTTGGTGTCCAGGGCGATGCCGATAGGCCTGTATTGGATACTGCCAGGCTCAAAGCTCTCACATGCCTCACGCACATTCTTGATGGTCTCTGCATGGTACTAAAGAAAAGAAGGGCAGTATAACAGGTTGAAATATCTCCAGAGATAACACCAAGCAAGATACTAAACCAATTTTTATTTTGATCATACCTGTGACCTCCAACTCATCATTCTAACAAATCATGATGCTATCACACACATTGAAATAAAAAGAAATCTCAATTTCTGGTGACACTGGTATTACTAGGGAGACTTACTAAAAGATAAAGGTTTTATTCAACAGACATAAACATAAGCCAGGTCAATTGAAAGGCAAGGTGTGTCTGCCATATCACACAGTCATAAACATGAGTCATACTGTCAGCATCAGTATAAGGGTGACACAGTTCTTTCTACCAAGTGTCACAGAGGAATCTGGGCACCAAGCAGAATAACTTACAGCCTTTACATTCAAGTGCCTTGTGAATTAAGCATTACATAATTCCATTAAATAAGACCTGAGAGATTGCATAGCATACAGTATCACTTAAGTAGCAGTATACAGATATAGAATGTCATTGCAGGTGTCCCTGAGAACTGCAATGTCTTTTGCCTCAAGTGTGTTTTATGAGTGTGTCAGCTGAAGACGTGCAGTGTTTCTCAGGAGGAAGTTCCTCAGTGACGTTGGTGTTAAACAATAGACACAATACAACCCAACAATCGTAATCCTATCACAATTAGAAATGTAAACAGACTTGTCTAAAATCATTGCTTATGTGGCCTGATATTGTTCACACCGTCAACAGAATCTGGTGGCCGACCGTGACCCTGAAAAATGTTTTGGGAAATGATAAAAGATAACTTTAGAGAAATTCAGCACTGTCACGTTAATGTTGTAGCCATCTCAGCCAGTGTTTGTGGCTTTGAAGACAGCTCTCTGCTGCACATGGCTTTAACTGCCCACCTGGGACACCAGAGCTTTCAGTAATAACTTAAGTGGAAGGTAATCACATTGGCTGCCTTTCACACTGGCAACACATTGAGCTAACACTACATTCACTGCAGAATTTTAGTAAGAGACCGAGGTGAGGTAGACAGCGTAATGTTTTGAGACCAATGTTGCACAGGTGACTTAACTGTAATTTGTGTATAGGTCAGGGTCCATACATTTGTAATTCCATTTTCTACATATATGTATAGCAAGCATGTAAAGTGAAACTCCAGTTAATGTTCAGCTAGTTCTCATTTCATTAGATATTATTAATACTGTTTTAGAAATGTGACTTTCTGGATTTGCAACATAATCTACTTCCCACTTCTTACTTTAGTTTAAAGTGGACTGACCTTGGTGTTGGTTGGTCAACACACACAATTACAGAGTATCAACGTGCTGCCTGCTGAGGAGATAAAGGGCAGGGCAGGAAGCTACAGATGACGTATTTATAGTACCCAAAGCCAACAAAGCTCTGATTTATTTTGCGTTTTTCCGAATCTAGACCAACCTTCGATCTTGTTGAAACACCTAAACCCACACAAACCAGATACTTTTCACTAATAATGTCAAATGACAAAACGATTAAGTGACACTATGGAATAGTTCAACTGAATTCAAAGAGCCCCACTTTACATATGGATGTGCGTCTCCCCTCTTTGTTGTACCTTGAGCCAGGGTGGGGCATAAAAACAACTCACCTGAACATGCTTTAAGTTTGTCATTACTCATTCAGAGATTTGTCTTTTTCATTAGGCAAGACAAGCAATCAAAGTGATATAACTTATCTGGCTTTTAGATGAGAACTTGTACTGACAGATGGCTAATCCGCTAATTCTCATTTGTCTTTTTTTTTTAAATAAAATAATTATAATCAAGAGGGAGGTTTTACTTGTGAGGCCAGAGGCCTCATGGGTTTTGACTTACGAATGGTTACTGAAGTTAGCTTAGGCACATATCGTTTTGTGCACTGATAAAGAGCTGGGTGCTTTAGGTGAGATCTGTAGCTGGTATAAGCCACTTTATTCATCTGTCCTCCAATAAAACGTAAAAAGTATTAACTTTACAGAGCACATGCCCTTGTGTGAGACACAGATCAGGCTTGGTCAGGCTACATCAGTTTGAGTTGAACTTGGTTAGAAAGCCCATACTCTAATCTTAAGTACATTAGCACTACTATTTTTTCCATTCATGCTGGCTGGCCTAGTCTTGCTCAATGCGCCAAGCTGATTTCAGTTTATAATGAATTACGTGCTTGCTCACTGTGCATTGCTGATCTTCTACTTTCACCAGTTATTTTAGAGTTACCAACACTGCTTGAAAAGCTAAAGAACTAGACAAGAATCAGCAAGACAAACAAAGATCAACATACCAAGCAATACTAATCTGTGATAAGGCACAGAATGTTTATTGGAAATTATCAGGACAGTTTAAACGTGACTTTTAACAATGTGACTGGTTAGCTGTAACTTTAGACAGAATTGTGCAAAGACCTACCTCATGTGAGCCATGGGAGAAGTTCAAGCGAGCAATGTTCATTCCAGACTTGATCATCTCTTGCAGCATATCCACTGAACGGGAGGCTGGCCCTGCAGGCAGTTATTGAAAGGAAAGGATTTAGACTTGTCATAACTTTTTAAATGCAACATTTATTTTACTTCTCCTGGTAATAAAGTGAATACATGTCCAGATTCATTCACATTTAGATGACACACTATCTTTAGGTGAGGAAAGACTCATTTTGAGTAAAAGATTAGTACATTTCTAGTTTTATTTATGAGTTCATGAAGTTAAGTGTGTGAGCGCAAACAGGTTTAAAATGTTATTATGCAATAAAACTGCACTGTTCCCAAAGATAATTGTAAATGTTATGGTGCAGCTCTATCAGGTATCCACCTAGTAGCAACCCTATCAGCTCAGCAACTTAAATGTTTACCAACCAATGGTGCAGATGATGCCAGTGTTGCGTGCGGTAGTGGGCTCGGAGTCAATGTCTAGCAGGCACATGTGTTCCAGGAAGGTGTCAGCCATGGCAGCGTTGAGCTGCTGTGTCTGGATGAAGGCAGAGCCCATGTCTAGAGATTTTAACTGAGGCATGGCAATCACTGGTGCAAATGGAGAAGTCCTGCAGAAAAGAAAAATGGAGAGAAAGAGTTAATATCGAGGACTCAGAGATGGCAAAATAGCTTTCTTCAGGTTGGTCCAGGTTTTCTGAACTCTTTTCAAAAGTTACCAGCCTCTACCAACCAAAAGTTTAAAAACCGAATCTGCAGGTTATATTGTATACTAGGATTGCACAACATAGTTTTTTTTTTTTTTTTTTTATAATTGTAATTGCAATATCCACTTACGCAATAAACATTGAGAAATATGTGATATTGCACTTTGAATAAAGTAAAAACTTATTAAATTACATGCTTTCGCCATAGCATACGAAAGTGGCCTGATGCTTATACTTGTGCGCTGGTGTGTGCGTCGAGCCTGTGTGTGTGTGTGTGTGTGCGTCGAGCCTGTGTGTGTGCGTCGAGCCTGTGTGTGTGTGTGTGTGTGTGTGTGTGTGTGTGTGTGTGTGTGTGTGTGTGTGTGTGTGAGAGATAGAGCGAGGTATCCGTGAGAGTGTGACGGACGATTAGCTTCGGAGCGAGTAGCGACTCTACAGTCAGTGAGAGAAACAAAGTGTCTCCCCTGTGCTTTCTGACCACGGTGGGAAATCTGTAGCAGGAAAAGTTAACCCTCTCCTTGATTTCATGTCGTTTAAAGAGAAGGAGAACCAGGAAATTAGTCGGGGGAAATGCAACACTACCAAGCCACTGCCGAGCGACGTGCGTTGCTGCGACGTGTAGTTACATTTTTACATTTTTCGCCAGGCTACGGCATAGGGTCTGGCATAGAGGCAGAGGGGTCTGCGGGGGTACGCCATCGATTCTATGCACAACCATAAAACGACCTTAACAGACTAACTGTCACTAACCCCCACCCCCTCCCCCAACCATGTTGTCGGTGATTGGCTGGAACTGGTTTGTTGTATTTTGGCGCACAGCCTGTGCCGCTAGTGTTAGTTTGACGTTTACGACCCCTGAGTTGTCTCCCGAGGCCGGGCTTTTTCACAGTGTATTCAGGGGGGCAGGCAGCTAGCGGATCAAGGAGATATGCCTACGATTTGAGACAAAAATGAAATCGTGCTGAAACCATGCAGGAACTCATAGTGCACCTTTATTGCCAATTTATTCACCTTGCTGAATGTCCTTAACCACATATGGTACATAATCCCGCTGTGTAGATAACCTTGTGATGGTGAAGTCAAAAGAGAGGAGAATGTCCCAGTGGGAATTAATTAATCATGTTGATTGCTGATGTTGAAATGTAGTACTTCCGGGACTAACAACTGTTGTTATTCACTTTCACATTTCTATTTTCAACTAACCTCAACCACCAACACTAACAATTGAGATCAGGCTCATTAAATGCTGCCACTGCAATTCTATTTTAAAATAGATGGGAGCTCATTTGCGCAAGACTAGTAGACAAGTCTTTTCTCAAGTTAATATATGCCTTTCAGATTTCACAACCAACTGCTTATACAGTAAATAAATGTATGCTTATGACAACGAAGGTAAAGAAAAACACTCCCACCTTTTCAGTTAATTGTTTACAATTTGATAACAGATACATAAATGTTGATCTGAAAAGGTAAGGACAATGTTAATACTTCTGCACTGCCACCATACTCCACACAAAGTAGGGTAGTATAGCTTATTGAGTTGCTACATTATATTGTACATTCAGTTTTCATCCACTTCTCCCTGAGTCACCCATGGCAACGACAACATCACAGAGCTCATCTACAGGGCTGGAACTGGAATGTTTTCTGGTTAGCAACTCATAGCTAACCAGAAAAGGGAAGAGATACTGTATACTGCAAGCACATAAGAGATATTACATCAAATCCTGTGTAAATGGCTCAATACTTGCCTGAGACGCTGCCTTTTTTCTTCGGTCTAGCCCTGTCACCATTATGAAGGACACTGTATAAACTAGGGGTGTCACTATTCTCCAAATCCACGATTTGACTTTCGATTTTAAGGTCGCAATTCGATTTTCCATCTACATTTTTTTCCAACACTGATGGCATGCCATTGCTAGACTACCGAGTGTTGATTTGTAAAGATCAACAAATCGTTGGTTTTATGACCTGACATCTGTCATTTACATTTTCAAATTCTTCTTTAAAAAGATCAGGACTATTTAAGTCCTGGGTCCTCATGAGGTGGCCAAATTTTATTTCTCTACAGAAGCTGTGATCAAAAATGAGTAGCCTTGGTTATAGCATTACCAACAGTCACTCACTTACTTATGGTGAAGACCTTGCTGGACAAAAATGTTTTGTTTTTTTTCCACACAAGAAAGTGTGCCGACTACCTACATTCCCACTGCCATACACTGATGGATCTGTGCCCAAGTGGTGTTCAATCTGTACACTATCCACCTTTCATAATCAATATTACCCATCAGTACGATACAATGTGAAGATACTGTACATGATCATACATTTGAAACTTATGGCACTTTTTCAAAACAAGGATAGAAAGTGTTTTACAATAATAATAAAAAACATAAAATTTAAGGATAAAATTGTTAAAGTTAAACAAAGCAAGAATGTAAAACATTCATGAAATAAAGGAGATGTATAAGATATGTAGTTGATAGAAGATACCAATAGCCCTATGTACATTTTTCTCAATTGGTTTAAAAATATGACTCCCTGCCAGGTGCAAACTCCACACCACGGTCTAAACCACCCAGGGACAGATTAAGTTCTCTGTTTAAATTATACATTGAAGTGCATTTCAACAAAGAACACTCTCACTGGTTGCTCACGTGGTTCTAGTGGAAACATGGGACAAATTGTACAAAACCCATCTGAGTGTTGACCGTGTTAACAATAAAGCACAATGTGCCAAAAACTTGTTAATTAGGCAACTTAGTCCCATCTATAACAGAACAGGTTGCATAGGCTGATGATGTAGGCTACTCGTAAAGGAGAGCTAGGGCAACTGCAACTGAATAAATGTTCACGGTGCCCGCCCCCCAAATCTCTCAGAGGAAAATCTGTTGCATTCAACGGTAACACTAGTGGTCTGACCTCCTCTTACTCATCACGTCCTAAATACAAATGCATCATGGTGGGGGATTCCAGGCAATGCCGCTATACCAACGAGCTCCTTCAACTGGAGCTGCTGGCTGATGATGTAACACTTGAGTCAAAGGGGGAGACCAGTGCTGTACGTGAGCACAGTCACATCCCACTACTGCAACACACACAACCACGAAGGATATGGGCAGACGTCTGTGAGGGCTGAACCACAAGGAAAGACTGCAGGGGGGGGAGCGGGGGGTCTGAATATTGGCAGTTACTGTAGAGTATACAATAAATTCCTCTTTTATTCATTCATAATTTTCTTTTTGAAGAAAAAAAAAAAAAAGTATGCTACATGGCATTTCTTCACTAAATGTTCATCTATAGTACAATACCAGGAGTGGAACCAAGCTAAACCCCACCATTGATTGGGGGATAAAACACCTGATGATACCGGGCGATAAATAATCAATTCATTGTATTAGCATTTTAACCATTACAAATATCAGATCTTTGCTGGTTACAGCTTCTCAAGTGTAAAAATATGCTGTTACCGTGGCTTGTTACATCACTTAGAAGGGCATTTCTCTTATCAATTTTATTTTAAGAATATCAATAGACAATAAACTATCTAGACATGCTTATGGCAGCCATTTGGTGAAGAATCATTCTAAACTGCTTTGCTATTGGAGTACGACCAATATAAATATTGCAACTTCACAGCTTAATGTAATACTATACTACAATGCAACACTGACAGTTGCAATTGCAAAACTGAAACGGGATGCACATTTAGCTTAAGAGGGAAATCATGAGGGCCCCCCCCCCCCCCCCTTTTCATTTGAATCAGAATTTCCCACCATTTCCAGCAAGGCTTATTAAGAGATTACTATGTGTCGTGCAGTGTTTTATGTTTAGCCCGTTATGTTATCCAACACAACATCTTTGCATTACTATCATGGAGTCACATTTAATTAGTGAACAAGTCCTAGCCTGTATCTTCGTTGGTTTAACTGAATGTCATCCTCAAGCTAGTCAACCTCAAATACTACCTGTATCCTCAGGTGAGGTGTTATTTCTGGAGCTATCAGAGGAAATGTGCTTCTGATATTACTTTTAAAATCAGGTAGTAGCCTAACTATCCCTCAACAAGCTGATCCAGCTTGCCAAATCCTGGTTGTTATGGAAAGATAAAAATTACATAATTGAAAAGAATTGCTGACAGACAGACATGGATAGGGAGTGTGACCCCAGGATAGCCAGTGAGCAGCAGCCGTCACAAGCCAAAAGCAGCCATAATAACCCTGACACTGATGCAGGGCTAACTTTAGAGCTGGCTGCTAATAACCACTGCCAATCCCCTCCCAAGACTTCTTCTGTAGCTTTGAAACATACTCTCTCTTTGTAACATGCCCACAGTCACTGTCTTTCTAAACAATTTCCTTATCACTATGCCTGTGCAATCATTAGCAGCCATCGTAGCATTGCTGTAAGGTGACATGACATTTAGTATTATCTACTATAATGTGATGCAACTCTGGGCTAATCCAAGTTGGGTCACACAGAGACAGTTTCTATCCGTCACACTCACTCATTCAACCACCATTTGCAGTTTGCACTACATACCCCCAGTAGATTTTCCTGGTCCTCCTGGGGACAAACAGACACGTTACAACCAATGACCTCCACAACAACCCCAGTGTGTTGGATCTTCCAAGGTTAATGAGCGAACCACTCCCTGCAACAGCATTCCAAGCTAAACTGACCGCTGCAGTGCGCGTGCATACATATGACACTTTCAGGTGCTCAAGAGTAAATCCCTTCAATAAGGATAAAGGATATGAAGAGTGCCTGCTGTGACCGGGCAATCGCCATGACCGCATACAATGGACATGCATGAGACTTCCACGACGACACACCACAGCAGTGCCACACCAATGATATTAGCAGCTGAGGTCATACAACGCCCCAGGACTAAAAACAGAGTATTGGCTAATAATAACGCACAGCATGCAGAGTCTGTTTGTAGAAATATAATACTAAGAATGTACGATGGTATTTGCACTATGTATGCCTGTAAGCTCCTAAACCAACCATGTTGGTGATTTACTGCTGTACATATGCAATGCATTTCAAATGACACGTAAATCATCTGCTGACATTTTTAACCAAAGCACTTTGCATCAAATTAAGTGCAAAGAGTTTTGTCAGTGCAGTCAAGTGTATCTGCAGTGGCAAAGGGATACCCATGATTGGTAGTTTTCCACCCCATGGCTCCACGTAGCATTAGTCAGCAAAAATGCAGCTATGGTGAGGAGGGAGGGACTGCATGAGAGAAGTGCCAGCTGCAAAATGCCTAGTCTACAGCACTGACAACAAGCTCAGCTGCAACTGTACCTTACCACAACAGCAGGTCAAGGACACTTCAATCCAGAACACAAAATGAAAGTTTTGCCTGGTGGACTCCACATTAGTCGACTAATCGTCAAATAGTCAAATAGTCATTTTAATATGCTTTCTCATGCTAAGTGACTTATTTCCAAAAACCATAGGAGCATATCTCTGGTAAACACACGTTTTAAAAATGGTGCTTTTGCATGAATCTTTGTGAAGAAACTCATTTTTACTGATTTGTCGATTAAATCAACTATACATTTTGTCAACAGTGCCAGAAAGAACATTGCAATGACAGTGTCTCCAACATTTTGTTTGTACACTAAACAACTATTTCTCACAATACAACACAGCACAAGTGGGCTACACCAAAGGCCCGAAGTCACAGTTCATGTATTTTAAATTACAATTTAAAATGCACCTTTACACAAAGCACTGCCTTGGTCAAATCATCTTCTTTCTGCTGTTTGGGAACAGGCCTTGGTAATCGCATACCAGACAACACAGTCCAAGCTGCCAGACAGAGACTAAAAGCCATAACTACTTACAACCTAACATGAACCTAAACCTACTCGTGGTAGACAGACAATGTGTTAGACCTGCCTTCCTGCCCATGTATCCAGTGTCTGTGGCACTACCACTGCAGAATCTACTGCAGTGAAACTGCATAGGCAATGGAACGATTTCAATCTTCATTTATCATAAGATGGTTATTTCCTACAACATAACGAACGAGGTTCAGATTTATTTTAAGTGTTTCTAATGGAATATGACAAAAGAATTATGTATAAAAGGTTGAACATGAGAAATGTATCGACTAACTAACTGCCATGTGAAGGAAAACGACGATAATACACGACTTGTAATAATGCAGGGGAGTTTGAGCGTTGGTGCATTTGTGTCTCTAGCCAAGACGCATCAGTATTTGTATTATAATATAGGCCTACTTAACTGCAGACGATGCGCTAAAGGTCACGTTCTTATCCTGCGTCACATTTTCCTGATCTAGAGACGTCACAAAGACTAGCCAATGGGAGGCCGAAAGGACGGAGCCGCCACACCCACAACAGGAGGCAACAGGAGGCAACAGGAAGCGTTTCTACAACGTTCAACACTTCACGCATCACACTTAATTTCATCATTTCAGTTATAATAATTGTGTTTAGCGATAAAACAAGACTACAACGTATTAGCAAGTTAGTGACAAAAAATATATGCTCAGTACACGGACAAATGCCCTTACTCTATCCATCCATTAACTGCATTTACAAATCACAATGTTGTAGAACACAAAACCAGCATAGCAGGACAAAAAATAGCTCGGCTACGATAATCACATAGGTCCAGGTGTAAAGGCATTTTAAAACATGATTTCGAGCTAGATATTGAAGAGCGGAAACAAGCCACAAGTGAACGACTCATAACGTTAACTTACGTTTTATGCCCGGATTTAGCTAAAACTCGCAGGATGTAACGTTAGCTAGCTACAGCTGTAATAAAAGACAAAAGGTTTGAAAAGCAGTATGTGACGGCGCAAGTGTCCCACAAGTTATCAGGTCACTTCATAGGATTGATAAGCGACCAAGTTGCAACCCATGTTGAGGATACCCACCTTATATCGCTGGACAACTGCTCGTATTGATGTAACTGCCGTCGTTACACTGAGAGATCAGCTCAAGGTGATCTCCCTAGTCCCTCACTCTGCGGAACTACTTTCTAGGGATGCTGAGACATATCCATCCGAGAGAATACAGATAAATTAAAATAAAAACACCGTCTGAACACATTTATACCAACCGCACTCATTACAGACTACTCAAACGTGTGTTTTATTTTAGCACCACTCTTGTGGAAAGTCAAGGAATGTTAAAAACTAAAAACGAAGCGGAATGATACGCAGATACGCGGTGGAAGTGCTTGGTAAAGTTAGGGAGCCAATCGCGGCGCGTGAATGCATTAGTAGAGCATGGAGTCCGACATGTGACTGTGGATGGCGTGCTGCAATTTCCTGAAAACATCAGTGGTTTGGTTACAATAGTTATTCAATGTCTTTCCCAATTTAATCGCTCTTTTAGATATACACATGAGTAATTTGTCATGTTGTCATTATGTTTTTGGAACCATTATCCTACGGATGTGCAAATCATCGGCTGCCGAAATGGTTCATGGGAAGCATCATCACACACGATGCATTATACGGTAACTGTACGATAGAACAAAAAAGGATATATCTTGTAAGATACCAAAATATTGTTTACTCCCTTCTATTTAAAAAAAAAAAAAAACTGGTGGTGTGATTAGACCCAACTAAGCCTACTGTTTTTTTGCCCCAAATTTCAGTAGTCACAGCCAGTTAATGGGTGTTTGAGTGATGAATCAACCCTCTTGGTATGAGTACATCCATGATACCTCGCTACTGTGCTGTGTTTAAGGCAATACCTCCATCTAGTGATTTAAAGTGATATAACAGTTTTAGATGTTTTCCAGTGACATTCATTTAGGTACTTCATATTCAGTATTGAAAAAACACGTGCTATTTTTTTCATGATAGGCATCGTTCTTCACATAATTTACTCAATATTTAATCTCTATATTTCTATATTCTACTCTATATTTAATTGATTTTACGTTCTACACATTCTAAAATAGCATATTGGACACAACCAATATTGCTATACTAATACTTTGCACAAAATGCAGATACATCTACCACTAGCAGTATAGCCCTACTATTAACTTCGACTACGTTTTTTTAATACCTAATTATTTGATTTCCACATAAAAAGCCTTAGAAACTTTGTTGGAGCACAGTACATTCCTATTCTTTTTTTCAACATGATAAGTGGAATACCATCCCTTTGCTAATCAGTGGTGGCATATTAATGGTTGACAGTCACTACAGATATGGTTGTTTGTCCAGTGCAGGCTCTAGACAGCTGTGTCGCAAATGTTCCCAGGATGATTCATTCTGGTGCTGTGATGGCAGACAGAAACTAAATCTTTGACACAGACACATACATACACAACTGTCTACATCTTAACCATTGTGAGGTTAAAATCTAAACATTTAAACTTTGCAACAGAGATTAGACTAATCAACCTGGCAAAGATACTCCTCAAAGTTCTATTTTATAAAAAAAAACACTGATGCTATTTTCAATTTTTCTTTTCTTGACTCCTTGTAGCCTATTGTACAGGTGGACTCTTCACTGAGTCCATGTGTCCTCCCACTGTGTCCCTTTTTGCTCTCACCTGTTCACAGCTGAGGTGGTGTTAGCACTGCTGCTTCCACTGCCCATGTTGCTGTTTCACTGGCTGCTGGCAGCTTCTGCCTGGATTCACTCCACTCCACTACCTGAGGCCAATGGACACACCTGTCCAGGTGAGAGACAGATCTGCTGTCCAGTCACCTTGTCCACTGGCCAAGCCCATATCTGTCAGTCAGTATTAATGACTGCTAACCCCTTGGCCACGAGGTACAGTAAGACACTGTCGGTATATGCTCAGATAAATCTCAGGACTGAGCAGATGGATGCCCTAATGCTTCGGTGTGTATTATTACTGCATGAGTACAGCAACTGCTACCTGTGAATGGATTATATGAATAAAAGAGGAAAAATAATCAAACTACAAAAAGTGAAACAAACACAACTCCATTAAGGCACACATAGAAAAACTAAAATTGCACACATACATGTTGATTACATTGATTATAATACGATAAAAAAACAAAGACACAATAGATGTGATTGTCAATATCACAACCAAAATGAGACATTACAATTTGTAAATATTTCATACTCTCATAGTACAAAATGAAATAAAAATAATATGTACTGGCTGTTGCTGTACAGTGTATAGAAGATGGGGGATTGTTCTAGGGCTACTACTAAAGTGAACTTTTCATGAACCTGGAACACCTATTCATATACAAGAAGTATTGGGCTGTATAACCAGGGTTACGGAAGCAACTACTGTATATGGCATGATGTCAGACTGGTTACCCATATATATACTGTATATATTGTGCCGTCAGGACCATTGTCCTTTAGTTTGCCTAATTGTGTGCCAAACAAATGTTTGAAGAGATCTTAATTTTCTCTTCCTTCCTCTCCTGACTACAGCCACACAATTATCAGACAGTTGGTCTAACACCTGTTGACTCTTTAGGTCAGTTCTTAAATAGATACCTTGATATAATGAGGGTAAAGACTGATTAGCTCAAAAGCCTAATGGCCATTGTCTCACACATGCACACAATGACACAGTGTATCATAGTTTCAGGAGATGTGATTTTTTTTATGTAATGTTATATAATTTTTTTAAAGAACTGAAATATAACTTGTTATTGTAATATAATTTGAATATTTGATCAATTAAGCCTATGCATTTCTGCATCTGTACAGCATGCAGTGCAGCTAAAAGCACGAATGTAGCATTAAGCATATTTATGGTTTCTTTCTTTTTTCCTTTTTAATGCATTAAGACTCTTACAGGATATATCAACCAGATGCTGCCTTCAAAGCATGATTGCAGAGTAACAGACACTGACTTATGCAATCACACAAACACACAGGCAGACGCATATACATTTTTCCTCTATTTTTCCTCTTGCTTCTCAGCAGCAGTGCAGTCAGCTGCAGGTCACATGACTGGCTTGCCTGGTCTCATTGAGCATGCTCAGACCCCTCAGTGTTGTCAGGCAAAATATAAGACAGCAGTAGCAGCAGAGATCTGCAATAGATAAACACACAGTCTCACACACACCAGCTGGATTGCTTGCAGACACACCACAACGACAGAAGGACAGACGCTGTAGAATTAGAGAACTGTGGCTCCGGCTTCTCTAATATTCTATTTTAATGGGCTTATTGTCATCTATCATTTCAGTGGAAAACAGCCACCGAGAAAGAAAGAGGCAGGTGTGCCCTTTAAGAGGGGGAGCAGCTGAGGCAAGGACGGCATCAGAGTCTCCATCCTCTGTGGAGGTAAGTGTGGATGGATGCGGTGGGGGTGCAGAGCATGGGGGGAGGGGGAAATCTGCCTGATTGCATCTGTGTTTGTGTTAAATATGATCAGAAAGCGGAATGGGGACGATGGTGGTGTTGGTGTGTGTGTGTGTGTGTGTGTGTGGGGGGGGGGGGGGGGGGGGCAGTTTGTCGCGACTCTATTGGTATGTGAGACGACAGAGGATATGGGAATGGTGGGGAGTGGGGGCGGTGGAGGGGTGTAGATGCTAGCAGGGTTGAGGACATGGCAGGGCAGCAGACATATAGAGACAAGGAGAAGAGCTGAAGTGGAAGATGATGATGACGGAAGAGCCGTGTTTAATAGGATGCAGTTGATGTCTGGAAGGGTGTTTTTGACAACAAAGGAGCCAAACCGTAACACGGAAAAAAGGACAGAATGTCCACCATCAGGAAGAGAAAATCCACAGTATTATGATTATTTTGTGTAGACTGCATGTAGATAATGGCCCAATTAAGAGTAAGGATGCCGTACAGTCTTTGTTTGCACATCTAAGGATTCAGTGCTGATAAATGTAAAAGATTATTTTGGTTTGACATGCACTAGACTATGTAAATTGTAATTAGTATTCTGATGTGAAATATGCAACTCTGCATCCACAGCTTCAAGTCTTGTTAAAAGGGACACCATCCTCATTGTTTACATGTATGACACAAAAGGTGATGGTCTGCCATGAAATGCAGTGTACTGTAGCTGCCTCTGTTATATCAACAATGTTGTTTACCCTTGCAGTTTTTCTTTTGATTGTGTCATAATTTATCTCAACATTTTGACCATATCAAATTCAAGATATTTTTTCCCCTCATCATGACAACCCTAACTATTAATTTATAGGCAACCGTTATTTTATTATCTAAAATTATTGAAAAATTATTAATATAATAATTATTTTACTCAACACCGTGTGCCTACAATGTATTCGCTTTACGCTAATGCAGAAAATGAAATGGTGTTTCAAAGATTTCCTCCATTTATATGCCAGGCAAAATCAAAGACGTCAGTCTTACAATGCACTGACATCATTCGCTGTGCATCTATAAAGGTGTGCCAACATTTGGTGCTTCGGTACTAATATATTAAGTTCCTGGAAAAACAAAACAAACAAACAAATGGAGACACACTGGGTACTGAACGTACAGCAAACATCTCCCACACATTCTCTCCACAGTGATTAACGCTACTCTGAAAGGAGGCAGAGATGGCTGTTGCTAGGATACATGGCAAGGTGAAGTGCAAACCATTTAAAGAAAAGAATAGGAGGGCACCATTTACAAAGCATGGCATCACTGGAGATGGCCTCTTTGTTATCGTCCTTAGCTACATTTTAATTTCTATTTCTCCCAGGATTTGCGGTTCTGAAGAGTGCAAGAAAGAGAGGTGGTCAGCCAAAGCTCTCCGGTTTTCTGTTCTTGTTCATTCCACCTGGACATAGGCTGCAATGGTTGGCAGTATGCAAAGGCCCAAACCTGTCTGAGTGAGCCCTATGAACAGCGGACCCAATGGTAAGGCAGCTAGGATTATATTGGTGTAATCACTACATTCGATTAAGCTGTGTCATCCATTCATGGCTTTGTCTTAGAAAGTGTTACATTTAGTAAAATGACATTGCTACGGCTATTAGACATTTATTTTTTTATTTAGACATAGACATTTGAATATTGTATTAGCTTAATAAGGATATGGAATAAGTGAAATACTGTAGGTTTGTGCAACAGAACCTGGGGGGGTTTAGGTTTTGCTGGAAATGACAAGAGAAGTGATTATTTTTCTAAAACAAATAGATATTTTGATTAACTCATCCCTTTTGATTGTAAGGTTGGATTTTGAGAATATCCTGTCTTTTGGAAATGAATCACGCCTCTTTGTCTCTCTCTTTGAGATGCCATATAAAGCAGTGTTTTGAAGCCCGGTGTTTTGAACAGGAGGCTAAATAGGGAGATGTGAGAAAGGATGTGAGATGAAAGGATGATAGAAAGAGGTTGCATTTTCTTTTCCGCTTCACTATAATGGCCTTTTCACAATATGTGGTCCCACAGGACATCAAAGGCCAGTGTTGGACAGACGAGGAGTCGGACGGGGAGAACGAGTCCGAACAGTTCCTGTATGGCATTCAGGTACAGCAGAGGCTCCTGCATTACCCTTCCTACATCAAATCTGGTGTTTGTCAGGATGCTGACATTTTGTTTTCAATAATTCTCAACAGCACTGTCTTATTTTTGTTGTTTTACAAATAAAATGATTTTAGTCCCAAACAACCTATAAAAGAACTTTTGATAGGATGTTTTTTGTTGACTTACAAGTTATACTGCTGTAACTTGTTGGCAGCAAATAAAGCACGTAATAATTGGACCATTTAACCATTAATATAACCACTGCACAGAAAACCAGACACTAGTTTTTAAGATTTTCAAGATATTGTCATAGACCTAGGTGTTGGTCAAGAGGAATTTTTTACCTGATGTTGGTGCCAGACTAGCCTGGTTGACACCAGACCCTTCAGTTGTAACTCAGAGTGGGTCTGGGCAAGCTTCATTCACAGCCCATTTCCAAATGGGCGTCACCAACGGACACCGCTTAAATGCCTCTGGGTGCAATTGGATAGTCCTTCAACCAATCAGACCAACGATCTGGGTGACTTAGCAGCGAAAGCAGCATCAACGGGTTGCTGCGCTTCGGTGGCCGCCATGTTGAATGTAAACAAAAAGCTGCTTGCCATCGCTGCCACAGACTGGTCGCTGCGCTATCGTCATTGTGTAAAGCCCGCCTCAACGGTTGTGATTGGTGCCTCGATTTGGAAAAATTGGAAATGGGCTTGAATGGGCTCTCGGCCAGACTGACTTGCAGAGCAAATCTCAAATTTGCCGGAAGTTCGTCAGGGTTTTCCCAGGTTAGGGCCAGACAATAAGTCACCAAATTATTTGGAATGATTATTTTGGGGAATAGTTGTTGAGATATTTTGCTCTAGTAGTACACAACAGATGGACTGTCTGACTGTGATTTCCATCTTAATGCATCCCTGCTGCATTTTAATTCATTTGAAGCAGTATATTCATTTAGAATGTAAAGCATTTGTCTTTTAGTTTTACAAGGTTCTGGGCTTGGTCTCAAATATGAATTATTGCAAACTGACAAGAGCAAATATGACAAGTGACCTCTAATGTACAACACCGGTTTAGTACTATCACCCTATGCAACCTTAAGTATCAATCCCAAGCAACACTGTCAAATTAATTTCCGTGGCCGCCATTTTATGTATCGTCTCATCTCGTAAAGTTCAATGCTTCACTTCCATATAAGATCTTAATCTGTTAGTCATCTTTTTTTTTATCTTCAAAGTCTTGTGATTGAAATGTAAATCCAGTCTGGAACTTACAGCTCATTTCTATGCAGTCAGAGAACATGAAAGCAGCGTGGTGAAGATAAGCATGAAAGAGTAGGATCTGTTCTACACACTCAGCTGAGGAGATGAGAGTCTGACTTCAAGTCTAGACACCAAGAACACGTACGAAAAACTTAGGTCAACTATTATTATTAATACTTGCTATTTATGCAGGATCACCAAATTACATGTCATTTACATTACATGTCATTTAGCTGACGCTTTTATCCAAAGCGACTTACAATTGCTATATATGTATCAGAGGTCGCACGCCTCTGGAGCAACTAGGGGTTAAGTGTCTTGCTCAGGAACACATTGGTTGATGGATCATGGTGGGAATTGAACCCTGGTCTCCCACACCAAAGGCATGTGTTCTAACCACTGTGCCATCACCACCCCAAATGTGCTAAAGTAACTACAGAACGTGTTAAATGACAGGACGTAAAACAATCACTGAAAAATGCCCAAAAATATACAGTAGGCCTACAGTTTTAGAAATGTGCAAATCGTCCATCCACTTTTTCAAACGTCACATAATGTAACTCTGATTGTATTGCAAATATAAATTGTGCTTGATGTTGGATCAGATCTAGGAAAGGCATGTCATTAATAATAATTTCATGATGTGCAAGTGTCACGAGAGTGTGGTTGAAGAGGCGAGAGATTGAGCAGCACAGCTGATTTGAAAATAAAGAAAGAAATTGATTTGATTAAAACAATGTGTACATATTGAGTCAGCTGTAACACCTGAACACAACAGTATGTGTTGCGATGAGAGTGGGTTAAAAAAAAAACTAGTTAGCAAGTGAGCAGAGAGGTCTGAATAGCTAAAAGCAATGGATGAATAAATTGTTAGCTAAAAGCAATGGATGAATGGTTGAAATAGAAAGCTTAAAATAATCATTAATAAATAGTTAGGTAATTATAATGGTTGCATTTATATTACTAAAAGCAATGAATGAATGAATGGTTGATATAAAAACATTCATTAAACATTGTTGTAACAAAATCCACTTTTATATAGTACATTTTCTTAAAGGTGCTCTAAGCGATGTCACACGTTTTTTAGGCTACACCATTTTTTGTCACATACAGCAAACGTCTCACTATCCGCGAGCTGCCTGTCCCCTGAACACACTGTAAAAAAATGCGGTCTCTGTAGACAGCCCAGGCTCCACAAACGGCAACAAAAACAATCTGTGCCAACCTGCATCACGAAACATCACAAACAGTCTTCCAACGTTCCAGCCAATAACCAACAAGAAGGATTTGGGGGTGGGGGGTTGGGGGGTTAGTGCGCGGAAGCACGGAAGGGAGGGGACGGGATGAGGAGGAGGGAGGGGCGAGCTAGCTTTGTTTTGTTTGAAAATACTTTGAACGTCAACAAGAAGTGCCGTCACCCAACATCGCTTAGAGCACCTTTAAATAATATCCAGTTTGAAATAATCTTTAAATTTAAATTTTCAAGCTCTTGAATGTCCAGGACAATAATCCTAAAAGCTACCATCACTGTAATATACAGTACTGTACTGCAATCTAGAGTCCCCTCTCCTGCTGAGAAAATCTTATTACATTTCACAATGCTCGTTTAATATTCACAATTCTTAATGGATTTATTATTAGCACCTCTCCCACTTTACCACATTCATCACTCAGAAGCTTGTTCAGGATAGATTAGTTGTCTCAAGTAGGAAAATATTTTACAGTTTTGTAACAATTAGAAAATGTGCCTATGGCTAACACTGGCACGTTTACAGTGATGTTGATCAATGTGTATTGTCCCTAAAAAAAATCAATCAATAAATGAACACATTTGGAATGTCAATCAACAATCAACATTTATTTATATAGCACTTTACAGCAACCAGCAGGTATCCAAAGTGTTTTACATCAGGAACCAAGAATAAAACAACATATCCTACAATAAAAAGAATAAAACATAGAAAACAGTAAAATCAGAAAAGGTTACATAGAAACAGGAGGAGGAGAGGGAAATTGTCACACCACGAGTACATATTAAAAGCCATTCTAAACAAATAGGTTTTGAGTTTGGATCTAAAAAGAGCTACATCTGTAATAGTGCAAATATCAAGGGGTAACTTGTTCCTGAGTCTCGGGGCAGCAACTGCAAAAACCTGATCATGACGGGTGGTTTCACTGAAGGGTACTTCAATTCATCTGAGAGGCCTGTGGGGGTACTTCAGACAAAAGGTTGGAAGCCACTGTAGCATGTCCTGTGCTGTGATTGTGACCAGTGTTAATATACTGCTTGTTACAGGGGAGCTGCGCTGCTGACCTGTACCGCCACCCTCAACTGGATGCAGATATTGAGGCAGTAAAAGACATCTACACTGACAGTGCTGTCTCTGTCAGGTACAGCACAGATACACAGAAACACACACACACACACACACACACACACACACACACACACACACACACACACACACACACACACACACACACACACACACACACACACACACACACACACACACACACTGTTTAAGACCTATTTTGAAAAATCTTGCCACAATAGGAAAAAAACAACCCATATTTTTTTCACTTTTACACAGGGATAATCAGTTAAAAGGGTTGGAATATAATAAATCCCATTATTTATGATAAATTAACTGTTTATGTTGTTGTGTCTCTGAACAGGGAGTATGGAACCATTGATGACGTGGACATTGATCTTCATATTAACATCGGGTTTTTAGATGTGAGTCAGCATTCCTCTTTGTCTGCACACACCTCCTCCTTTCCCCATTACTATTCCAACGTTGACATTTTGCAAAGTAACACATCATTTATAATGCATTGTGTGCTCATTATTTATTCATGCAATGAGAAATGGCCCTAATTAGGATGCTAACTCTGTATATTTGTGTGTATGTGTGTGTGTCTGAATCAGGAGGAGGTTGCGACAGCTTGGAAAGTTATCAGAACAGAGCCCATTATTCTGAGACTGCGCTTTTCTCTTTCTCAGTACCTCGATGGACCTGGTGAGTAAAGATGTCAGTGTGGATGTTGGTTTTCTGGGAGGGACTTTAGGTATTTGTGCCACTCACTGAGCGTAGGAGGTGAGTACAATGTGTGCTATACAAGAGGGAGAGTGAAAGAATGAGTCTGTGTTTGTCTGTGCCCCGTGTGATAATGTTAGTCATCTTTACTCAGAGCCGTCAGTAGAAGTGTTCCAGCCCTCCAATAAAGAGAGCTTTAGCCTGGGCCTGCAGCTCAAAAAGTAAGTCAGCACCTATAATGTTTTATAGTGAAATCATGCATAGTATATTTCATATAGTATTCTAACCTCAGATTGTGCACAACCAAATATGCTTCATCAGAATTACAAGTCACTCATTCGATATTTGGTTGACTAATCCACTCGCACAAAATAATAATGCACACCAACAACAAAATAGCGTAATTCACTCCCTGCCAGGTTCACTCACATTTCTTCCTGCTCGACTCTCCCTATTTGTAACATGGCAGGATCCTGAGCACGTTCACCTCTCAGCAGTGGAAGCACCTCAGTAATGAGTTCCTCAAGGCCCAGCAGGAGAAGAGGCACAGCTGGTTCAAAGCCGGAGGAACCATCAAGAAGTTCCGAGCCGGACTCAGCATCTTCTCCCCCATACCCAAGTAGGTCTCTCTCACACTGTGCATCTCTTTCAAGGCAGCTACACAACCTTGCCTATGTTTTAAATACAGCTTGCTGCATATATCTTAGGCTTGCAATTGACACTCCAATCCAGGGTAAATGTAAGATGTGAGTCATGGTTTGAAACAAATTTGGCCAATGATAATACAATGTTTCCAAGCGTCTGCAATCACTTAAGGCGAAGATTAATCGCCCTCAAGTACAGAAAACGATTAGGCTATTTTTGGTGTTATTTTTGCATCTGCAGTATGTTTTTGCAGTTCTTCTTGTGCCTGTAACACAAGTGAAAAGAATTTTTATAAGAAAAGTATGCTTTTGTATGTTGTCACAAAGGTTTTCAGGAAGGAATGCCGTAGATCAAGTTTATCTATAACAAATGGGTGGTATTTATCATTTAGAAAAGCTTATTATTGCATGTGGAGGTATTCAGTTCATCATGTTCTTAACTCCTCATTCTGGAGACGCCTTTACCAGAAAATATCTTGTTTCACAGGGAATGATGTCTAGAGTGTGTGTTTTCTTTGTATTTTCTATTTTATTTATTGCTTCCATATTGTGTTTCTATTTAATTTCTTTCTTTTTCACTCGTTTGTGAATCACGTTGTGATGTCTAATCTAGAAAGGTGCTATATGAATACATTTACGTAATTACATACAAACAAGATATTTTCCCAAGACTGAAGATTTCTGTTGGAAGATAGTGATGGAAATACTTTGGGAAGGTTTGTCTGTGAAAGATAAACTGTAGCAAAGAAGACAAGCAGGGAAAAGGAATCTCTGACACTGCATGTTGCAGATTGACTTAAATTCAATATTTGACACACTCAACCAATTCCCCAAGGGGGGAAGTACTCTTCTCGGCCTCTGTTTTACTCCGGGATGCTTTGACAGTTATGGGTGCACAGGGATTAAATCTCGGCCCACTCGATGGAGGTCAGCCTCACTAACTACTAGGCTGTCTTGACATCCCCACAACTTGACAGGAGTCTCATGTCAAGAGTGTACATGGATATTGTACTGGGAGTGATAGTGGAAGTGAACACTGGTTCTTGTATACAGTTAGTGACTTGAGGTACTGCCCAACAAGATTTCAGTTGTCAGAGGTAGTATAATACTTCTTCCGAAAGGCCCAGTCTGCTCTGATTGGTTGAGAGAAAAATATGGCCCACCTTTGCAAAGGTAGTTCTCAAGCTGTGGGTGGAGGTACTCTGATGGGGGGCGGTGTATTCTAATAATAATAATAATTTATATTTTTATTAATCCCACAAGGAAAATTACAATGTTTTCACTCTGTTGTTAGAATACACATTACACACAGTCCTGAAATTCACACACATGCTCAGTACCTATACATGCACAGATGTCAGAGTGAGAGGGCTGCAGCTGTCGATGGACAGGCGCCCTGAGCAGTTGGGGGTTCAGTGCCTTGCTCAAGAGCACCTTGGCAGTGCCCAGGAGGTGAACTGGCACCTCTCCAGCTTCCAGTCCACCACCATACTTCGGTCCGTATGGGGACTTCAACCTGCATGTGACATAAGGGAAGACAATTCTGAATGGCTTGTTGAATCCCATGTTTTCTGATCTAGACAGCCCACAAAAAAACTGACTGGGTCATCTTATGTTTTGGTTTGTGGGTTGGTAGGCACTCCACATACCCAGAATGTGAGTTTTTTGTGATGTGTCCACTTTAACACATTCCAGTCTTGCCATACCTGATTACATTTTGGGAGATGTTGCAAGTGATATCATTGGTAGTTAAGATTGTATTCAAAGCTACATTATAATAATACATTGTAAAATTTCTGATTTGGCCTTTAAAGCCAAACCCTCCACTATGTCCTCTCTACAAAGATATGGACAGCATGACCATTAGCATTTTCTCATTGTAGAAAAATGGTTGATGAAGTAACGTGCATGAATTGTGTTGTGCTTTTTTTGTAGGTCTCCGAGTTTTCCTTTGATCCAAGACACAGTTTTAAAAGGGAAGCTGAGCGTCCCTGAGCTGAGAGTGACCCGCCTGATGAACCGTTCTATCTCATGTACTATGAAGAACCCCAAAGGGGAGCTCTTCAGCTATCCACCAAACAGCCAGGTCAGTGCCAGTCTGGACAAATCAGCACACCCCCATCTCTCAGATTTGGAGTCAGATACCTCTCAGTTTAAATTTGATTTTGCTGCATTAACAATGTTCCACTGTCCTCCCACCTATTTGTCTTTAACGTGTCTCACTCACACATGTCAAGTTGTGGTCATAGTGTTTTGTCACAACTCAGAGGCTCTAAACTTCGCACTCCTTACATTTGTTACACTGCTGATGTAAAAACTAATGACGCTATGATTCTACAAAATGTTGTAGAATGTTGTAAAATGATGACGAATGCTGTTTTAAGGCACTGTATGTTGTTCTTTTCTGTTCTGTGATCCACTCTGACCCTTTTCTCAGTCACCCGCCACCTGCACTGTTCCCACCTGAGCCTTTCCTTACCCCTACCATAACATGGCTGGTGCTCCGTTTCCCATAATGCTTTGTCTTCACTTGACTCATCAGACTGTGGCTGTCCCGGCGGCCAGGGCCCCTGCGCAGATTACCACGAGGCAGCTGATTGAATTGTTTTTCTCATCCCAGGCGGGCGGCCACTGCAAGAACATCCCTACCTTGGAGTATGGCTTCTTAGTGCAGGTTAGACCTCAAGGAGATATGAGTATCTGCTGGTAGCTGGCAGTGACAAGGGGTGGGGCCCACAGTCCATTGTTGTGCTAGGACAGGTTTAATCAATCGTAAACTGCAGTACAACATTGTAGTTTTGTGACAATTCTGCTGCCAAACTAGTTTTTATTCCTTAATATGGCAGTTATTCAGGTGGGAGTGATAACTGGGATCACCACCTTTCTCCAAACAGATAATGAAGTACTCGGAGCAGAGGATCCCTACACTCAACGAGTACTGTGTGGTGTGTGACGAACAGCACGTCTTTCAGAACGGATCCATGCTGAAGGTATCAGAGACAAGAAAGAGAAACATACTGTATAGATTTAGAAACCATTCCATATTGGTTTAAAAAAACAAAAATACACATTATGAAAGTTTGTGTTGTTTTATCTCTCTAATAACCCTGTTAGTGGAAAATCCACTGATCATAGTGGATTTTCTGTAATCGTAGTTTGGAGGGAGCAAGATAAAGAGTGAGAGAGAGAGTGTCAGTATGTGTGTGCATGAATGTTTTTATGTAGATATGTAGTTGAAATGACTGTATTTTTATATCTCTTTTGTCTGTATGTGTGTGTGTGTGTGTGTGTGTGTGTGTGTGTGTGTGTGTGTGTGTGTGTGTGTGTGTGTGTGTGTGTGTGTGTGTGTGTGTGTGTGTGTGTGTGTGTGTGTGTGTGTGTGTGTGTGTGTGTGTGTGACTGTGTGTGTTTATAATATAGCCGGCTGTGTGCACCAGGGAGCTGTGTGTGTTCTCCTTCTACACTCTGGGTGTGATGTCCGGAGCTGCAGAGGAAGTGGCCACCGGAGCAGAGGTGACAACAACACAACACATAGTATATGATATCATTCAGATTATTTGTATTTTTAATAATGAATTCTTATTTCCCCCAAATTCTTTTTGGATTTTAGATTAAAGGATAAAAGTCTAACGTGTATGTAAGAAAACCAAAACACAAGCGTCAAACACTGAAACACGTGATGACGTTTATTTCTGATTATTTGTAGTTTCTATGTGGTATTGGAACTGAAGGCAGGTTCTTCTCAATAAAAGCATCAAAACGAGCCAATGACAGCATCACATAAAGGCATAAAATGTTAATGTAAAATCACTCTCTCCGCAGGTAGTGGACCTACTTGTGGCTATGTGTCGAGCTGCTCTCGAGTCTCCCCGTAAGAGCATCATCTTTGAGCCATACCCATCAGTTGTTGACCCCAACGACCCCAAGACTCTGGCCTTCAACCCAAAGGTCAGCATCCTCGCTGCTATAATCGTGATTACTAACTAAATCAATACGCACATTTCATTCCAAGATGACATATCCATTTGTGAAACACAACTCCTGCACCTCCTAGTGCAATGAGTATTTTCTTTTTTCAAAGGACGCATTTAGAAACCGTACAGTATTTCAGCAAACCTTTTACCTCTACAAGTGATTTTAGATGTCTGTATGTTGTTCCCTCTCTCATTGCATACAATGGATGTTTGGCTCAACCGATGAACACAGAAGAAGAATTATGAGAGACTGCAGAAAGCATTGGACAGCGTCATGTCCATTCGGGAAATGACCCAGGTACAAGGAAGAGATGGGAGGGAAAGAATCGAAGGGTCACAGTACAGTTAGGCTTGATGTATAATGTTTAATATATAATCTAAAGTTTTTTTTAGTTTATATAAGATCATCACTCTATGTCCACCCCATTGCAAAGTCCTGTATTAAGTGGACTGTTTGAGCAGCATGTGTGGGGTCTTTGTTTATCAAAGTGACAGTTGTTGCTGATTAGTTTATCTTCTCTATTGCTCTTCTTTACTCTTTTTTTATATTACGTGTTTACCCACTGTGGCTTGACTGCATCTGTGCTATCTATAAACCACATCATAAGACTGTATCTGAACACTTGCTCATTTGGCTTTGAAAAAACAACAACCCTGAAAACTGAAACACATGCTTGTGTGCTTTTCCAGGGCTCATATCTAGAGATCAAGAAACAGATGGACAAACTTGACCCTTTGGCCCATCCCCTGCTACAGTGGTGAGTAAAAAGTGTCTGTTCCAAAAATGGGTGTACTCTGCTTTGCATGTTAAAATGGCAAATCGAAAAATGTATTTTATTAAATGCCTGTTATGTCATATAACACCTGACGAGGTAACACAATGGTGATTGAGCCTAAGGCCCACCGTTGAAAGCCCTTGCATTTTGCATTTGCAGTATTACGAACTGGGTGTCTGTGGCAACATTCCCTGGAAAAATCAAAAGCAGCACACAGTTAGTGATGCAGAGACTGTAGGCGGAGCTAACGCAAAAGACTCGCTTTTCAATTCACTTGTGTGTGAAGCAACTGCCAACTGACTGACGTCACACAATGTTTGGATCTCTGGGAAAGTGAGATCCATAGGTGCCGCAAAAGAGAATGAAATGGAGATCTATGAGATTTGACTTAATTTCAGAAAATAATATAGCGCACTGCCAACAACAACACTGAGACACTTGAGTAGAGCATTGCTGTTGTTAATGTTATTAGTTACACCCGTGTTTTTCGTACTTTGACAAGTCAAAATGTCTGCTGGGAAAAAGTCCTATTGTGGTTTGAGCAAAGTAGTAGCCATGGCCGTAGCAAAGAGGTTATTATTATTATTATAATAGCCGTAGCCAGCTATGAGGTCACCGAAGTCCAGACCTCAGGAATTATTTCCTAAGAAACCCACTGTATCTGTGCATCTGATGACGGCACACACGCACGCACGCACACACGCACGCACGCACGCACGCACGCACGCACGCACGCACGCACACACATAAAATACTACAGTATCAAAGGTAAAAGTACTGATTATGCAGAATGGCTCATATTTAAAGTTTTATATTATTATACAATATTATATTATGCTGTTTTTATCACAAACAAATAAAATGTAAAAAGTAACTAAGCTTTGAGTAAAACGTACAATATTTCCTTCTTTTATGTAGCAGAGTAGAAGTACCAAAAAACTGTACTTAGTTAGTTACTTTCCACCGCTGATTGTGACAAATTGTGCAGCTTTATTAAAGGTGTTTTGCCAACAGGTTCCTCGGCATGTATTTAATTATAGATAATGAGTTTGTGTGTAGTGTATAGCTTAGGTTGTGTTTGTATGTGTCATTTTGGTATGACTTTTGCTCGTTCCCAAATGCCGTAGATAAGCTCCATTTATAAGAAGAGGTTCTCAACCTCAATAATCTCTTAACCTTGGTTACGGCCCTGGTGGTAGCACAATGGCTGGTACTAAATTCTGTTGTACTGTACCTTAATTTATTTATGTTTTGATCTTCTCTCTGTGTTTTTGCAGGATTATTTCCAGTAACAGGTCTCATATCGTCAAGCTGCCTCTGAGTAGGGTAGGGAACCAGAATGACATCCCCTCAAGTGTCCTATATCAAATTAATTTCTTATTACTGCATTATTATGTCATTCAATGGTTCATTCTCACTCTGTATCTGTCTGTTTGTCTCTCTCTTGCTCTCACTTGTCCCGTATGATCTCATTGTGATAGCAACTGAAATTCATGCACACCTCCCACCAGTTCCTGCTGCTCAGCAGCCCCCCGGCAAAGGAGGCTCGTTTTCGCACTGCCAAGAAGCTATATGGCAGCACCTTCGCCTTCCAGTGAGTCCACTTCCCCTCATCAGCTGACACATCATTCATAGAATCAAAAGTCAATGTTTTCATTTAATGGCTACTTTAAAGCTTATAGCTCGTAAAGCTACAGTTACAGAGTTGAAATCATTTAGGCTGTTATAAAATATCAGAAAACAATTTGTTGTTATTATATTCTTAATCTTGTAGCTGTTGGGTAAATATAATTTGAGAAATCACTTACTGTAAATAATTGATCTCCAATCAAGCAGAGTCATTAAAATACATGCATAATTAAGCGGTACACTCTGTCAAAACATGAACACGTCTCAGTGTCTCGCCTGGTCATTATGTTGTGGATGGAGGAACCACTCCAGCAGATTTTTATGGAACCATAACAAACGGCAAAGAGCAGTGGCCATTCTCTTGGACCGAGAAACCACCTTGCTAAGCCAGCACACGGAGCCAGCAGTATCTGTGAGATCGAGATTTGTACTGTAGCAGATGGGGCTTTGCTGAATAGTTTAGATACACACGGCCCATCTGGGCACTCGCAGGGTGCAGCTAACACATGAGCAGTGCCTACAGTCTCTCTTCATTCTGGTTAATACTACAAATTGAGTCATTCTCAACAGGAAATGCCAAATTTGTATGTAAGCTTGGCTGCCATCCTTTTATACTGACATAATGAGAAACATAGAACATATAAATACATGTTTAGAGTCAGTTTAATGCCAAAATGCGAGATTTAGACGGGAATCCACACTCTGATTAAGTGAAATTAAGAACTGATCCATGTTTATTTATTAGACTGTGGGAACAAGAACTCTACACTGCTTTGAAAATAGTTCTAAAAAATAACAGCACTCATGACACTGCTGTTACTGTTTTATTTTAAGACAGTCCAGATAACTGCACTGGGAGACGTATTTAAATAACCCATCCTGTGCTGAAAGACAGCAGTGATGGGTTGTCATCTTTGATCTCCATCTTTTAATACTTGTTTTTAGTACTGAATGCTATTAATTTGGAGTACTATGATGATGTAACAAAATGTCCCAAAATGTCCTTGCATAAATTGTATAAATAGATGACTACAGTAGCTCCTTTGTGGTTGGGAGAGGAGAGCTTGAACATTTCAACTCTAGGTTTTATAAAACATTTAGTGTAATGATAAAAAGTAAAAAGATGTAAAGGTAATAATGACAAATTTAGTTGATTTGTTTTACAGTAATAATTCAAGACATTTTCAAATTCAGTAAATAATATAATAATAAATGAATAATAGTAAATGTCCAATCAAAGGTCCCAGACAAAATGTGCCGCAGTGCTATTTAACAGCATGGATCTGGCCCACTACGCATCAGTGGATCCACGCTGTCATTATATTCACACAGCACTTTGTTTTATCTCTTCTTTCTTATCTCTCCCTCTTTCTACACTTGCTCTAGTGGTTCCCATATAGAGAACTGGCACTCTGTTCTGAGAAATGGACTAGTCAATGCCTCTTATACCAAACTGCAGGTACGTAACCCTGGCAGTTGGCTGGAATTTACGATGCATCTCCCCTCGGACAGTAAACCTGCTCTCTGACAGAGCAGGCTAGCTGTCCGGCTGATTCATTTTTGCAGTTAATGGATGCCAGCTTCCCTCTCGTCAGCTTTGCAATTGGCATTTTAGCGAGCGGGGCACACTGGCAGATCTTTCTGGCCAATGTTGGTGGCTTTCTGCCACCAACAGCAGCAGACAGCACGTCTTTTCCTGCTGTGGGACAAAGAGAGGGGGCTGTGGTGTCAGCTGTGATGACAGGAGGCTGTCTGTGTGCCCTGTTGGGGTTAACCACCTAGAGCACTGAGTAGGCTAGGTCTGAAGCTGAAGGATGCAAAGGACAAGCTACATGGTAGTGAGTATAGACTTCCTGTGGATGAATAAGGAGGGCTTCCATAAAAGGTCAGTAACTGGCACCACTCATTATCTATTCAGACCTGGGTCAAACAGTAGCCTCAAAACCCTTTTGTGCATGAGCAATGACAATCTCAGTCAGGATGTTCCCCCCCCCCCCCCCCAAGTGTTTTTATTCTTCTTTAGGCATGAAAAAATAATAAAATTAACTTCATTCTATTTTAAACACATTTTTCAAGGACTTTTTCACATGTCCACAGGTAGACTGCATGCGTTTCAAGTTATGAAAATTAAAAAAATATGTATTTTACACTAGAAAGACCAGCATTTCATTTACTCCTAAAACCGCCCAGTGGGTAATATTTACCCGCTGCTGAAACAGCATCAGCACTTGCGAAATATGGCATTCCTTGAAGCAGTTAAGTTATTCATTTGTATCTATTTTTTTTAACCATAACCCTATTTTTTGTTTTATAAATGAGTACGACTTGACAAAGTAACACACTATGCTCTCAGTACATGCTCTAGTTGTAGACCCTTCCATCCTGTGTTAGTGCAGTGGTGGCATAAAGGTTAAAGAAGCGAGTTTGGGACCGGCAGGTCGCCGGTTCAATCCCCAGACCAGCAGGATGAAATCTGGTGGGGAAAGACCAGCGCTTGTCCCTCCTTCATTACCACCACTGAGGTGCCCTTGAGCAACCTGCTCAGTGGCCAGCAGATCAGACTGTGGTTGTACTGGGCAGCTTCCAGGTGTAACTGTGTGAATGTGATTTATAACTGTGATTTGCAACAACAGGATGTTGTTGCAACAGCAGGATGTTGTTGCAAATCAGAATTTTTTCTCAATCGACTTACCTGGATAAATAAAGGATACAAAAAAAAAGGTTGAACTGACACAAAAGAATATAAATGTTTATAATTACTTTAGCTAGTGCAGTAGGCTAACGTTAGAAACTGCTAACGTTTGCACGAGTTACGCCTAACTAGGATGTGTAACGTTATTGCTGGACTGTAACTGAGACTGTAACCTGTCTGTCAGCGTCTCAGGGCAGCTGCGCTGCGATGATACGGGCGAGCTGGGCGCTCCATGACCGGTCATTAAAAAAATGGGGCAAGGTGTCTCCTACTATAGAGGTATTGGCAGGATATTCCTGAGCCGCTAAACATGGTAGATCCTAAATCGGATTTGCTAGAATGGTCGACATAGTTAGGTTTAGGCATGGGGAGTGGGGATTGGTTAGGGTTAGGGTAAGAATACCAGGGTTAGGCAGAATAAGGAGGGTGCCAAGAGGCATGTCCTTTGATGTCAACACGTCTAGCAGATCAATCTACCATCTACAGCTTTAGCATGTGTGACTGTCAGCCATCTTGGATTTGTGAAATTTGTGTTGCACTTACAGTGGCTGGACAGTGGGAAGCAGTGTGTGGAATGACAGACTATTGTCCACTGTGGTGGCTAATGTAGTTATACCATCAAACCCACACATATACACGGAAATGGCTTTTGAACAGCTGTCCACTGTAGCGACCACTATGCATGAAAGTGTTAAAGGTTCTTTTAAACCTAATTGATACCAGAGTATGATTGACCAAATCATGACCATAAAGATAGTTTTAAGGAAGAAGCATAAAACCCTATCTTCTTTCAAAGTGTCACTCAGGTCTGCATCCATCTGCATCTTTATATTGTTTTACCAAGGTTGTTGTTGCGCTCTGTGACCCAGGTCTGTAAAAGATAAATAACTAAAGCAATGAAAGAAGAAGTGAGCACTAGAGAGTGAAGAATTGTCTCATTTGCACAATACTGCAGATAATGACTTCTTGGAGCTACAGCGGCATGTCCTGAAAATAGATGAAAAACAATTAAATGTGAAATCTAAAGCATCTTTGAAATGTTCACGTTGGCCGTGATTGCTCCATCATGCTGATGTGTGTCATTTATGCCTTCTTTGTTCTCCGACTTTTTGAACTCTCCAGCTTTGATCTCGCCTCAGTGCTCATCTGCCTCCTCTTTCTCCTCTTTCTCCTCTGTGCCTTTCACCCCCACCCTCCTCTGTCATTGCGTTTCACTGAGTAGGACTAAGTCCGCCTCCAGCTCCAACCATCACACAAAACCTCTCGTCTGTTGTTCCTTTTGATTTCTTCCAGATGTGCCACTTCCTGACCTCCATCTCCTTCACATTTCATTCCCAAACTATCAAGTTGCTCTTTGTTCTTCCTCTCGTTTCTCCGCTGGTTTCACTTTGGCTTATGAACACCATCTCACACCTGTGGTCCTTTTTGTTTTTCCTCATTCTGGACATTCTTGTGTGAAGGCACATCATCATTATCTGTCATCCTCATACTTTACCATCTTTACCTTCAAGCCAGCATACATGGTCTCATTTCTCATGTCAGAATTGCTTGAACACCTCAACATTTTATACACAAATTTCATTCACAAAGTGCAAGAGCATCGTATTATCTTCTCTGGACTACATTATGCTGTAAGCAGAAAATATGTTGGTGACTGTGTGGGTTATAGGAGTTGTTTCAGATCACTGGAATAATAAAACTATCTTTTCTTTCTTTGGCTCGCCATCCACCGATTTTCGTGTGTGTGTGTGTGTGTGTGTGTGTGTGTGTGTGTGTGTGTGTGTGTGTGTGTGTGTGTTTTGTATGCTTGGTTGGTAGGGTTTGCCAGATAAACTGTCACAGAAACATATAAAACACTGACTTATACATGCTTTCCTGTGATTTAACTACAGTAGGACTGGTGTGTGTGTGTGTGTGTGTGTGTGTGTGTGTGTGTGTGTGTGTGTGTGTGTGTGTGTGTGTGTGTGTGTGTGTGTGTGTGTGTGTGTGTGTGTGTGGTTGTCCTGTGCAACTGCTCAGTGACCCTTCCTTCCTTCCTGCTTTTTTCAAACCCAAGCTGCATGGGGCAGCGTATGGAAAGGGGATCTATCTGAGCCCCATCTCCAGCATATCTTTTGGATACTCAGGTAGGAACGGCTCATTCCTCACCACTCAGCCCCCCCAAACACTCTCCCTTTTATTCCATGTTGACTGAGTACGCTCTATGTTTGTAACATGGCCTGATATCATCATGGAACACTTCATTATCATATGTGGGAACTGTCCTCCATGCTATCCTATTGTGCTGCTCTGTGTTGTGTGTCCATTTTTGGGTGCTGGACTTGGGCCTCTGAGCTTGTGTGCCGCCTATCATACCATACATTATGTCGTGGCTGTGTAAAATGGAGCTGTCAGTGGATCCGTGTGTGTGACTTTGTACTTTGTTGGCTTAAAATATTATTTTCATTTTTTGGGATGGGGGTGAAGAGACATTCAAGCTAAACTTGAAGTCCTTACCTTACTCCCCTTTGTGCTACTAAAAAACACAATTTCAGAGGTTGGTTTTGAGGTTTCCGACTGTGATTGTGGTGCTGATTATGAAATTATATATTAAGAGGTCAGCAGGTTGAAAAAGGGGCCCACCTGTTAGCATTATAACAAGCTCCTAAAGTAGAGATGTTCCAATAGCGATACCAGTATCGGAAAAGCCTCCGATACTGCCTAAAATGCTGGTAACATATCGGTGAGTTCTTGAGTTTATGCACGGATCCGATACCACTTAATTTAGCCCGAAGAAAATCTCCTTTAAGTAGTTAATTTATGTTCTCTTTCTGTTTTGACTTGCTGTCTAACCAGATAATATAATAAAGTTCTGTGCCGTTTATTGTTTGTGTTTGTTCATGTTTCACAAAGAGTTTAACAACAACGATAGTAATCATATCACATCCAAACAGGGATAGTAGTATACAGCTGTTAAAACTTAATACATGTATGTATTTTGTAACACACTGGTATCAGATCAGTTCTTAGAATTAGTATCGGGAAGGAAAAATGGTATCAGAATATTTCTAATCTGAAGCACTGGTTCCCAAACTTTTCCATGTGAAGGTCCCCTAAACTGACCAAATTAAACACACAGACCCCTATTTGATAAGATTTCATCCCCCATCTAATAGGATTTTTTGCTTTAGATGTTTTATTATAAAGTGTATGAAACTTATTACCTAAAATAGTCATACATTCTTTCATTGTGTTACGTATGGATGGAATTAAAGTGAAAATATATTTTTCCCCTAATTGCTGGGGACCCCCTGGAACCCCATCATGGGCCCCTGTGGGTTCACGCACCTCACTTTTGGAACCACTGATTTTAAAGCGCGCCATTTTGATAATAAAAAGATAACAGCAGTACTTGCTATATCACCTTTTTGTGTCGATACTGAATGTTGAAATTCACGCTGTAATTTAATTTCGAAATGTTAAAATATTGAGTAGCGTTTTGGAACAACCTTCAAATGAAGGTTAGCACTGTGGGTAATAATTTCTCTGTACAAGGAGCTCGAGACCACTAGCGGAAGGTCTTTCACAGCTTGAGTGACTCAAGGTAAGGTCGTTCTAACTCAAGGTTGTTTGCTCTCTGTCTGCTGCTTCTCGCAGGAATGGGGAAAGGACAGCACCGCATGCCCACCAAAGATGAACTGGTGCAGCGTTACAACCGCATGAATACCATACCACAGGTGAGAGAACTGGAAACATAACACCCTAACATATAAAGGTATACAGTACCATATATTTTTAAAAGATGGTTTGTGCTCAGCGAATCCAGAATACCATCACATACAGAAGATGCGCAAATAAAGGGGCAGCAACATGGAGCGATTTCAAGCATGGACAGAACTGTGTGCTGTTCAATGTATTTCAAATGTTTTGTCTTCTGAGTTCAAATGTTCCTTATGTACTGGTTCTCACTATAACACTGTACAGTGTCAGTGTTTGTAATGATCGGTGTTTGAGCATTTCTCTTGGATATCATCAGCTCAGTCAGATCATGCCATTTACTGTAGCCGCTTGGTGAAACCTAACTGTCGTCTTTTTGCAATAGAGCCGTCCAATACAATCAAGGTTTCTTCAGAGTCGAAATCTCAACTGCATCGCTCTGTGTGAAGGTAATCACAAGCAGAAGATAGCATGCGTGTTAAAGCTGAGATGATAGTGAATATGTGGCATTAGTATCTTCAATTAATGTACTTTGATGTGTATCTGTCTCCAAACTATAAACGTTTTTTAAAACAACATAAAATGTAAATAATATTATATTGATTAATTATTATATTATCTAATACATACTTTTAGTGTGTCTCCTTTATCAAATTTGCAAACAATTCCATAAAGTTGGATAATTCAAATTTAAATAAAACTGGCTAAAAGTAAATACAAACCACCATTTCTAATTTTGTGGTGAAAAAATGCTTCTTTCTTTCCAACAGTTATCACATCTAAGGATCTGCAGAAGCATGGTAACATCTGGGTGTGTCCAGTATCTGACCACGTCTGTACTCGCTTCTTTTTTGTGTGAGTATTCCCAAAACTTTGAAACTCCTGGATAACGTCTACAGAATGAATGAATGCATAATTACCAGATGAGCTTGCATAGATACCAGGCAGCAAATATGAATCATAATAATCACACTTAAAATGCATAGTTCATCACTCAGGTTGCTTGTTTTTTCCCCTGCTAAACCGCACACGATGAAGGTGATTTAATGAAGAATTATGGTATATGCTGCAGTTGTCCCTCATCACTCATCATCATTTTAAATTAGCAGTGAACAAATTGTCTTGATGATTGAGTTGTGTTACCGCTTCACTAAACTGGGTTCCTCTCAGGTCATAGCCTTTCAACTTGATGTTTAAAACTGTGTTCCAAATATCAAATAACTGGCTGCTGATGTTAGTGTTTTGAGTCCAAGCTTTGGACACAAAGGCAGTCACTATATGGCAAAGTCTACTATCATGCCCACTGCTGTCTTCTAAGTTGGAAATTAGATTTGAGATGGCCTGCGCTCAAATTTAAATCACAGCTAAATATAATTCAATTCAGAACTTGTGCTTAGTGTATGGTTGTTTTTCAGCTTGATGTCAAGTTTACATGATTAGAATAAAAACAAGAAGATTTGCTGTCAGACCTAACCATGGCCCCTCAAAAACCACTAATTCACTTGCTTCTTGACAAGAGCAACTTACAGGTTACTTACCTTTTCTATCATCAGTATTATGCATTGTTGATGTTATAAGATTAAACATTAGCTATTTATCTTTAAACTTGGCCCTTATACTGCCAAGTACTGGAAAAATTGAGGGAGTGAGCAAGAGAGGGTGATAAAAAGTTAAGCATCTATTGATGAAAATCTTTTAAAAAACAAAACAAAAAAACATATGTTTACTCATCTATGTGCACGTGCAGGTACGAGGATGGCCAAGTAGGAGATGCCAACATCAACACACAGGAGCCTAAGGTGCAGAAGGAGATCATGCGTGTGATTGGGACCCAGATCTACTCCAGCTAATGGCGGTTTTCCATACGTCTCTCTGGCGGAGGCACACAGGCAGGCAGACAGCGAATGTTTGGACGGGGCCGACCTCAGGCCCGATATGGAAGGCTGAGGGAGCTCTTGAGCACATTAAGTCGTTTTGTTCTTGTCCTCTCATTTTCCTCTCCCTTCTTTGTTCCTCTTCTCCGAGTGGTTACACATTACATGTTAATTTAACCTTCAGTTAAAGTCAGTCTGCTTTTCTCAGTGAACACACCAATGATGAAAAAAAAAGGGAAGTAGTCACTGGTTTGGCTCCACACACACACACACACACACACACACACACACACACACACACACACACACACACACACACACACACACACACACACACACACACACACACACACACACACACACACACACACACACACACACACACTTTCAAACCATTGGTTGACTGGGCTTTCTCCTTTCTTGCTGCACTTTTACTGATCCTCTGGACTAATGAACTCTATTTATCATTTCTCTTTGTGAATATCGAGTAAAAAGAAAAAGAAAAAAAGAATAATTTCAAACGATTAATTAGATCCCTTTGTGGCAAATAAGTGATGGATTTACATACACATAGAAGTTTGTTCTCTTATTGTGGTTGCAAAGGCATTTTTCCCCATCCTTTTTTTTAATATATTTTGACTAATGACATGAATTAGGTCTGTGACATGGTTATCTGAGGGGCAAGCACTGCTCTGTCACTTGGTCCTTGTTCGCTCCCAGAATCCAATAAGCGAGGTGTGGCTTGAACGCATACACTATAGGCACTTTGTTTTTGATAACATTATCAAATGTAATAAAAACAGAATAGTTTTTTTCCATTACAGAATTGAGATGGTTCTCATTGATAATGCACCTTCAAACCCTCATAGCCCCCAAATGTCAAACAAACAGGAATTAAAAATTAAAAAAAGAAAATTAATACTTTTATCTTACTTGATGAAAGTGACATGGCAGGCTCAACAACGGTCATAACCCCCCCACCCCCGCCCCAAAAAAACAAACAAAAACAAACAACAGTGGATTTAGTCTGTGGACATGTTATATCTGTTATCTTATGTTCTATGTTCAATAATCTACCACAATATGTATTTTTTTTTAAGTGGTGGATATCTCATTTCAAAATGAATCTCTCTGTGTATTAACTACTCTTCCCATTGAATTCACAACTTACAAAAATCCACTGTACAGAAAATCATGGACAATTTTACCCCACTATCGACTGACGCTTTCCAGTCCAGGTCAGCTCACATCCTCCCAGCCCCCTACCTGATGGACACTGGATGTTATAGATCAGCATTAATGTGCAACTCTGGTTTTACCTTGGAGAATGGCAACCTTGTATAGCTAATCAAGTTTATCAGTTAGTCATGTACTGTATGTATGTATGTACGTGTGGGTTTGTATTTTCTTGACATTATACTAGACATTGCACTTATTCAACATTTGCCTAAACTGGAGAAATGGACTGTCCTCTGACCTGCAGTAGACGGGTTGTGGAGGAAAGGTGGTGAAAAACGTATTTATGGAGTCAGCAAGACTAGAATATCCAACACCATGTCTGTACTGAGATGGGCTTTCAGTGTCTCCGGGAACTTAAGATTCTGACTACTGAATGGACTTTGAGGCACAAAAAGAAGGCAACTTGTAAATAAGGACATTGGAGACCTCGTTGAAATGTATTGCCCAAAAAAGGAGTGGACATGTACAGCTTACTCACTGTGTTGCGGGGACTGTGCTAATAGCTGATGCCTGTTTTTTGCCAAGAGGTTTAAGCTACGAGTCTCTTTGAGAATCTATTCTCTGGCCGTGTGTCTCTGGTGAGTAATGTTTTCAAAGATGACGTTGACGACAGTGATGGTGATTATGACAATGGTGATGAAAGGCGACGATGCAGGAAAAAAAGAATAAAGCCTCATTTTGCACAGTTTTACATACAGCCTCTGTTTCTTTGATGTCTCTGCGGGAAATAAGTGTGACCATTAAATGTAGAATTATGACTGAAGCGTTGTGCTCGGATTTGGGCAGAAGGGGGCACCATTACTCCATTGACAACAACCTGTAGTCTAAAATATCAAAGCGGACTAACACTTATAATTACTTGAAAAGGTTGATGCCTTGATACCTTAATGCTACTCACTGAAGAAAGAAAATGGATGAATAATAACCAAAATATATCTATCCTGTTATTTCCACATGGTACACATATACTGCGCAAATGGTTATTTTAAGAAGAGGTGTAGTGATAACTGAAGAAGGTGATCTAACCTCTAAATTGTCATTTAACAACATAGCGTCAGTGAGTATATGAGGAATACGTGCCACATACAATACATAACCCTAACCCTCGCTGAAAAATGAATTGTTATACTGTCTATACACCACACCATACTAAACTAACTTAAAACAAAAAAAGAAAAGTAAATAGAAGAAAAATAACACCACGGTCCTTAAGCACAAATTCCCCATTCTAACTGATTTTCCTTTCAAAAGTTATTGATTGAGTTACGGAGGAAGTGGTACAGGACGGACCAACATGCCGACATACTGCACTACCTACAGGTTTGCTATCGATTTATTGCATCACAAATTCATTAAAATTTCTATTTATTTATTCCAATAAAATCTTGTTAATTATGGCAGGGTATGCTTTCACCTAAGAGAGAGCAGATCACTAATAGTAGTAATGTTGACCAGCCAGTTGCTCAGTCTGTCCTCCCTCTCCCTTCCTCTCTCTGACCACAGAAAGCTCTCTTTCAAACCAGCTGAACACATCTCATCGCTACTCCGTTGCAAAAAGTCAAGCCTGATGGCTGTTTTGGCAAAGGAGGCACTGTATGTGTACGACAAGTGTTGGGTGTGTGGAGAGTGGGAATAATCATGGGGAAGCTGAAGCACTGATGGGCCCTTGAAAGGCACTTTATGTGTGTATTTGTGGCCACGGTAATTGGGCCTCTCCCTTTGTAAGCTGACCCATTTGACAGGGCCCTGTGGCTGGGCCCTTGTACTGATATCTCTGTGTGTGTGTGTGTGTGTGTGTGTGTGTGTGTGTGTGTGTGTGTGTGTGTGTGTGTGAGACTAGCAGAATGATGTGTGTGGTTCACGTGTTACTATGATCTCTGAAACCCGACCCTCATGTTGGACACGGTCCCCTGCTTTGGCTTTGTCCCCCATTACCAAAGCCAGCTGGCTGGTGGCACACAACTGCACATCGCTTTTCAATGGGGCTTGTTCTTGTGCAGTTCAACCATCCACCACTGAGGGGAGCTCTGGTGTTATTCTACTTTGCCTGGTTTCAACTGATTTCTTTGCATATTTAACACTGAACACACACACTTGGCATTAGCCCGCACATGCAGGTAAACACACACACATTACACAGTGGTTGTTTGGTCAGATAAAGGAGTAGTGACGGGAGGGCATAAGGTCACCGAGGGAGTCTGGCCATCGGTGCTCCCAACCTTCCTCTCTCCTGCCTCCGTAATAAGTGTGACCGTTTGATTTCTGCACAAAAGGAGCAATTACAGGGAGTTGTTTAATCACCCACACTTTTATTGAGCTCAGGGTCTCTTAGCTTGCAGCTCAGGCCCCCGTCGTCGGCAGCAGCGGGCGACAGGAGTGACAGAGAAGGTCGGTGGTTTAACGGGGCGCGAAGGGGTCTCGTTTGAGTTAAGACTTCGCAGGCTACTCTGTACGCTGCGGAGGCCCCCGGGACAGAGACAAAGAGGTAGATGAGACCAGAAGACAGGCTCGCCAGCCAGGCAGAGAGATAGATGGACTTAACAGAGAGGAGACTGGAGGGCAGAGTTTGGGGGACACATCAGAATCAGAATCACTTTATTGGCCAAGTAGGATAAATGTGCAGGAGTTTCTTTGGTGTTAGCACAGAGATACGAAGGCGACAATTTAGCCTGTGCTGTGTAAAAGAGGTATTCAGGTGCATGGCAGTTGCACTTGTTGAGCAGGAGGTGTGGCGATTCCCAGGAGTGCAAGTTTATTGTTTTTGGGTGGGAGAAATGAAATAAGCTGGAACAAAGCACAGACATGATTTCTGAACTATACAAGCAGTGTAGCATGCAAGGACTTTGTGTGGACATTGTGAGCACAGGGATGGCATACGAAAATGATTTTTTTTTTTTTAACAAAGAGAGAGAGAAGAAAAACAACAGAATTCGATTTTCCTACTTTACAGTCAGCCCAGAGCCCCAGTAAGCCCAACTCCCATTCAAAACAGTACCGAGCACTGTCAGTGTCAGTGCCTTTTATTGAATTTTCAGCCCGGGTGTTACTCTATATTTGTGTGCATGCCGAGTGCCTCCTCCTCCCTGGATATGAATGATGGAGTACAAGTCCTTGTCTAGTCCCTCAGAGATGGCAAGGTTGGTGGTGAGAGGTGAAAGAAAGGGGGTGGCGACAAATGGAAAGAGCTGATGGTTGCGGTGTTTTTGTGTGTGTGTGTGTGTGTGTGTGTGTGTGTGTGTGTGTGTGGGGGGGGGGGGGTAAAATGGAACACTGGAAAAGAACAGCACCACTTGGTGGGGACCAAGGTGTGTTTGTGCGCGTGTGTGTGTGTGGTGGAGAAGAAGAGGGTAGAAAGAGATAGAGAGTAGGATGAGAGGGAGAGGGAGGGAGGAAGGGAGTACACCATCGCTGCTCATAAAGCCAACAGCTGTGTGGGTAATGTTTTGTGACACCGAGCCTCTCCGAGCCCTTCTGTTTCCCAGAGAGCTAGGAGACGCCATATTCCGTCGTCACAAATGGCTCTGTCATTCACCCCCTAAGTCTTAATTATCGCTCCCGGTTTTTTGGCCACGTTTTGCTCAGGCGTATGGATCCATCTGCACGCTGTATAATTCCACTCCGCAATTTACAAGTGGCATTTATTACAATGGCCTCCACAGCATCTCCTCTTTAACACCGGCAGCCCTTTTCAGAAAGACAAGGGGGAACAAAAGAGCAGTGCAATCTGGCAGCAACAGTGCCCACCCTCAGTTCACTCAAATCTCTCGTTTTTTTTCCATCTGTACCCTTGCTCTCTGTACGACTATCTCCCTCCACCCCCATACTACTCATTTTTTCCACTTTTATTTGTGTGTGTGTGTGTGTGTGTTTTCCCTTTGTTAATAATTTAATTTTTATGGGATTCACAGTTCTCGCACAAACCGCCCCCTATCTGCCTCGAAGCAGAGGAAAAGGAAATAGCTGATGTTGATTTTTTTCCCTCCCCTCCTCCTCTCCCCCCTTCGTAATTCATTTTGGATTAATTCCCCTGTCTTCAGAGACAATCCTAATTCTTTATTATTTCCACTTCACAGGCTTGATGACATCCTCGTATCCACATATCATATCCAGGGGAAACTTTACACCCAGCAGACCTTCTTCTTTTCTCCTCTCTTTTTTCATATCTCTCTCCTCCTTCCCCTCTGACACCCTGCCTCTCTCTTTCTCTCTGTTGTTCCTATGTCTCTCTCCCACTCCTTTTTCTCTCTTTCATTTTTCAACATCCTCCTCACTCTGTCTTTCTCACCAGAGTGAAGTTACTTGTTATTTTCTTCCCAGCCGCTGGGCTCCTGTCTACCCAACAGAAGTCGGCTGCCTGTCTCACACACACCCTCCCACCTCCTTCAATCAATATCATAATATGTATGTGTGTGTGTGTGTGTGTGTGTACTGTGCATGTCATGTCTGCTTGTCTCTTCCCATTCACATGGGAATAAAATGAGTGTTCATTGCCATTAAAGTGCCACTGAAAAAAAAAAAATCTTCATTCATTTGTCACTTGTCTTCCTCTCCTCGTGTAGTGCTCCGCAGTGCTTTTTTTTTACTCCCTCACTTGTCAATCTCCTCTGCTATTAGAGATCCTTATTGGCAGATGGACACTCAGTCTTATCATATAGCAGCTCTCCTTCAACCTTCATTTCATGCTTCTCTGTCTTTCTCGTTCTTTTTCTCTCCCGGTCTCTCTTCTCCCGCCGCCGTCCCTCTCTCCTCTTCATGTTTCAGCTGCTTCTGCATTTCACTCTCCTTCTCACAACCTCTCCTTTTGCCTTATCTTCCTCCCCTCTGCATCTCAATCTTTGGACCTCTCCAATGCTCTTCCATTCATCTGCATCATTCTGTTCCTCTGCCTTTCTTTCTGTCGCTCTTTGTTTTTCAGCATATCTTTCTTTATTTCTTTCCAAGTCTCTTTCTTTCTGCTTTGTGATGCCTTTTTTTCAGGGTGTTTTTTTCTCCACTTATGTCAAGTAGTTTCTCAAATCAGCCTTCTTCAGATTTTTTGTGACCATTTTCATTGCTGCCATGGGCGCTCTACACACAAACACACAGATACACACACACACACACACACACACACACACACACACACACACACACACACACACACACGCAATGTCCCATCTCCAATTCACTATTAAGTGGGCCCTGAATTTCCCCTGAGTTCTGGTATGGTGGCAGCCACCTCTGGAGTCCGGCTGTGCTAGATGTGTTGTCTGCTCCCTTACCATTCAATTACCCTCCTGTAATCTGACAGGCTCCTCATGGCCTGCACTGGGACAATCACTAGTGTGTGTGTGTGTGTGTGTGTGTGTGTGTGTGTGTGTGTGTGTGTGTGTGTGTGTGTGTGTGTGTGTGTGTGTGTGCATGTTTGCTTGCTGTATGAGTGTAACTTTCTGTCTTTTTTTGTGTGTATGTCTGCTATTATAGCTGTTTCTGCGAGTGTATTCCTGCACTTCAGATGCACACAGAAGCAAGGATCTTTCTGCATTGTGTGCTTTTCTTTTCTGTTTCGTTATTACTTCTCTCACTCAAAGTCTCCCCTAGATCTCTGCCCCAAAGTCACTTGACATCTTGCTGTACCCGTAGAAACACACACTGACAGAATGAAAGAAACTAAGTTTTGCCACAGACAGCCAAAGCCAACATTTAGTTCTCTTATGCTCTGTTATTATTTTTACCTGCAATCTAGCTCTTGTTCATTGTCACTCTCTTCTTTTCACAACTCACTCTCTCTCTCTCTCTCTCTCTCTTTCTCCATCATTCTATCATGTTCCCCTAATCACCGTTCCCGTGTTTTACCTTTTTTTATCTTCATCTACCCCTCCCCCGCCCCCCAAGCTGGCTCTGTGTTGACCTGAGAAGGACTGACATTCAGAGGCCGGTCCCCTGCCTGCAGCACTGACATTTCTGCCAGACTTTGATGGCACCTTTGAACAGAGATGTGTGGAGGGAAGAGCTGCCTGTCTTTCCGCCTTCCAGCCGCTCTAGCTCTGCCTCTCCACCACTGAGAGTGAGATGTACTGTAGCGGGTTGCTCTCCCATCACGCATGCAGGCCCACATGTGCAAACACATGTGCACACATGAATAGGATCGTACATTAATACACACCTGAACTCATTTACTCATCTTCATTTACTGCACATATCAACGTTCTCACACTCATACAACTGTACGTGTGAATATATGTGCATTTAGGTGAAAAACACATGCACACACACAATCATATACTTCCTGCTGGGATGCCTTCAAAGACCCTCATTGCTCCCCTTCAATAAAACTGGCACAGGGAGAGAGCAGAGTGTTGGAGGGGAACCGGTTATCTTTCCCACTTCTCCCCTCCACCTGGCCAACCCCCTTTCGTCCCCTGTTGTGAGGCCTTCAAAGACACCCATGTCACTCCAGTAACCCTGTAGCTCCTCTCCTCCTCTTCTTCTTCCTCAACGCATTCCAATCTTATCTAACCTCTTCTCCGTGCACCACACTCCCTTTGTTACCAGCTTCTTACAGGGTTACAAAACAAAGAAATAATTAAATAAAAAAGAAATAGAGACAGAAAATTGCTTGATGGGGGTTGCTCTTCTGACAATGAGTAGAGCATGATGTAAAAATCGCGCTCTGTTCCATTATTCAGTGAATGCCGGTTCTGTGCCAAGCTGCCTGCTTTGGCAGATCCCCCATCTCTCTGCTGTCATTAAGTGGAATTGGATTTTTCTTTTTCATGTGTTGGAGGTAGTGACCAAAGCATGTGGTGCTCTGTGAGCCTAATTAAAATGACATGGCTATTTTGCCATGCGATGGTGTCTCTGAGGTGGATGAGAATTGAAACACTGAATTTTGTTTCGCCTGGTTCCTCCTCTCTGTGGAGTTGGACTGAGCTGAGCCTTTGATGAGAGTGCCGATTTGACAGCTGTACATTAGTTTGTGGGTGTGTGCACTGCAAAAAAATGTAACAAGTCACTTAATTTGTATTCAGTCCTATAGTCATAAATAATATATCTTCCAATGCAGGGGCATTAAAATGTCCTGACCACAAAGTGTAGAAATTGTGGTGCTCTTGTCAGGCAGTTTATCAGCTGAGTTTGACTTGACTCATGTTGGTTTTATTGATGTTCCTGGAAAGAAGGATGAGACTGATTTCCCAGACGCCTTGATGAAAGATATACTGCCAAAAATGTCCATCTTGTATTATTTCATCTTATTATCTGTCTTTAAATCAGTCTTGCACAGTAAAACAGACTAGCTTTTGTGATATAAATTCACTTGGGTTTAATGCAACCCAGTCACTTTCAAGTGCCTTCTCAAATTAACTGACTAATTTTCTTTAAAAGCGCAGCGTAATCACCATCTTTGAAGATACTGTCACTTGTTTTGAGGAAAACTCTTCAACCAGTAAAAACTGCATAAACAACCTGAAACTATCTCTGTAGAGATTATGACCAGCAAAAGTGATGTTTGAATTGCATGCATATCAAACTGAATTGCAGATTTTGATAATGATAATAATGATAATAATAATAATAATGATGAATACATTCAAAAAGTTATTTTTGTACAACTTATGGCAACTTAGAAAACTCACTACTAGCAAGTTAAATTCCATAAATTATATTCAAGTTTTGGATTTTAACTTGTAAGTAGTGAGTGTTCTTTCTTCAACTTCCCATTTCTCAGTCACACAGAAACACAGCTTTTATTTCCAAAGTTGGACTGGAGGGCAGCTTTCACCTCAAAGGATGCCAGCAGTACATCACTTAGTGCGTCAGTTTTGTTAGCCTGGTTTTGTTTAAGAAAAGCGAGATTTGAAGATTGAATTTGCAGACAAATTGTGCCTTGATGCATTTCTTGCTGTGTGTTTGTGTGTATGTGTGCAGAAAGAAAGGAAGTGACAGGTCCAACCCCTTGAAACAGCCCTCTGGCCCAGTAGCATGGTATGATTCCACCTCAGCCTTTCTTGCCAGCTCCTCTCTCTCCCCCTCCTCCTCTCTCCTCCCTCCAAGCTGGGGACCCCAGGGTGCCTGCAGCCTGCCTGTACTGGGCTATTGATTAGGAACAGGGCTGCAGCTCACCTGCTAATTGAAAGCCGATTGGGGCCCTGGGGCAGAGCTGTAAAACAGGCCCCACGTGGCATTAAAAGCTGAAGGCTGACGGGCCACTGTAAATCCAGAGCTGCTAATAGTGGTGGTGTATATCCATCTGTGTTAGAACTGGATGAGTGTGTGTGTGTGTGTGTGTGTGTGTGTGTGTATGTGTGTGTGTGTGTGTGTGTTTGTGTGTGTGTGTCCGTGTGTGTTAGCTTGTTCTCACACGTACATGATGCATGTATGGTGCGTGTGTGTACATCTGAATGTCTACATGCTTGTACACCCTTGAACTGGCTGTACTTTTATGGATGTACTGTGTGTAATGTGTGTAATCACATTCAGTCAAATGTGTGTGCATGTTCGAGTGGAAACGTTGGTATATTATATGTGTGTGTTTCTGTGCATATGCATATAGACACAGACACACACACACACACACACACACACACACACACACACACACACACACACACACACACACACACACACACACACACACACACACACACACACACACACACACACACACACACACACACTCACAGGTGGTTCACAGTGACAGTCTGGTCTCCCATGGCACCAGGAGAACAGTCTCGTCTGTAATGGACACATCCTTCCTCTTTCTTCAATCCTCGTGACAACAGCTCTTCATCCCTCTCCCCGTCTCTCTCTACCTTCCTCTAGCTTTCTCTTTTTCTTTGTCTCCGCACAAGTCACACCTGTGATCCTCCGCTGAGACATCAGCTCATGAGCTGAGCTTCATTCTTTCTTTCCACACCCATCATTTCTCATTTTTTTCCATGATTCTCTGCCTCCTCTCATATCTCCTTTTTCTTTTTTCTCTCATCCATCTATGTAAGTTTATACGTACATATACTGTGCCTATGTAATGTATCATGGGCTTACAGTTGGTGTTCCAGTTTATCCCAAAGGTGGGTGATGGAGTTGAGGTCAGGGGTCTGTGCAGGCCAGTCAAGCTCTCCCACAACAAACTTGTTCTTCATGGATCAGGAAAGGTGCTTCCCAAACTGTTGCTGCCAGGTTAAAGGCACACTATTGTCTAAAATATCTTTATATGCCCTAGCCTTAAACTTCCATCAATTAAAAAATATAGGGATCTAGCCCAAACCGTGAAAACAGCTCAAGGCCGACCGACTGGGGTGTCTGCATACTTTTGGCCACAAAGTATATACAGTATATCTATCTGTCTATCTACACTATCTCTCTCCCCTTCTCACTTAGTTTTTCTTCTATTAAATCTCACTATGCTTTCCCTCTCCGTCTCTCTGTCTGTCTCTTTCTGAGCAGTGTGATTGAGTAGGGAGGGTGCTGGCCGTCCTGCAGCATGGTGCATGGAAACAGAGGTTAATTGGATTGTAATTAGAGCGGAGGTGATTAATTGATAGCATCTGTAAATTTGGATGTTTCCATTGTAAATGTGACAAATGAGAGCGTGGCAGGCCGGAGGAGGAAGGGCAGAGAGAGAAAGAGGAGAGAGAGCAACACACGCATGGATGGGAAGAACGGAGGAGGAGCTGCAGAGATGGTAGAGAGAGGAAAAGAGAGACAGGCATAGGAGGGAGACAGAAAGGTTTATTTTTAGTTAGTGCTGAATCCCATGGTGGTAGGAAATGGCAAGGTTGATAAATATGACTGAATGCTTGTGTGATCAAGCAAGCAAGGTGTCAAATGGTTGGACACACTTTTTATTTCATTTCATTATTTTATTTTCTATTTTTTCTATTTTTTATTTATTTATGTTTTTAGTCGAAGTGGGTTAAATTCCAAGATAAACAAAAATCTTTTTAAACTCAAATGATAGAGGGTTTTCATGACGCGTCATCAGACCCGGAAGTCGCCGTATTGGAGGTAGTCCGCATCACAACAAAGCACAGGCACTGAAGTAGATCCCGAACGTTGTCAAGGAAAATGGTTAATTATTGCCGTTTTTTAGGTTGTACCAATAGGTCAGACCGAGAAAAACATTTGGAATATTGTCGACTTCCAAAAGTTATTAAAAACCAGGGAGAGAAATGCCAGAAGTTATCAGAGGAAAGGAGGTGCTTGTGGTTGGCAAAGCTCAACCAGGATCTACGAGGGAAACATCTGGACAAGTACAGCGTAGATAGCAAACTGAGGGTCTTTGAAATGAAAAAAACAACAACTATTGAGTCATTTGGCTACATCTTGAGTATCGCAATGATATCATACATTGACTAAAGACGTTATTGCATTACTTACTTTGGCCTTCACAACACAGCAGTCGTTTATGACTTGGTACTGCGTCTCCCTCACCCATCCACACACCATCTGGTTATAGGCCTCCAAACCTTTGTAGGATTTAAGGTCTTCCGCTGTGTATCGGCTCAGCGAGGAAACCAGGTAGTTGACTATATCGGGATATACAACTGAAGGAAGAATTGCCGGGTTGTCATGGATCCAAGAAGAGGGAGCCAACTCATAGGGATCTGCACTGCCAATAAACCGTAATTTCTCGAAATATCGCGCCATTTCTTGTGGTCCAAGTCCTTCCCTATATGCCTTTGCATCTTGGACGCGTTTTGATGAGCTTTTCTGTTGTTTAGACATGGCTACATTCACTTAAAGTATCCAAAGCGCACAATACTCCATTGTACTCTGTTCAGTTGTTTACACCGAGTGCCTCCAGGTTACCGCCCACAACGTTACGTCGGTGAAAACCCTCTATTACTTCTAGGTTGTAGGCCAGAGATGCAAGCAAATGCACTTTCTTGCAGAGAGTTAGATGAGTTGATGATTGATACCGCTCTTACCTAAATATAAAGCTACGGACGATTAGCTTAGCTTAGCATAAGCAGGGGGGAGCAGCGAGCAATCGTCTTTTGCAACTCTTAATTAGAAAGCAATTTCCCAAAATGTTTAAGTATTCCTTTACGTTTGGGTATGGTTTAAGTGCAGTTAAGGTCAAAGTAAAAATCTAGCAACAGACATTTATATTTAAAGTTTTCTTTTACTGGCTTATGTTCAATGAATTGATGGCTGAATTGATTGCCATCTCTGCCACAACAGTTTACAGTTCAACAAGCTTGCATGACTAACGCCACATGGCAAGCACAGTTCACTTTTCTGTTTCACGCAAAATAGAACTGCCAGTAAAAGGCCAGTATACAGTATAGATTATGATCTTACAAAATGTGTAACATAATAACTTTTGGACCTGACTAAGGCTGTTTTCAGACTGACATAAAAAACTCAGTTGCCATATTAAAATGAATGACACTATTTTTTGACATACTGTACTATGACTTTTTTCAACATACCAAACTATGAATTTTTATCACTTTTTTCGACATACCTACTATGCTATGACTTTTTTATCACTTTTTGTCGACATACTATACTCTGACTTTTTTTCAACATACCATACTATAACTTTTTAAATGCTAGACTATTCCATGACTGTTTTCAATACATTTGGTTGCACAGTGGTTCAGTGGTTAGAACCGCTTCAACTGGCACCAGAACTCAGGCACTGCAGGCTTTCCCCCAGGTTTGATTCCTAGTACGGGCTGGTCCTTTTTTTGTGGAGAGTGCATGCTCTTCCAGACTTTCTTTGAAATACTATACTATGACTATGTTTGACATATTATACCATTACTTTTTTAGCACTTTTTTGGACATACTATGCTATGACCTTTTTCAATGTGATTTATTTGGTGGGATGGTGGCTAGCAGCAGAAAGTAGGCACTGCAGACTCTGACCCTTGGTTCAATCCCTAGTCCGGGCTTGGCCTTATTTTGTGGTGTATGCAGGTTCTTCCAGACTTTCTCTGGCATACTAGACTTTTTTATGACTTTTTTGACATACTATACCATCACTTTTTCATCACTTTTTTGGCATACTATACTGTGACATTTTTATCACTTTTTTTGACGTACTTTACCATGACCTTTTCATCCCTTTTCAATATACTATACCATGACTTTATTATCAGGTTTTTTTTCAAAATACTATACTGTGACTTTTTTCAACATACTATACTAAGATTTTTCCGACTTTTTCGACATACTATATTATGACTTTTTTATGACTTTTTTGACATACTAAACTATGCCTTTTAATTATTTTTTTTAATGAATTACTATATTAAATATCACTGAGTCTTAAGTGAAGAAGTCAAATAGCCAAGACACTATAGTCATTTGTGTGGGTTAGATGGCTCAGTGTGATAGGAGAATGCTAAGAAGACCAAAGATTGTGTGTTCAAACCTAGTGTTGCATTCATTTTTGAAGTCCAATATACAATGTGAAAAAGATAAATATGCCTAAAACATTGGAAAGCAGAAGGTTGTGTGTTAATATTATTGATGTTTTTTTGACATATTATAGTTTGAATTTGTATGACTTTTTGTGACATACTGTACAATTACATTTTTTCCGACATTTTCGACGTACTATACTAGGACTGTTTTATGACTTTTTTCTGATGCACTATAGTATTACTTTTTAATCACTTTTTCTGACAAACTATACTATGACTTCTTTATCACTTCTTTGACATACTATGCCATGACTATTTTCGACATACTATACTATGACTTTTTTCAACATACTAAACTATGACTCTTTTCGACATACCAAACTATGACTTTTTCACGACTTTTTTCAACATACTATACTATGACTTTTCGACATACTATACGACGTTTTCGTTAATGTCAGGAAAAAAAGTAGTTGTATAGTATGTCAGGAAATGCATTTTCTAGTTGGATGTCCTTTCCTCCCTCAACCTTTTTCTAAATTGCCAACAAAGCAGAATCAAAACAAAATACAGCAATGTATTGGCCTAAATTGTATATGCCTCAATTTGAAACATAAAAATATCCTATTAGATTACAGTAGTAGAGTATTACTTATTGTTCCATTGTTCCCCCTCACCAGATGTATTTTTGATTTATGCACACATCTGTTAGCTGCAGGAGTTTCGTTTTTGTTCTGTGACATACATCACACCTGTTATATCTCAACAGTGAATTCTGATGCCACAGAATGTTAGCTTTCTTACAATCTATAATCTTCATCTTCCTTTCGCAAAGATAATTCTTGTCTGTGATTGCACTTATTTGGGGATACAATAAAACAAGGTTTAAATCTCAACATATTTTATATGTTGTCAAAATGACTGTATTTTCCTCTAATTCTTAAGTACTATAATATGTGCAGGATTGTGACACGTACTGACACAACATGTTTGACTGTTCTTGTTGCTGTTTCGATGACTTTATTACTCATGCTATTTCTCATGGAGATTATGCTAAAATGCAACATATGGAGAGGGTGTGAAATATGCATGTAAGGTGAGTGTGTACAGTAATGACTTTGTCACAAGTAATGTCTGAGCTCATACTGAGAAGCTTTGAACCTTTCAACAAACCTCTTTATATGCAAGATATACAATAAGATAAAATATTATATATAAACTCAGCTTGTGTTCACAGCAGTGGACAACATGTAATGTAATGCATTCACAATTTAACAATATTCACAGTAGGACCCTGGGATAATAGAAAACCTGTACTAGCAATCAAATTAAGGCATCATCCTAGCACAGAGAAATTAACAAAGCCGTTTTTTCCATCATCTGAACACAGAAAAATTAATAAGGCTTTACTTTCTACATTTGCAAGTTCTCCAATCTAATTTCTTGAGCAGGTGTCACAACTATGAAAACCTTCTCACATAGCGTGCGGACGGCTCACGATGGCTCGTGTGGTTCGTTGCTCAACGGAACAAATTGTTCATTAACTGTGGGCCTAATGCTTTAACAAATGTTCCTGGAATATTGCTGCGGTGGTCCACACAAGGATGGAATTAAGCTAATCAAATAAGCCTCCAGTCAGGTCCTATCAGACAGCTCCAGACTGCAGCAAATGAGCCCACGTCGCAAAATTTACATTTCATCTTCCCCGGGGGACAGGTAGGGTCCCACATCGCCACCACTTTTCCCCCCAATCAGCATCTGGCTCCTGGAGGAAGAAGAGGGAAATGGGAAAAGGATGTGGTGGTTCCTGGCCGTACCAAGAAGGTGCTGAAGTTCTCCTGCCCCACATCCCGGGCACACATCCGATGACAAAGGGAGAGAAAATAGAGAAGATGACAGCAGGGGAAATATTTGCTGTTGTGGTTGGAGCGCCATTTAGATCCCAAGAATGAGGACCGGTCATATTTGCGCAGCTGTCCATCTCCCAAGCCCTGAGTGTACATATGAGTGTGTGCCCGCTGGAGTCTATTTGTTTGTCAAAGTCGCTATGCTTGTGCTCTGTAAGTTATTTGTGCCTTTGGCTGTGACAGTACGTGCATTCATGGGCACTATGAGTGTGTGTGTGTGTGTGTGTGTGTGTGTGTGTGTGTGTGTGTGAGATTGAGTGTGTATCCAGGGAAAAGCAAATCCATCTGTCTTTCTCGGATAAAGATGCCAGAAACAAGGAAGAAGGTGAGATTCTGCTCCAAGAGAGGCTAGGAAAGGGAGGAGAGCCAAACAGATGCCCCTATAACTCCTAACTTGTCTCCTTGTCACCTTCCTTTTTCCAGATGTTCAACTTGTCATCTCCCATTTTTATGTGGAGTACTGGCCCACAGTCTCAAGTGAATATTCATGCACCCCATGCAAATGTTATTTTGAACTCATATTCCAGCAATGCACAGATACAACTGGAAAGACAGAAAACAAGACCAGCATAAACACCAGAAGAAAAACATACAGTATGTGCGGTTCCATATTTAGAAAAGAAATATAAATAAGTGTCTTGTAATAAAAATCTTTTTGTTGTTACTGTAATTTTAGCCAACTACAACTAGAGGGTTTTTGTATCCCCTGCCAACGTCTTGGATTCTTTTCGAATTGATTTTCTTGATGTAAATATCGATTTTTACAGTCTCCCAATAGTATGGTGGGGTTTTGTGCTACTTAAATTTTAATGCCGGTAACCTGATGACCTGAAATTTCAGGTGTCTGAAACAGTGCCAAAATCAAACAACATTTGATCATCACACATCTTCCAATACACTGTATATTGAGGATTGTGTTGTAAATAATGCATCACATGTATTCAACACTACAATAAAACATACAGGGTTTAAAAAGGTAGCAGTTGATGACTTTATTGATGGTTAATAAATTATTGATTTACGCTTTAGTGTCAAGCTTAGTAAGCCCTGTTTCTGTTGGTCGCTCTTTATTTAGACCCCGTTTACACGTACATGGTTATTTTGAAAAGCTGAGCCATCTCCCTTCGTTTGTGCCATTCGTTTACACGCAAACGGAGAATTTGCCTAAAAAAAAACGTGACTTTCTAAAAGCTCCCTTTGTCATCGAAATCTTCATTTGCACATTTGCATGTAAACTGAGACAAACGGAGGTTTAGGCATAGACAGTATATAAAAATGGACCCAGCGACCCCGCTGTTTTTGACGGAGACAAGTGAAGCCTCTTACCAGCACTTTTCCGGTGATGGGAAAGTGTTACTGAGCGTTACTGCGCAGCTGCAAACTGAGCTTCCCGCCGCCGATGTGACGTGAACAACGTGTCTGAACGTTGTAAGTCTTCTGGTAGCTGTGCCAAGAGAAATCTCAATCATTCCCAATCTATCAGAGACGGAGAGCGTAGGTATATGTAAGGAGATAACATAGGCACAGGCTAATTATTGCTAACTAAAATGCTAGTTAGTAATTAAACTAAACAGCTGTACGTCGAAACTGCCTGCGAGCTTCTCCTGTACTATACGGTAATTCCTCTACAATGCAACAGTAAGTCGTGTGGTTATGACACAATCGTTAGCCTATTTTTATAAAAACGTCTGCTACGGAGCCATAACGTGAGATACAAGGTAATGGAGCCTTTCATACATTGACATGTTTCTTTAGAATTAAACGATGGACAAATCAAGTCTTTAAACGCTTCAGATGTAAAGTTATTGTCTGTCAAAGTTACGCCAAAATGAATGGCAGTCAATGGGATGCTAACGGGGGGTGATGGATAAGTGTTAGCAAAATGGCGCCATCGCGGCTTCGCTCTGAGGAGAGAAGCATGCCCCCTTGGGTTTAGGCAGCCGAGGAAGTGAGGAAAAGAAGAGAGAAGAAGTGATTCGTTGCTGTTGTTGCTATTTTCGGGATTCTGATTGGCTAACGTGGGCTTGAGCTTCTCGTTACACTGCCACCTACAGGTTTGGCGTGCTCTTGACGGCATTGATGGCATATATACACAGGTACGTGTAAACAAACACTTTTCTGAAAACTGACAGCTGTGCACCCCCCCCCCCCCCACCCCCCATACCTTCTGGATAAAGAAGCAAGATGGGGCAAAAACTAAACAATGACTTGCTAACATTTGTAACTGGAGGCTTGATGGCTTATTTTAGAGTGAAAAAGCTACCACCATTTATCATTAGCTCATTATCATTTATAACAGCATAATGTTAGTAATAGAGTTTTGTGGGTTTGTCACTTTTACAATAAGTCATCAGCCATTAAAAGCTGTGTGGCAATCCAAACATTCAACAACTTGGTAACAACACCTTTATTTATGCAGTGAAACAGCCTTATTGTTTTACAGCACTGTAGGCAGTAACAACATGGGGTGGTGAAGGTAGAGAAGACGATTAAATAATGGAGTAATGTGCATTATGCAATGCAGGTTTTATTATTATGGGGCTCACCATCCGCAAGGCGGTGTGTAGGGGTTTCATGCATTCCCAGTCAGGCAGTTTTACTCATGCTTCGCAAACTGTGGCATCAACATTTAATTACAATAATAAGTAAAGAAAAGCATATTTACCAACTCTGTGTTCAAATGAGCCAGTATTGGCCTAATGACAATTTGTGATAGTGGTTTACATTGTGCTTGGCTTCCATCAAGCTAATCTTGTTACTAAGCTTGATGAGAAAATATTGCATATGAAATTAGCACTTCCAAATTACCCATTATCAAGTTTAAATATGTTAACAGCATTGCGATGTATTGTGCTCCGCAAGATGTCATTGGCACTGCGCATACTCAATGCTATACACACACCTGGAGTGCTGTGAAGAAAACTAAAACTTAACCCATGTAGGTGGTCAATGCTCTGCACTCTGTGTACTGCATACTTCACTCCATCACTCCAAAACACTTTAACGTTTGCCTCTCCATGACTTTCATTTTTTCAATGTATGAAGAACTGCCTCACATTAAAAATTTAAAAACAGAAACCTGTAAGAAACGTACCACTTATAAGCATCGCTAAAAATGTAAAAAAGGCCACGTCATCTCTGTATATCCTGTTAACAATAATGCTATGTGTACTATTGTTAGTAACCATGATAGGGTCTCAGTGTCTCTGCTGAAGAAGTGCTGACTCATGTTGGAGAATTGAGTGAGGACACATTTGGTGTGTTATCCAAGTCAGATGTAGGTGGTTTTAGGGACCTGTATACAATGGCACTGAACGCTGGTATTGGGTGTAAATCGTGCTCCGCAGATTCATCCAATATGAATGTACAGTAAATCCTCAAGATATTTTGCAGACAGAAATACAGTGGGTCTTGTGTGTGATGACAAGGCTTTGCATTTGTCTTCAAACAAAACACTGAAACCACAATTACCACCAGAAACAACAGAGTTGTTTTTGTTGCATATCTGCTAATGATATTTTGGTGCTGTGATGAAGTTTAAAATGGTTTAAAATGTTGAACTTGTCCTTTTGATGCAGTTCATTTGTGTCTGGAAAGCTGTTGGCCTGCTGAGAAATATCTCTCCACAGAATACTATACATCATATCATACCTAAGCTAATATCCATTCATGTATATCATCTATCAGTGAGCATCTCATACCACCATCTTATGCCAGAAAACTATCCCTGAGTGATTGGAGGTAGAGACTCACCCCCAAGAGGAAGATGTAGTACCTGCTAACACATGACACATAATTTCCTGGAAGGGAGAGTGCCGAATATTGGCGATATCACTGGGACCCTGAAATGGCTTCCAAATGTTTGCATTATCTGATGGACATGAAAAGAGTCTTGAAATATTTCCCCCAGGTTTGCTCAGTCTGAGGAAAGACTAATATCATTCCTCCAACTTCTCTAATTTTTGCTCCGGACCTCCCTTGCCCATTTCCTAATTTGTTGAATTGCTTTGGGCCGATTGCTTTGCATACTCTCACTGAGATTGTGTCACAATGTGAGGCCTTCCTCTAGTCCCCTTGATAGTATTTCCACAAATTTATTCAGAGAGGTTATGAGGGCTGTAGGCCTTGGTTTGCTTTCTATTCAAAACAGCTCTCTTTCACCTGGACTTGTTCCAGATATTTTAGACGGGCTGAAATGATCTGGCCTTGGTACTTACAGTAAGTAAAAAATAAATTAGACCAATTTATAAATGACCTTACATTCCTACAATTCTGGAGAAAAAAATGTGTGTTTGAACAACTTTTAGAGGAGCTGAATAGTACTCATATTTAGAGAGGTTTTTGTCTGTGTTTGTACTAACATATTGATCTGAGAGTAATCACTGATTTATTGGTGGTTGTTGATTCAGGAGAGTGCACCATATTGGTTTTACATGACCATAGCACAACCTTTGACACTATTGATCATGCCACTCTAATCAACAGATTAAGACAGTGGGTGGGTGCTTTTGGGCCTGCCTTCAATTGATTCGCCTCTTCAAAAGATTACTTCATTTTATCAGCTACAGAGATCACTTATGGTTTACACCAGGTCTCAGTTTATGTATCATAATGGGTGGATCACAAAAACAGGTCTTAAATTGGTTCTGGTTCCTGATTAATCAGATCTAAAACAATGATAGGCTCCCTGGTAGTTGGTGCTGCTATTATTTGAACATCACTTACTTTTATCATTCACTGGAGGAAAAGTGCAGTCAACCTGCAGTATGTAAGCACAACCACCACAACTACCTGTGTATTTATTGGACTATCGCAGAATCCTGGATGTTTTACTCCTTTGAATAAAGCACCGGTGGACAAGTCATTCAGATACTAAAAAGTATCTTAGATGCCAGATAATGGGACATGCAGTCCTCATGGCTGTTCAATAGTCATTGTTAAAATCAAGGGACCTTTTGATTTGATTGAGAATATAATTTCATGAATGATCATCAGCACAATTTTAGGAATGGTAAATGTGTTTACATATTCATCAGTTCCAGTTCCAGCACTTAGAAGCACTTACCACTTAATGGCACCATTGTACGTGCTACGTTGAAATAATGCAAGTGTTGATACTTAAAAAACAGAAAAAATGGTGCAGACTTTAGTGAACACTAAACAGTGGGAAATCTGTAATATTCCATATTATGTTGTGCTGCCACAAGCTCTCTTAAAAAATATACCATAAAAAGGGGAGGTATACGGGAGGATGGTAAGACAAAAGGTCAAGGTTTCACTTTCATTCTCAGTCTTTTGCACCACTAGACTGCCTCTCGTCTTTCTTTTTTATGTCAGTAGCACGGAATTTTTGAGAAAGATAAAATAAGATAAATGGCAAAACAGACATTTACAGTACATCGTAGCATTACTAATTGTATATGTGGACACACTTTGTGCTTGCATCGTTAACTGTGTGTGATGGTTTCTCAGTCCATTACACTTGAGGGAAGCATACATTCTAATGACATTCTGCGCATAACCATTATGCAGCAGTTGTAAATATGTATACCTGAAAAAAACAGATATACCTCATTAAGCCACGCTGAACTTAGAGGGCAAAGGAAGAATGAGCTTTCATATCAATAATGTAATGATTGTGTGTTTCTGCATTGGCATTCTGCTGTGTAAATGCTGATGACAATGGGAAAGCTTATAGATGAATGGGATTATGGCTTTTTGTGTATTGAAATAAGCATTATTGGATAGGAATTCAATTCTGACACTTGTTAAATCCATCATCCCTGCTCGTTTATAATTTCTCTCCAGGAGTCTCTAGCCCAAAAGTAAATTCAAGATGCATGCATTGACAGACACACCCAAACGCCTACATTTTCTGTTTAATATATATACACTACACACACACACACACACACACAGACACACACACACACACACACACACACACACACACAGACACACACACACACACACACACACACACACACACACACACACACACACACACACACACACACACACACACACACACACACACACACACACACAGACAAAGAAGCCTGTCAAACACAGTGTGTGGTTGGACCTGCTCCCCTCATCAATCATGTCTAACACTCTCCCCCATTTGTCCATTTGATATTTGTTTGGTTATTGCCTTTGTTATTATTGTTGCTGTAGTTTGATACATTCCCCGACAGCTCTTATTTCCATTATAAGTCATCAATTAATACAGAGAAATGTAATTATAGTGACAAGGCGTCTAATGCAGGCCATGGAGATGAGAAATGGATGTGACGGGGTGTGCTTCAAGCTGTCACACACAGTGGTGAATTCTCGCAGACCCTTCCTTACCCTGACCTATTACGGAGCTCCATTCTTCTACTTTGTATTTCAAGGCATATGTCGTTCTATCTTCTTGCATACTGTATGTGTTTAAACACAATGGAGTAACAGAATAGACACATGAAGATTAACAGAGTTTTGTTTTGGGGGAACATACTGTAATGCAGCTGGAATTAGCATTTTCCTACAGTGTCTTATACAGTATTTTATTTAACTGCAAAAGAAGGTAACACTTTTTAGTACAGTTATGTTGACCAAGATATGGTTAAAGCTACATGGCTATTGCATTGTGAAAGTAGAGAAACAGAATCAAGAAACAAACAAAACAATAAAGCAGCAATGCTTGTGGCCCTTATGTTTCTAAGCCAACTCTAGAAAAGAAAAAGCATGAAAGACTTTTTTAAACTTGTTTTCTGTGATAACAGACCCAAGACTTCAGAGCAGGTTTGTGATTTAGCAATAAGCTATTTCTTAGCCCTAAACAGCATTCAGCGCTGTACTCAAATGAGATTACAGATTGGCTTTTTTCAGACAAATCAGAACCCAAGAACTAAATACAAATTTGTACAGCAGCTAGGGTGGCGTTGCTTCTTTCTTTTGCTTCAAAATTCCTTTGTGATATGTTCACCAGATTGTTTTCAGTTGGTAAATTGCACAAGAAAAAAGCCATGATTTCTACCACCACCAAATGTATTAAAAATAATCAGTTCAACAGTTATTTTGATGGAAGTTTGAAGTTACAGTAGTTAGTTCATAAGCTTTAAATGCACCAAAAACATTTTCTTTGAATTTGCTTCTTGCTATGATTAACCAACCTGATCTCACAGAATTCCATGAAATGAACACGGCCCCTTAACTCAAACTCTGTGGCAGTTTCGAAGAATCGCCGAAAATTCCGTGATGGGCCCACGGAAGAATTCCGTGAAATGAGCACGGGGTTTAGGAAAAGAAAAACGGGACGGTTGGGTTTAGGAAAAGAAGAAAGCGACGGTTGGGTTTAGGAAATGTACGGAAGCCGAGAACGGCCATGGAGTTTTTGATTTTTGATTTTTTTTTATGCACTGTTATCTCGTGATAACGACTTATTAATTCATTATCTCGATATAACAAAGCTTGTTTTCTCGAGATAACAAATTCATTATTTCGTTATCTCGACATAACAAAGTTTGTTTTCTCCCACTAATCCCACTAAGACACACTTCCATTTAACCCGGGGAATGGGGCTCCATAAGCGGATAGAAATCTGCCGTTTCTCCCTCTACTTCTCCGGTCAAATACTTGGAAAAGAATCCCACTAAAACAGCCTTCAATTTAACCCGGGGAAGGGGCTCAATAAGCAGATAGAGGTCTGCCGTTTCTCCCTCCTCTTCTCCAGGTTAAATTGAAGGCTGTTTTAGTGGGATTTTTTCCAAGTATTTGACTGGAGAAGAGGAGGGAGAAAGGGCAGACATCTATCCGCTCATGGAGCCCCTTCCTCGGGTTAAATGGAAGGGTGTCGTGGTGGGATTTTTCCCGAGTATTTGACCGGAGAAGTAGAGGGGGAAATGGTCGATTTCTATCCGCTTATGGAGTCCCATTCCCCGGGTTAAATGGAAGGGTGTCTTAGTGGGATTAGTGGGAGAAATATATCGAGATAATGAATGAATAAGTCGTTATCACGAAATAACAGTGCATAACAAAAAAATCCATAAAAAAACAAATCCCCAAAAAAATAAATATCCATGGCCATTCTCGGCTTCCGTAGAAACGTGACACGCGGGACACAATCCCAGGTCTCCTGAGTGAAAGTCCTGTGTTGTTTGACCCATCCACTAACCCAACCAACGTCCCTATGCGGATTTTCGGGCTTTCATGCTGCTCGCTACCATAGTCGCTCTTAATGCTACGTCATCTTCTCATTGACTTTATATTGGCATTGTTTTCCGTGGTTGCCACACGGAATTTTCACACATTTCGTGCCACCACCACGTAATGCGGTGTTAACAGTTCGTGATCAATTCACGGAATTCTGTGAGACCAGGCTGAATTTTTTCTACCATCAAATAACTAATTAAAACCAAAGTTATAAAAAAAATTAACACTTGACAAAACATCATTTGGGAAAAATGTATTTGATGTGTACTTTGATTTATAAGTTTGGCCCATGTCCCATCTGCTAACATGGAGGGGGCGGGGTTTATGACCTATACTGCAGCCTGCCGCCAGCGGGCGATCGAGATGTTTTGACACAGTCTATGATCAAATCGCATCCACACAGTCCTCATGAGGCAGTTTGTGAGAGTTGAACTCGTAATTAACAATATCTAAAATGTTGCTTTTTTAACATATACTATAATTTGATTGGTGCTTATTTAGTCATTAATATTCAGTGTTTAAAGAAATACTAAAGGTTTGATTACAAGTTTGCAGGGGCTTTAAAGTCCCTATTTAAATGTTATTTTAATGATTGTCCACCCCAGTATAGTGTATTTAATAGGAAATAAATAGATGTGTGATAAGAAAAAAAAGGGATACCACTTCTGAAAATAAAAAACTAAGGTTAAGCACAATAAAAAAAAAATACCACATTTTCATTATCCTAAGAGAGAGCACAGCCCTGTGTTTAGACAGAGCAGTGAGCTGTGTCTAATATGATTACATGACATTCCTTACATTTCGCACCAGGCCCAGAGGCCTTTCTTTGCCCTCATGTTGACCTGTCTTTCCTCAAATGCCCTGGCCTTGACTCCTCCATGGCTCAGTTGCCTTGTCCCATGCACTAATTCGCTGACTAAATTCACATCTTCCCCTCCCACTCATGCATCATGCTGCATCTATCTCTTTTTATCCCTCTTGCTTAGCCCTGTCCTCTCTTGTTTCATCTTGCCTTATCCTGCCAATCTCATGTCCTTGTTATCCCCACCTCTCTGCCATGCACACTCCCTCCCTCCCCCCTCCCCTCCCTTTCCCTTTCCCTTTCTGTCTCTCCCTCTTTTTCTTTCTCCTGCTGCGGAGGCCAGGTATGATGCAGAGTCAGAGAGCTCGCCCATGTTTAATTACATTAATAACACACCCTGTGAGGTAGAATGACCTCGCACCCCACAACCCTCTCCATACCCTCCGCATCCCTCACCCTCTACCCTTCCCTCCCTCCCTGTTGTTCTGCAGACTTAGGTCTATTGAGGCTCCCTGCAGGCCCAGTCCAATTGGTGCCAGGTTGCATTTCATGGCTGATTGCGAGGCATGTGTTTCTCCCTCTTCGGCATTGGTTCCGCCTCCAATCTCCAGTGGTTCCCGGCATGCTCACTTCACTGGAGGTCATGTCAGAGACTTCTCCCTCCCTCTCTGACCCGCTGCAGGTGGAGGACGCAGTCGAGAGTGTGGCAAAATGAGACCTCTCTCCAAACAGCTGTAATGAGGGACATGCCCTTCTGGATGAGCTCCTCAGAGATGTAAACCATCCTAATCACTCTCCTTCCGTTTTGTTCATATGTAGCCCTCTCTGACTCGGTCATAAGGAAGGCCATGTGTTTCCCTCTGCATCTCGCAGATTCAATTTGGGAAGGGGAGTGAAACATTCATTGAATGAGAGGAGCTTATCGGCATGTGCCAGGTTTTGGTACACATGGCATTGGTGGAGGCTCTCAGTTCCTTGTGTCATCAAGCTGAAATCGGAGGCACACAAAATACCCCCTGGGCCACAAGACAGTGGTCCCATGCACATAAATTATGCCAGAAGCAGGATGGCATATGACAAGCAGCAGTAACTTACTGTTATTGCCTGCAACCAATGATGGCAATTCCCATGGTAGCCAACAGGTCGGAGCAATGATATGCATAGGATTCATGCAAATGGGAAAGCTTCAAACATGTGTCAGAAATATCGCTGCCACTGGGTAGAAACCTTGTATCTTTTCAAATTTGCCTTAATTTCACACTGACAACCATGCATCCTTATTGTAGTTTATGAATAGATTTTGTGGGCCTTGGGGTCACACAGCTGACACTTCCTATAAAGAACCACGTAAACCTTCAGATCAGGTAGAAACATAGAAATTACTAGTAAGACTTACGAAGGATTCCTGCAACAGCAGGACTCTAATCTCCTACAGCCACCTTCATGATTTTCATGAATAGTCAACAGCCTTACCATAAAAAGTGGCATCATTGTCTCCAAGAACATTACAGCTTAATGTAGACACATAACTTACATTTCCTCCACGATGGGGAATCCTAACCTTGTGTGGAGTGTTGTGCTTTTTTGGCTATGCTATTTATGTGCCACCTCTTTCCTCAGTGTATGTATGTTGATACTGTAGTGCTGTCGTGGCATGTTGTTGCCAATATATTATGGGCTAATGGCAAAACCACAGGGGCACTCTGGCACCCTAATGGCTTTGATGGTTGATGCTTTCAGTTAGATCGTGACAGCAAAAAGTAGTTAAAAGCGTCATATGCTGTGGGCATTGCTAGTCTTTTCCGCGCCACAGAGCTATTTTTCTTCCCTCTGCCATTTCTGTTCTCAACAACAGCATTCACCCAAAGAAAGGACACAAAATCTGTGCGAGCAGAACTTGCTGCTCATGTTTATTTGATAAAACGCCATCCAATGATGAAATAAGATAATTTCTTGTCCCTTTGGGTCAGCTTTTAAAGCTCTTCTCAAACCATGTTTCACAGAAATGCCTTTTATATTATTTGTTTTTCCTATCTTATCCTTACTGTAAATTCTTGTTTTATTGATCTCTAATACCTTTTTCAATTTATGGCTGGGATTTCGTTTCTCCTTGTGACATTGAATTACTCTTGGTTCACTGTCTGAGAAGCATTAACTGCCTTTAATAGCTATACCAACAGTGTTTATTATTATCATTATTTCATATATTCTCTCCTTACATTGCTCCCCTCCATTTGTTCTACTTCATACACTCTTCACTGTCTGCTTTGTTATTTGTTTGGAAGGTTTTCATTAGATTCCCCGACAAGCAATTAGTGTTCCTCTCCAAAGTGAAAGGCAGAACTGTGGTTCTCAATGCCCCATCTCTTTATTGCATGGTTAAGTACCCTTCAGACTCACGTGGTTATTAATAACACTATTGCTAAATCACACCAAAAAAGCATTGCCGCTAACTAGGTTACCACACTGTTTACTTTGCCTCAAACATCAGGTTAAACAAATTTACCTTTCCTCTCTTTCACTCTCTCTGTCCTCTCTCCCTTACCCCAGTTTGAATGTGGGCACAAAGAGAGGCAGAGAGAGGAAAGTTAATTAGATAGAGGTCCAAGGAGGGGGGGGGGGGCACCTGGTAATGGAAAGAGGCTGTATGGAAACAGATGGCCCAGAATTTATTAACTTGCAGGAGCACTTCAAGGAAGCCACTGCGACCAGACATTAGGCCAGTCACTGTCTGGGTGGGTGCTAGCAGGCGGCTGGATACAGGTAGAGGCTGTCAGAGCCCAAAAATAGAAAGCAGATTTATCTCTGGATTGTTGCAAATGATCCATCAGAGGAGAACAATGGATGCAATCCAGCTCACTGGTTGGCAGTTTCACCTAATGCCTTTGAAGTAGCTCTGTAAGTACATGACTAGATAGCAAAATAAGAGTTTTATGTGAGACATTTAAAAAAAAAGGTAGTTTAAGTCATCCACCATACTCTCTCTTGTATATTCTCCTTTGGCATTATACAAAGTGTTATAACAATATCACACTTTTGACAATATAATTCTCCTTATACATTTTGTAACTTTCATAACATCGTCTGAATATTATACTAAAGGTATCTAAAACCGTCATCCCTACCCATCCCTTTGTTTTGGTTGTAATCATGCACTGTACTCTCAGCTACAACACATCCTAGTTTAATATGCTCAGACATGTGAGTAAATAAAGAAAGAAAGGCCCCTCTTTGAGAGGATGAACAGGTAAAATACATGTTAAATTATTTGCACTCCAAAAGTCCAAGGCAGCTACAGACTGTCTGAAGAAATCACAGCATCTTGCTGTTTACAGTAGCTTGCTCAACAAAATAACGTCTGTTCACTGTACCCACTCAAGAAACATAATTGTAACCAAATGTTATTTCTAATGTAGCTTTAGCCTAAGGTCAGCATTAGCGGATTATTTTATGAAACACTCAATGGAACAAATTGTCTCGGAAATTGGTGCTTGGGTATAAGAACTATGACAGCAATAAGTAATTCAGCAACACTTGGGTGACAAATGGAGTTAAAAAATAAACCAGTATGTCTCCGCTCTGCAGTCTTCATCAGGGTTACAGAGTATTAGAAAAAAAAAACGTTTCATAAAAAGTAAAATACATAAAAAGTTTATGAACTGAAACATCTAGCAGTTGGACCTTTATTTGTACTATGTGTCAGTGCAGTTATACAGTATTCAATGAACAACCTCCAGTGCTTGGAGACACAAAATACATCCTTTAGACGGCAAAAACAAATATGTTCTGTCCTTCCAGCACAATAAACAGCATTATACGGGATGGAAGCACACTATTGGGAATGGAACATTCTTAGAAAATAAGTAGAAAACAACAATATTATATTGAGCCCCTGAGGTCCTCAGACATCTTAAGAGAGGTGTGCTTTGATTCCGCCACATACTCAGCCTGGTGTATGAATCATATAGAGATACACACATACATGCACACACACTCAGATGCATAACTGTGCCTTCAACATGCCTAGCCCAGTGGGGAAATTTCAGTTTATTCAGCACAAGCAGAAGGGCAAGGACAGTTACAGGTGCAAAAAAGGTGAACAGAATATTATGTTATTGTCATTCTTTTCTTTGTCTTCTTCTTCTTCTTCTTCTTATATTAATAACATTTCACAAACATATAATACGCCTATTATTTATCTTTGTTGAAGCTATTAACTAAAACATGTAAATGCTTTATCAATTTGCCTCTTTAGCATATGTTTGCCCATGTTTACTCAGTGTTTCCAATTTCTGGATTCAAATCCAAAAAGGATCCTCCAAAGGTTTTTAGGAGTTGCAAGGAGATGTAGGAGTTTTGATGTGTTGAGCCAAAGCACTAAAGGCAGCGCTGCTGAAATCAAACAGCTTGCACAACACAGTGCTAAAAGCTAATGAAAAATAGATTTAGGAGGGAACAAGTTATTTTATTTCAGTCTCTCCAAAGCGCGTGATGGGAGGCAATGTGTGCGACAGAACAGCTTGTGAACTAGTTGTGTAGGCTCTGTGAAGCAGCGCTGTTTTGTGAGTCAACGGCGTGAGCTTCAAATGCCACACTGTTGATCCTGCCGGGCCTCCACCAAAGTAAAAGCAGACTGTGATGACAACTCTGAGGTGCCATAAAGACGCCCATTAACAATATGTGTGTTGGGTTCTGTCGAGGGAAGATTCAGATCAGCTCACCTCAAGCTGTTGAAGCAGCCTACAGCAAAAAACAAAAAAACAACTACCCTCCTTGATAAAACAATCCCAAACGCATGTAAGATTAACAAAATCCAACATGACAAAATGCCCAGTCTTTGTCAACAGGGGCTAAAGTAACTAACACAGTTTGACTGGCTGCAGTGCCAGACTGTGTGTTACATCTGATGGAAACAGAGTGCAAGCTGTCGGTGCAAGGCATGGCATCGAGCCTGACAATAGCTGAGTGCTGTGTAAGCTCCACTGTGCTCTTTCTGTTGAGCTGCACAGCGCGAGGGTCCACCATGTCCTCGTCTGACTCGTCTGAAATATAAGGTGAACTTGTTCTTATGCGCATATTGGTTGTGTCTGCATGGGCACCTCTTTGTGGCAATTAAGGGGCATCATTTCATGCAGTGATGGGATGGGTGGCAGACAGCATGATAGTCCAATTTACAAACTCCACACTGGTGTCATCATCAATGCTATTGAGGCTACTTAACAGATGCGGGCGGCCTCAGAGTAGGGAGTACTAATGCAACTCAAAATTGGAACAGAGTAATATTTTTGACCAGCAGTATCCCATATGCCATTGTTGCTTCATTATGCATTTAGGAACTCTGTTGTCAATCTCTCTGCACCAATGTCACAAAGAAAAATTCCTGTACATTGATTTGCAGTCTATGTCTACTGCAATTCTGAAAAAAATGCTGCAACTTGTGAGAACATTACTTATTATTTACACTGCTTTTTTTTAGACTTGCATTTTTGTGGCCCTACTGTTTGGCTGCATGTTATTTTTACTGACCTGATCTGCCTTGCTGCCTTGCTTCACTTTGCAAACTTTGTTTTTAAAGGTGCTATATAAATAAAGTTATTATTGTTATTATTATTTTTACTGTTAAAGCATGAGAGCAGACTCTTAAGTGGCATTTTACTAAGCTAATCTTTCAATCATGCTTCCTCACAATAATATTTTTTTTATTGTGTCATGATAATTATGAACAGATAACTGATACTAATTACCAATTTTAATGGTTTCCATGCTTTCAGGGGCCCTTCCTTAGCTAGGTATTTTTTTTTTTAATTTGAAATCCAAAGACACTGCGGTCCATCTACATTTTAATCTGCTCTAATTTTCTATATACAAAAACAAAAAAACATCTGTCAAACAACGCTACTGCAAATTGAAACAGCAATTTCATTGTGATTTTTTTCAGACGCTGATTACATTGCGCTGATGTTATTGTGGGTAATGACAACCTCAGAGGGGTGTTTATTTTAAAGGCACTTATGACTACAGCTTTGAAAAGTCTTCTTTTTCCAAGCTGTTGTTATACCGATAACTTTTATAGTCTGTAGTCATTATGTGGTCTTTTCCTGTTCTATAAAAGAAAGACATTTTTAACCCTTAAGTGTCTATCTAGTCAAATGAAGGCATTCTGTTATGTTCCATTACCAGGCATGTGTTACACATCATGCAATACCAATACATTTCTTCATTTGGCACTTCAGCCCAGTGATTGTTGCAAGGGTGTAACTTTGGGTTCAACACTGGGGGGGGGGGATCTCCACTTTCGATCAAAATTGAAATTTTGAACATCAAACTTCATTTTCTAAGCGCATTTCCCAAAATGTTGAACTATTCCTTTAATGCAAGTTAAGGGGCTTTTTTAAACTTTAAGTTCTTACAAATCTCCAACTCCCTACTCATTCTCTCCAAAGTCTTCTTTGCTGGACTCTAAGCTGAGATGTTGCCAGCACACAGAGTTTCACCCCCCAGATTTCATCATCCCCAGACCTCATCACCTCCACTCACCAGTCCACTTCTCTCGCCATTCATATTGCAATAAAGCTTTACACCGCATTCTGCTGAGGCATGGTCTTTGTTAGTTCCCTGCAATGCAATTGTCCTGCAACTGTCTCTCTAGTACTGAAGCGTGTGATTCAACTTTCTGTGCATGTAGGCACTTTCTTTGCATGTGGATATGTGTGTGTGTGTGTGTGTGTGTGTGTGTGTGTGTGTTTTAAACTTTTTAAAACATTTGCAAGATAAAATAACTAGGTCAACTTATCAAAGTTAGGCCATGCAACAAAACAAGTTCTGAGTGGCTTTGATACATTTAGAAGTATACACTACAATTACATAATAAACCCCTGACACACTATTGCAACTTCCACTGAAGTTATAAACAACAATCTTTATTTTAGAGATGGATGACAAAAATTACTGTTTTTGTTTAAATGCTATTACAAAATACAGTAATTTCAGTTTTCAAAAGTTGTATGAACTACTGTTAGAGATGGTGCTTACAAACAGCCAAAGGGACTTTTTACAGAAACTTTATACAGGTACTTTTGACAGAAAAATGACAACAACAGCCTAAGGGAAGTGGAGTGGGAGGAGCACTTTTCTGTCAGACTCTGGTGCAATTTAAAAGAGCACACCAGCAATAATTTCAGTTTTACCAAACAATTGCAACCACTCTCTGAACACCATGTATTCATTTATTTAACTTCTTTTTTTACAAGATTATTTTTATTATTATTATTACATGTCATTTAGCTGACACTTTTATCCAAAGCGACTTACAATTGCTATATTTGTTCAGAGGTTGCACGCCGCTGGAGCAACTACTGTATGTGTTAAGTGTCTTGCTTTGGGACACATTGGTTGATGTATCACCACACCAAAGGCATGTGTCATATCCACTGAGCCATCACCAATGGCCCTTAGTGACCTTAAAGGTGCTCTAAGCGATGTTGGGTGACGTCATTTCTTGTTGACGTTCAAAGTATTGTCAAACAAAACGGAGGCTAGCTCGCCCCTCCCTCCTCCTCATCCTGTCCCCCTCCCTTCTGTGCACTAACCTCCCAACCCCCACCCCCAAATCCTTCTTGTCGGTTATTGGCTGGAACACTGTTTGTTATGTTTTGTGGTGCAGGTTGGTGCAGTTTGTCTTTGTTGCTGTTTGTGGAGCCTGGGCTGTCTACAGAGACCGCGTTTTTTTACAGTGTGTTCAGGGAACAGGCAGACCGCGGATAGTGAGGAGATGTTTGCTGTATGTGACAAAAAATGTTGTAGCCTAAAAAACGTGACATCGCTTAGAGCACCTTTAAGTCTACGAAAGGATAACTGGATTCTCTTATAGTAGATTTTGACAACCAACCAACTTCAAAGTTGCAGAGTCATAGTATACATACACACTGATTTACAGTTACTGTAATACCTGACAAATAGCAAAATACTGCATAAACATGCAATAGCAATGGAAGTATTGACAATGTGACTGTACTCATGGGAGGCCTGCACAGTATTCTGGGATTCATTAACTGCCAGAAAGCGGATGACTCATTGTGGTCTCACTGACCTCTTCCTTGTTTTTTCTCTTATTTATTCACTAGTGAACTTAAACATGCAGCAATATACCTGTTTATCATTCAATAGTACATCAACAGCAGCACAGATGAAACATCATCCATAAAGGGAAAATAGAGATGTAATCCACCCTTTCAAAATAAAATTGAACAAAACTTAATTTATAAAAAAAGCATTGTTCTGGCCTAGAACAACAATCACTCCTGCATTTCCCCTACAGCACAGAAGCAAATGAACTGGCAAGAAATTGTGTTTTAAGAGAAAATGATGGCTTCTGATGGAATGGTTCTTTATCTTGCAGAGCCTGTAATGGGGGAACAGTGCACCCCTCCCTCAGGCAGAGACTGCAGTTGAGGTTTGAGGCTGCTCTGGTATTACCATATACACTCACAGATTCACAAAAAATACTGTCACACCTCATACTAGCTGTGCTATGAATATCAATGGTTTCTCTCCTTTTGGACTCACTCTACAAAACAGACAGTGAAAAATGTTCAAGCATGACTACGTTCCACCTGGCCCACTCCATATATCCGGTTTAATGGGATAATGAACACACAGTATAAAGGAATTGTGCATGACACCAAGCTGTCATGCACAATGCATGACTTATGTCACTGATTTTGCTCCTTCAAGGGACTACATTTTTGGTAGCTGTTTGAAGTGGTGTGTCTGTGACATTCCAACAAGTCATCTTGACAGTGGTGTGAATACGTTTGGTAACAAAAACAGAAATGACACTCACTCAGGACTGGTGTACTGTGTTTTGCAATTAATTTGCTGACGCTTTTACCATGTTCGCACCCCCTCCCGATTTCAATTCTAGTTGGTCTACTGAGGTAAAAATCCTTACTCATTGCTAATGGGCAAATACAGTTTCCACCCAGAAATAATAAGAAAATATTTTAAGGGAAATGTGTCTCTTGGTGTGCAAGATCCTTGAGGGACTTCTTTTTCTCTGTTCTGGTATTCTTGCAAGTTCATTCCCATTGCACAAACACAGCTGAAACTATTCTGACTGCTCTTTTGTCTGAAAGGAGAGCAATCGGCAGAGGTGCCCTGTTCAACCATCCAGGTGCTGAGCATGCCACAGACAAGTAGAAGAACCCTGTCAACCTTTCTGATACGCTTGCCTGTGTTAGAACAAAGAGGATGCTTACAGACAGGCATAATTGAAGAGATCATGCAGTACCTGCATATCCTCCTGCTGGCAGTTTTCAAGTCTTCACAGCTGTGCAGGCAAACTATCCCGCAGAGAAATGACAAAAACAAGGAAACAAAAATCACAAAGCCAATAAGCAGCACTGAAACTAAATTAGCTATGTCTTTATGGGAAAAAAATGCCCCTGATAGTATTAACAAGGGAGACCCCTGGTGTTTATGATCCCCATTCAGAGCAAAAAACTCTTGAGGATTGTTTTTGTAGATGGTCTACAAAGACATGATTAAATATACAATAAATAAATATTCATAACAAAACCAATGTGGTGCCAGATGTTACTGTTAGTTGCTCTCAGAATACTACTATCCCCAAAAGATCATTCATTCTGACAGACATCAGGGAAGAACACAACAGCACATAATCCATCAAAGCTGACTTCTCAACTACCAAGTGATCAAAAATGTTCATTGGGTACATTATGACACTTCCCACTGGGGTGACCCTTTACAAATGTATGTGCCTATCGTACTAAAAGATATATTTTTTAAAAGGTGGCCACACCATTGTTTATTTATGGTAAAGGTCCTCTGATAACATAAACACTAAGTAACTCACTAAAGGCATTCAAATGTCATATTTGCATTGGTATCGTGGGGGAAAGAAGCTGGTCCACTCAATTACTAATTCATGGGAGATGCTGTTTCTGTTGAATTTTTCATGACAAAAATGTTTTCAATCAGTTGAATACGATGGATGGATGGATAGATAGATAGATTGATAGATAGATAGATAGATAGATAGATAGATAGATAGATAAATAGATAGATAGATAGATAGATAGATAGATAGATAGATAGATAGATAGATAGATAGATAGATAGATAGATAGACAGACAGACAGACAGACAGACAGACAGACAGACAGACAGACAGACAGACAGACAGACAGACAGACAGATAGACAGACACTTATGGCACTCATGTGGCACTCCAATAGTAAATATTATTGTGAGGCAGCTGTATTCTACTAATTAGCAGGAGCAACATAACAAAATAATCACTACTATTTAATTACATCTTTTACAAGCCAATTAATTCTGACCTAACAGAGGTTAAGCATGTCCGTTGAATGCATTTCAACACTGAGCACGCAGTTTTTTGTGATCCTCTTCTGATCCCACGTTTTCTCACCCAAATCCACAAGGGGATCAGAGGTCATGCTCAGTTACAGAGCAACACCTCTGGAGGTGTCAGAGACTCTATGTCGTGCCTGAAGACACTTAAACAGGGCAGATCTTATTACCCAAATGCTAGAATGCAGACCTTATTAACAGTTTTCATAATAAATTTGCTGCATACAATCGATCATTGACACATGATAAGATCCACATAAATGCCATCATATCAAGCATAATTACTCATATCAGTGTGAGCCAGACTGCCCTTGTATTGATGTTATATTCCCATCTGCATTAATTAGACTGTTCTGTTTGCAGGTAATGCAACACTGGCAGCACACATGCTCACTTGCATGAATAACAAAACTATTCTGAAGAGTGGCATTGAATGCATCATTCCCTGTGTAAAGTAAAGGATAGACCAGTTTGGAAATTGTGCACAACAGGTAGATGGAGAGGGGTGCGGACAATTTGTAGTAGTGCAAACATTTTCTGTTAAAATTGTACCTCCAACAATCTATTTTACGGTCTCTGAATGGCAGAGTTGATTCAGCACCACGGACAGTGACACAAGGGAGCTCTGAATCCTGAGCTCTGAGCTGACATCATTTTAAACAACAGTGTTTAATCCTTCTTTTCTCTTCATCTGTTCACATTGTCTGCGTGAAGCGGAGAGAGCACGTTTGTTTTTAAACTGTGCTACACTACAGAGGCTGCTGCTTGTTCCAGCATGCTGCTATCTTTTAATTATTCACCCAAATATGCCTTTGATCCGAACACCTGACCAAGCTTCCATTTTCTTTCCACATTGTCTCTCTCAAAGGAAAGCAGCTGAGGTTTGAAACCATTAATGAATATGCTTGATGTCTGGAAAGTAACAGTGAGCTAACAAAATCCCCACGGCTATGCTGGAGAACAACATAAAACATGGAGAAAGATCATAACACATATGAATATGTTGAGCTTTATGTGCAAAAGATGATAGTCCTTGATGACAGGGTAACAAGTGTTTCAATCTCCCATAGTTTAGTGATACACATCCTCACATTATTTATGTTTTACATGGTATTGTTATCAGTGTAATATCCTCCTGCTGCTAAAACGCACATTAGTTTAATCTGCTAAAGTGTCCAAAAAATACATTAAAACTAATGCTCTCTCTAGACAAAATGATAAAGCTATATAGAATAATAATAACTCAAAACAACTATTTTTTATTTAAAAACCTGTGATATTTGGAATTGTATTAGCTATTTATACTTAAAAGAGCTCTTAACTATACCATGAAAAATATATAGTACATTTGACCAGTTGAGCACAGGTCCATAGAGCAGTCACTCTCAGTCCTCAGGAATCACAGCTCTGTTGGTTTTATACCCTCCCAGGTAGTTAATAGCATTCGCCTGGCATCTCAGGTGTAAAATAGTTCCTGTTAGATACTTAGAATGAAACCCAGCAGGGCCTTAGCTCCTGAGGTTCAGGAATGAGAACCACTGCTGTAGAGAACATTTCTACGAGGCTTCACAGCAGTGTCTTTTATGAATAGGCCTCGGGACTTACAGCCCTGCTGGTTTTCTTCTAAACATCTGACAGGGACTTTTGTAAGCCCAGTATGCCAGCTAAATGCAATTATTTAGCAGCACACCTGTGTCCAGCAGACCAGAAGTGTTATGAGGACAGGGTTCTTTGAAAACATGGTTTTACATAAATCATCCATTGATGAAAATGTATTAAAATTATAAAATCACCATACATTATATGATACATGAGAACCACAAATTTTTATTTATTTATTTAAATATTTTAAACTACTGATGTACAGCATCATAATGCGTTTTAGTAAGGTACAATTACATGGACTGCCATTACAAAGCTATGATTCCACACAGACCACATTTTACCTCGTTGCTAAAACAAAACTAAATGACCTGACATAAGCAGGAGAAGTAGCACAAATGCTGCCTTTGCACTGTTTAAATGTCCCACTCTACACAAATGTTTGCATTCTTACTCTGCCCTGTGGGGCACTCAGTCATCCTGCCCTCCCATTGGCCACGCACGTTACCCAAATTAGGCGATGGGCGTTGTCTGTTCATGAGAGTAGGATATGACGTCACGGGTAGTGAGTGTGTGTGTGTGTGTGTGTTTTTCATACGCTCCCCCCCCCCCCCACACACACACACACACACACACATACATGAAAACACATAAAGCATGAGAAAAAAATAAATAAGGCTGATTCCAAACAAGGGGGCTGTAAAGGCAGAGGAGAGATATAGGGAGGGAAAACTGGAGTAGGAGTGGGTAGAGAGGAAGATATAACGGGGGAGTGTGCACTGTGCAGTTGACTACAGAGAGAGAGAGAGAGAGAGAGAGAGAGAGAGAGAGAGAGAGAAGGAGAGCAAGAGAGAGAGAGAGAGAGAGAGCAGGTCGCCGGCCCATTGAGGAAAGATGGCTACAGTCACTGCAAACGGAGTGCAGCAAGAGAATGGATTCAGCACCACGAACAGCGCCGGCAGGATGAACGGGCTTACCATCGGCCAGAACACCATTCCAATGAAGGACCACGACGCCATCAAGCTTTTCATCGGGCAGATTCCCAGAAACCTGGAGGAAAAAGACCTGAAACCCCTGTTTGAGGAATTCGGAAAGATATACGAACTCACTGTACTGAAAGACAGGTTTACGGGAATGCATAAAGGTTGGTTATTTTGGTATCTTTACTTTTGTGTTCCTTTACACAAGTGAGAGAGAAGAGAGAGAGAGAGAGAGAGAGAGAGAGAGAGAGAGAGAGAGAGAGAGAGAGAGAGAGAGAGAGAGAGAGAGATCAAAGAGCGTCCCAATTCAGTTTTGGGGCAGAGAGCATGAAAAGTGTGTTAATTTGCAGATGTTTTGGGACAGATGAGTAGGAGCCCCAGCCTTCACACACACACACACACACACACACACACACACACACACACACACACACACACACACACACACACACACACACACACACACACACAAAAGGCGTGAGAGGGCGAACACGTGGAAGTGAATGGCTTGCGAGCGCAGGGTTAATTGTTACCGCGTCCAGCCAATCCACGTGAATACTACAGCTGAAAACGCCTTTGAGTGTTTACATTGACTCTCATGTGCTGAGCATCACAGTTTAAGGGGGCGGGACAGTGCAAGCGCTAGATACTGTGGTATTTCTGCAGCTGCACAAAATATCTAAGCAACTAAAAAAGAGTGGAAAAATCCTTCTGTTCTGCATCACAGAGTCCGTCTGCAGCATATTGTCAGAGATGTCAGAGAAATGCGTTCAGGGGAGCGGGAAGTGGAAACCATTATCAGGCAATCAGCATCCGCGATTAAGGTGGTGCTGGCATGCTGCTTTGACCTTTGAGTCTGGTAATACATAGCCTACTTTTTTGGACGTGATTAGCTGTGGAAAATACTATTTACAAGGTGGCTGTATTGTAATATGCTGCTCCGTGGGCGGATTGCAGTCAGGAAGTACAAGGCAGGATAATAGTAGAGGCTGAGATCCAGCATGCATCGTTTTCTCGCTTGTTCTGTCCTCAACCCGCTGTCCCCCTCATCGTCCAAACCGAGCGGGATCAGTATTCACTTAGTAATTAGTCAGGGATCGATCAATTCTAATGATAGTTATAATGGTGAATGCCATGAGTGCGGTTTGGGTTGGAGGGTCTTTTTGTTCCAAATAAAAGTCTAAAATTCAAAGTCTAAGAGTGGTTTAAACACAACTTATTGTTAATTGCACATTTGTACATGTAATGTAGAAACAATTGGACTACAATAAACATTTCAATGTAATTATAATAACCACATTTTGATTTAAATGTATTCCCTTTTGCATTTAGATGTTTATGTATTTTTTACAACACACCTCAAATTGCACTGTTGTATTCAGTAGCCTAATGTTTAATCTTATTCTATTGTGGCTGAGGGAAATATTATAATCATTCAAATGCAATAATAGTTAGTATTAAATATAATTATATTACAATTTCTGACTTTTTAAGTCTTTATTTGGTAGTAGTTTAAACATTCATTTTATTGGAATGGAAAGCCAAAATAAGGTCACCCTTCCAGCACTCTCCGTGTTATCATGAGCTGGCTGTCCTACAGTTTATTATCAGCTAAAGCACAGCATTATTATGGCACTGCTGCTGCTGTTTGTGATTGATAGTATTTTGTAGATAGGTGTTAATCATTTTTTTAAATTTTAGATATCGTTTTAAACCACACAGTAGTAAAAAATAATCTATTCACAACCCAGGCAAATTATATATGAAATGTTAGTCAGTGCCTACAGTTCATGATCTTATTGATCAGCGCAAGTCAAGCACTCTTGTGGGAGAAATGAGCGTAAGCTCAGCATTGCTTCCTTGTGCGTGCAGCCCTGAAGGTCTCCATGCACCACCTGTTCCTCCAGCCATCAGTCGCGGGTGCTCAGCCTGCTCCTCCTCTTTCCGGTGTTTCTCAATGATCGATTAAAACAATATTTCTGATGTTCGTGTTGTTTACGCCTGTCCTCGACCATCCCTGAATGTCAACACTCTGGAGCATGGTTGCCTCGGGACGGATAATCCTGTTCCAATGCCAGACTGTATGCCGGTTCAAATCATCCTCCACCAAGGCCACTCTGATGTATGCATTATGCCCACTTCATCCCGCATGACATTCAAAGTCACATTGGGAGCACAAGCGTGCACTTTTAATACGATTTCACCAATGCATTATATGGATGAGTTTTTCTTATTGGCCACTCAACTAAACCATGTTCATGCCTCCTGCTGCGCCAATGTGTGATACCTGTAGACCGAAACAAGAAAGTACAAGAGTAAGAAAATGGGATTAGTGTCGTTAACAAAACAGCAGTAGGTATAGTGTATAATGTGCTGTGTCACTCAAGGAGAGCTGTTTAAAACACTGAATGAACGCCCATTCTGAAACCGAGAAAAGCTTTTGTAGGGGAATTGAAAGGTAAAATGAATTACTTATTTAACTGTGAAAGTTTTTCGCTTTCTTCAAACAAACTGCATTCTGTTATTAACAACACACCAAGGTCAGCACAACAGTCTTGTCTATCAGCAGACTTCTAACTTTTTAATGAATTGTGATTTAATTTGATAAACAATCCCATCTCAAAGCCCAATTTCTATTGTCTGCAGCTTTAACCATATCACACAGACTTCATCAGGTTGACATTTAATTGTTTTAGAAATAATGTATATTAAAGTACCAAGTCATACATAAGACCTCAGTGAAGACAATGTTGGATTCCAGCTGGATAAAGGCTTAACACTCAACAACATCAGGTCCACTGGGGCTAAATATTCTTCAGCATGTAAATACAGATAGAGAAACCCCTAGATAGAGATAGAGATATCAAAGGCACTAAACTGCTTCAGCATTCTGGGATGTCAGTTAAATATAATGTTTGAAGTGGCTTATATATTTTTGATATTAACGATGAATCGCATGGCTACTTCTTTGTTAAAGGGGTCATGCTTGGTGGTGAACCCACAGATAACTATTACCTGGCTGAACAGTCCCCCTCAGCTCAACGGAGCCTTTAAGCATCCAGCATCTTCCAGCGTCTTTCGATTTACTGTATTAAGTGTTAGCATTAGGCTGGAATTAAATTATCCATAGGACATTATGCTACTCATCAAGGGGTTATATATTTCTCCTGGTCTGTGCTGAGGCCTGGATATTTGAACCTCTCTGGATTGTTCACATCACAATGTCATATGAGGGTAATCTCTCGGATGAGTGTTGAAACATATTCACAACTTCACACATGCTACAACTAACAGTACAATACAGTCTATACAATATAAGGTTTTGCAATGATCTTTTGCCCAAAGTATATTAGTATTGCACAGGAGTTTGAACGGTAGTTTTTTTTATGTTTGGTTCACAAAAATGCATAATATGCCAATGGATATTGGCTGGCTAATATGCAAAAGGCCCATGGAGGCTCCCAATGTTTTAACATAGTGACAAATTCAATCCACATTTTTATCATAAACAACGTTACAACATTTTTCATTCAGCAGAGCAACAGAAGAGTGGGGGAGGATATAATCAGCTTGGCTCCACGATCCCTAAAAACATAAAGTTCATAAAGATTTACTGCAGTGCCATAAATTAGTTTGACTGCTACTTTGAAATCCCTCTTTGAGCTAAGTTTGTGGTTGACAGAGATTTGATTTGTTTCGGATGGATGATGTATATGGCTGTTGGCATCAGTTAGTAAACCGTACCTAATGGATGACTACCTTTTTTCACAGCCCGAGTCCAGTGACACAGAATTGCACCACAATTATGGACTTAAGGGCAGATCAAAATATGTCATGTTTTTTTCATAACTAATTCATGTGGACTGTTCTGCATCAGTTTGAACAGATGTTTTATGCTTTGTGAATTCTTACTTTGGGCATTTTCGCTATCTCCAGGGAATCGTCTGAATATCTGGGGAATTCTGCCTTTCATATTTTCCTGTACACTTCGGTGGATTGGTGTAGCTGTATGCTGCTGTCTAGTCAGAAGGCATTTTTTTTCATCAGTTTCTTTTAACAGATGATTATATCCTGCCTCGTAGTTGTTCAACACTGTTTCCTTTAATGCCGATTTGATAGTTTGCATGCCGTTGTCGCTGTCATTGGCGGGCACGGAGCTCGTCAGTGTGTGGCGCGGCCAGGTCGTGCTGTTTAACATCCATCATTTCGCTGAGCACTACATTATCATAATACTTAGTGTCAGTGCCAGAACGCATGCATTGTTCAGACATGCTGAATGTTAGTGGGGGGCAAATCTTTTGCTTGAGTAGTGTTATCTATCAATCCGTCTCTGATGCTGAGAGGAGGGACTCTGAGCTGCACCACACAGCCAGGAGGAAAAGATACAAAGAGTTGTTAAATATCCTCATCCATTCTCCTCTCCTTGGTTGGTCCATGCAGTGTAATTGGCTATAAATAGCCTGCCAAATTGACATGAAAAACCTCATAGGCAGTGAAATGTCAAAAGTAAACCACAGTAGAGCACTAATATTTAATTGCAAATGAGTCATAGAATGTAACAACAAATCTTTGAAAGTGTCTTTTCAATTCGTTGACAGTTTTGTGGTTTATTTGTTGCTTAAAAAAAGTTTTGAGACTTTTAGGCTATATGTTCAGACTGCAGGCAAATCTAAATTTGTTTCTCAAACCAGATCTTTAAGACAGACTGTCCACACTGTTATTTGCATGTGATCAAATCGGATATGTGTGTGCAGACATCACTGACCTACCTGCATGGTTTGTTGTGGTAACGACGTATGTGTCTGTGTAGCTAAGCTGCAGACACGACTTTCCAACGAAAGAAATGGAAACCCATCATTTCAGCCAGCACCTCCGATCCTTTGGGTTTCAAAGGGAAGTCATTGTTGTGTGTGGCAGTGCAGGTAAGCCATTTTGTAGAGTTGCCTCTTTATCGAAAATGCTTGCAGTGAATTTAAATTGGGCTTTAGAAGGTAAAACCAGAAAGAGTAAAGCTGCGCTGCCCATGACAATGTGGAAGTAAATAAAGATCCTCTGTTTATTTATTTTATTATTAAAAAAGACACAAAACCCGATTTGAGCAGCCAGAGCGTCGGGATTTAGCCTGGAAATCCAGACCCAAATCCAAGGGGCGGCACCAAGTATGCATTTGAAAATCTCACTGCACGCAATTGGATAACACTACGACCAATCACAACAATACACGGGGTGACGTATCCAGAGCCCCATACGTTTAGCTACCAGTGGAGCTAACTGGTAGATTAAAATGTCTTCATCTGTTTAGCTCGCCTCTGGCTACAAGGCCATAGTTAATGACCATCATTACTCAATGCCAGAGTGACTCGCTGAGCAAATTCAAATTGTGCTCTCGCGAGAACTCTGGATTTTCAGGGTAGTCGGGACTGAGACGCATCTGAAGAAATCCGATCAGAATCGCATTTTTCAAACCTCCAAATGTGGTTTGGATGCAATTTGCAAAAATCACATACAGTTACAGTATGTGTTTTTTTTTTTTTGCTGTCCAGAATTTCTTAAATCGATCCGGATACAATCTCGATAGAATGACGGATTTGGGCTGACGCTCTGAACAAGACTTTAGTAATGGCCACAAGGAGTTACAACCCATGCTTGTATTGGGTTTTATCAACAGCATGAGCGTTAAGCGTAAAGAAAGTGTTGGACAGTGATTGACAGTTTGCTTAAATTGAGTGACAGGTGTAGCTAAAGTCTACAGATGACCTCTTTGATCATTAAAAAGGGGGCTGTGTGTGAACCAGTAAGCTAACAGCCCACTTCAAATGTAGATGGACTGAAAGATGGACATTAAGCGTTGATGAATCCTTACATCGTGTTTGTCTCAGTACCCGTGAGAGGGTCACATTCAGCAGCATCCAGTTGTTTTACAACATTTTTTGGGAAATTAATTTGGATTCTTTGTCCCCACTTTAATGAACATTCTTGTAATAAATAAAAGATTGTAAGAGAGCAAATTGCTCATGATTCATGAATCCACTGCTAATGAATTGAAATTTTATACACATTTGTTCTGGAGTTATTTCAATTACAGGTACCTGATGCCTCAAAAAGCACAATTTACTCTTAATGCATGGATGCATGCAATTGTGAGCACACACTAATTTCTATTTTAAAGCAAACTGTTAGAAAAACCGGGGGGGGGGGGGGGGGGGGGGGGTTCTTTAAGTAATTACCCGAAACGTGTCTTGCGAACGCAAAGATGAATTTTCAAAGACACATTTTCTGCTTTCTCTTTGAACTAGTTTGTAGGGTTTGCTTTTTCATTTGCTTTACATATAATTTGTTGAACTTTTGTCCCTCACTGAAATTATATTGTGGTAAATTGTCTTTGATTACCAAAGTATTATTTTCACCCCACTTAACCTGCTCATCACAGGAAGCCACCAGTCCTTCTGCTGAACAACCATCACAGCCATGCCCTCCTACTCTTCTTCTTTCCATTTAACACACACAACTTATTTCCTCAAGTCTTTGCTTAATATTGGTTTGAGTCAAACTTTAATTCAAAAAGGAAGGTTTAAATGGTATTTGAGTTATTTGCTAAAAATGAATACTGTACAATTTAAGCACCGCTACCACAAAAGCAATGAAAATTTCCCACGTTTTAGCATTTAAAATAATCTGTACTTTTTGTTACTGCTAAATACTTACAAGATTTAAGACTCAAAAGGGTTGCTTCAGTTCCCCGAGGTATGTAATACACCACAGTGAACATCATGTTTGCTTTTGGTGTACATTTTTTTTTGTTGCAATGTTGTTAGGACAGTCTAAATCAGTTTGCACACTGCTGCATTACCACAGACCAATGAAAGTGGAATGCTTTTGAAAGCTCCATTTATAGGATTGCACATAATACCAAGTGGACAACAATGTGGGATAACTTACAATTGAATGTAATCCCATGCCAATTAGTCAATTTAAAAGTTTAAGGTGACAGCCCTAACCTGCTACCAGCTGCTACATCCTTGTTACCTCGCCTCAAACTGTATCATTGTGCCTCCTCATGTGCTCCAAGCTGAATGCTCATCTGTTCCACAACTGGCTTTTTCTTAGTCACTTAGTCATTTGGGCTTGAGATGTCCCCTGAGCCAGCACAGTTGGATATGGAGCTTTCCTAAAGTCCCAGTGGTTTTCCACCACCGCGAGGAAGCCGAGACAGCCACGCAGCTGGCCTGAATATTAAAGGCTACATGGCAGAAAAAGTCCAGTTTAACAAATCATTTGAACTAATAGTATCGCATGCTATTTTTCTTGAAGCCATCAGAAAAATCTGCAGTGAGGAGAGATCGCTTGACTATGGAGTACAAGTTCTGCACTCAACATGTTCCTAAAGCAAAATAACAGAAGTATTTGAAATATAATTTTATTAAAGTATAAGTAGTATTAATATATTATTGGATTCTTTTTGCATTACCACGTTTTTTATGTCGTTTTTTTATCTGAAATAACTAGTTACTATAGTATAGAAGTGTAAAGTAGATTAAAATGGGAAAAACTACAAGTACCTCAAAATGGTACTTTTACAGAATTGTTTCATGCCAAAGTGTGATTGTTTCAATGCATTGTTAAAAGGGACACGTTTGCAGTTTATGTTTCATTGAAGGACCAAAGCTACTTTCCTGAGAGGACTATGGCCAAATAAAACTTTATTTCTAATCTTTGTTAAGATAAAGTTTACCAGAGTTCATACCCTGATTTGTAGTAGGGGCATCTTAAAATGTATACTACAGTAAATCATGTAATGAAATCTTGTCAAGATGTTTCCTGAAATTATGGGCAATATGCAGCAAAAAGGCTTGGTGAAAAGTACCAGACGAAAAGTGGCAGAAGAGTGTCAGCAACAGTCTATGACTCCCATAAGCCTTTGCTAGGACATGCCCCCCGGGGAGGCCTCAGCTCATGTCCCACAGTTTTGTAATGTCACAAAGGATGAAACGTGTTTCCCCAGGCTCACAAACTTTTCTGCTTTGCTGTGTGGCATGCTGTTTCATCAGTGTCGTTTAGGTGATTTTTCCTCTTGAGTAACTGCCTAGTTGTGGAGGTGGGTGAAGGTTGTCGTGAAAGGGAGCTCTCTTGGCCGGGTGCCAGAGTGTGTTGCTGGGTTTTGGGGGTGATGGGTGCTCTGTGCTGCATGCTGGGTATCATCTGTGAGTGTGTCTGTTTGTGTGTGTGTGTGTGTGTGTGTGTGTGTGTGTGTGTGTGTGTGTGTGTGTGTGTGTGTGTCTCGTTTCTCCCGTGGGAATCCTTGGCAGCAGGTGTGACATGCAGTAATGGGAAATTATGCTGCACAGTGCAAAACCTTTTCTGAACGGGGTCACCCACTGTCAGCTCTGCCAAGCGCGTAACAGAGCAACCACTCACCCTTTAATGAAAGCTGTCACATTTTTGTCAGGGACTTATTTATTGATGCATATTCATTCTGTTTTCCTGAAATTTCTAACTTAAAGAAAAGTCTCCAGAGATGTATGGGGGTACAGTTTCGGCTCATCACCAGAGGATTTTAATTGCTTGGCAGCTAAAAGAAAACATGCATACTGTTTGACTTATTCCTCATGTGCCCAGTTCAGTAACTATGAAAGTGATCATTCATCAGAAAGCAGTATGCATATTTTTTTTAGTAATGAAAAGAAAATGCTGACACCATATCTGGGGTGACTAAGCATTTTCCATCATCACTCCCAATGTTAAAGGGATATTTCACCGCTGGAAAGCTGAATATATCTTTAAATTGGGTCACTTATGTAGCAGAAATGTGAAAAAAAAATGGAAATTGGTGCCTTCTAGGCCGAGAAAAGCCAGAAAATGTGTTTTTGGCTCATATGGATGAAAGACACCACATCCCAGAATGCACTTTGCTGCTTTGAGTCCACTCCCAAGCCACGCCTACCGCATGACAGACAGACAAGACAGCGAGGCATTAAACTCAACTCAATGTGTTTTATTGTTATTTCAACCATATACATGAAACAACTTTTCATCGTGGCTCAAGTGGTGTTACACATTTAAAATATATAACGACATTATATAAAAATGACATACGAAACAGGCTAGCTTTATTGCACACACACATTATATAGGCTCCGTAAAGTTCAGCTAAGCATACTAGCATTAGGCTTGGTGGGCTGTAAACACTGAGTATAAACACAGCCGTGAATTAGCGTGGAATGTCGAATGGTCGCCATGTAACAGTCACAAACTCCAGCGGTTAGTAGTTAGTTGGATACAAATCACCACATTTCTGCACCAGTCCGTGTTAACGCAGCCCACCTTCAAACAGAGCAGCTCTAGCTTGGATCGTCGGAGGGCTAGCAGGCCGGACAGTCCGGTACGCTGTTTCAGCCATGTTTCCACGAAACAAAAAACACAGTCTCTGAACTCGCGTTGGGAGCATCGTTGAAGTTGGATGTAGTCCAGTTTGTTGTTTAATAAACGGACACTTGCAAGCAGGATTGATGGGACAGGTGGCCGGCTAGCGTTAGCTCGCTCTGGATGTGCCTTTTCCCCGGTTAGCGTTAGCTTCCCACCTAGCCGATGAGGAGGTCCCCTACCCGGCTCGGGGCATCGAGCGAGACCGCTGGTCTCCGTGCAGGCAAAGCTCTCGTAGTGTGGAATGTCGAATGGTCGCCATGTAACAGTCACAAACTCCAGCGGTTAGCAGTTAGTTGGATACAAATCACCACATTTCTGCACCAGTCCGTGTTAACACAGCTCACCTTCACGGGTCTTTTACCCAGTGACAAAGCATGTCTAGCTCGGATTGTCGGAGGGCTAGCAGTCCTGGTAGCTGGACAGTCCGGTACTCTGTTGTTCAGCCATGTTTCCACGAAAAAGTCTCTGAACTCGCGTTGGGAGTTTCGTTGATGTTGGATGTAGTCCAGTTCGTAGTTTAATGAACGGACACTTTCAATCAGGATTGATGGGACAGGTGGCCGGCTAGCGTTAGCTCGCTCTGGATGTGCCTTTTCCCCGGCTAGCGTTAGCTTCCCACCTAGCCGATGAGGATGTCCACTTCCCCGGCTCGGGGCATCGAACGAGACCGCTGGTCTCCGTGCTGGTCTCCGTGCTGGTCTCCGTGCAGGCGAAGCTCTCGTAGTGTGCTGATTATTCTGTCTGTAATAACGTTCCCTGAATATTCTCCGATCTGTAGCGATGTTTGAAAGCACATCATTTTGTAAAAGTTAGCTGCTGAGAAGAGAGAGCCCTGTTTAGCGAGGATCCAAGATGGCTGACATTTCGTTTTTTTCCGGCTGAGATCGGCTCGCTTCGGGTAATGGGCGTGTTGAAAACATGCGGAAGTAGCTCCTACTACTGTTTGTAGTTCTTTGCCTCTGGCCTTCCATTCCTCCAATGACGTAAAAATCGTCATTTTGCCTCATTGGAGGAATGATTTCCAGACCCCCAATGCCGAGATCTCCCCTCTCAGGGGGACATGTGGGAGGGAAGCACGGTCATTCAGAAATACTACCGGATTTCTACCTATACAAAGCTGAATGCTAAATCGGTGAAGTATCCCTTTAACCTCAAGGAACACATCTGTTTTTACACCTGTTGAACATGTTTGCTGTTTCATTTTGCTTAGTCCATTTCACTGTTACTATAGTAAACTGAATGAAATACAAACATTATAGCAAACATTTTATTCCCATAAACACTGAACATATGCATGAGTTCAGTAAATCTAATCTAAAGGGGTTGTCATATTTTTCAAGAAATGTGTAAAATTTTAATCTTATTTCTCAACCAGCATGTTATTTTCTCTGAGGGTATAGAGCTATTAACTTCAGAGAACCACATTCCAATTGTCAGCGCAGGCTATGAATTCCATTTGAATATAATACATGTTTTGGGCAATAGCTTGTAAAATTCCAGTAAGTCTTATATTACTGCTTGCGTAGATGGGAATTACTTCAGTGAAATCACAAATCTCTGGGTCCATTTGAAAGGTTACTATGTTGTTTTTGAGAGTCGACTGTAGGGATGCTTAATCTCTGAACAAACATCAATGAAGAGGTGTTAGACTGGCTTTACATGGTGCATTTAATATGGTATTTCATGGTACATATGTTAGAAATTATATTTGATGGGTATTAAATGCTAAAATCACTAGATCATCATAATGCCATATGACTTTACATGTTGGGATATGTTTTGTGGTCTTCCATGAAGTCCTTAGACTACTTAGCATCCTAAAAAAGGACAACAGACCATAAATGTGCTCTTTCTTTAAACATAGCCATACGTTCTCTAACACTGTGACACTTTTTCTTCTTTAAATTATAAATGGTGGTTCATTGTGGAGTAAGCCTATCTCTCTCCTGTCTCCCTGATCTATAGGATGTGCCTTTCTAACATACTGTGCCAGAGAGTCAGCACTGAAGGCCCAGAGCGCCCTCCATGAACAGAAGACTCTGCCAGGGGTAAGTGCCCCCGATCTGCCCTCTTGTCATAGGCTAAAGCCCCTGGGGCAGCCAGCCTGACATGGGAACCTACATTTACATAGGAATAGTATAACACCTGCATGCACACACACGCACACGCACGCACGCACGCACGCACGCACGCACGCACACACACACACACACACACACAGACACATGGAAACAGATGGAAAGAGTCACTCATACTTTCTCAGACTCTTTTTTCTTGTTAGCTCTCACACACATTCTGTCTTGCTCACTCACCTACACACACACACACACACACACACACACACACACACACACACACACACACACACACACACACACACACACACACACACAAAGACATACTAAAAGAGTGCGAGTGGCCTATCTCACCTTGCAGTGTCTTATTACACTAATCACCCCGGCGGAGATATTTGATAAGCGCTCCTTCATAACAGTCTGTGCCGTCCTTCCCCTGTCCTCTCACAATATGGCTGCCGCAGACACTAATTGCCTTGAGGAATCCCACTCTCATTATCACATATAATCAAACAGTAAGTATAAACAATCATTTTTACCATGTATATCACCATCTGGTGTTTTTGTTTTAATTCTCTCCCCTGTTTTTTTTTTCCTCGTCTTCTATTGTTTGCCTTTGGCAGGCGGGTAACTTTTTCAATTAAAATAATGGCCTCTTCAAATGACACAGGTAAAACGTACCCAGTAGTGGGCTCTTAAGCCCACCCAGGAGGAGACCCTCAATCTGGGATCATTGTGAGCTTGTGGTGTCTATCTGTACTTGATGTGTGTGAGGGGGATTCGACTATCACATCAGGGCAATTATCGAGGTGTGATTGAATTACGCCCGCAGGTCCCTACGAACGAGAAACTGCTCTAGTGCCCAGGCTCCTTACTGCCCCCTCCACCCCCCCATTTCCTTTCACCATGAACCAAGAAACCCAGCCAGGTTAGGGCTTTAAACAGAGCCTCAGGATATCCATCTAAATCTCCTGGGAGTGAGAGAGGTACAGAGAGACAAAAGAAGATCGGAGGGAACAGACAGGAAGTAGGAGAGGAAGAAAGTAGAGATTGGGATTGGTTTGAAAAGGGGGGACAAAGTGGTTGATGGACTTGGGGGGCTTTGTATTGTTCCTCACTGTTGGGGTAATCAGGTGTTTACACTTCACTGCATTTCATAGGTACTTCACTGAGTGTTAGGCACACAGGTACATTGTGGCGAAAGAGTCCCGTGGGAGACTGGGCTCCCTGGCTCGTTACTGCCTCCCGCAGCTTCATAATGAGATACTTGTCATGATGGTCCTGGATAGGTGTTCCCATCTTTATTGCCCTCATGGAGGGAGATTCTTGTTTGCCTTCTATCTAGAGAGAGGTTAATGGCATATTCTACAGGGTTTGGGTAAACATTTCCCCCGTACAGCTCATAGCATGGGGTCATCCCTGCAATCTCGGGCTGAGCACAGCCTGCATACAGAGGGCTAATAAAGACGTTTTGTCTTTCTCTGCGTGTGTGTGTGTGTGTGTGTGTGTGTGTGTGTGTGTGTGTGTGTGTGTGTGTGTGTGTGTGTGTGTGTGTGTGAGTGTGTGAGTGTGTGTGTGTGTGTGTGTGTGTGGTATGAGACAGACAGAGAGAAAGAAAACAAGGAGAGTCTGAGGGAGACAGAGAGACAAAAAACCGAGAGAGGTGACACTTCTGGACAAGCCTCATTGTCATTTTCATGGCCTGATGCTTTGAGATGCTCCGACGTATAATGCTGCCCTTTCAGTGGCTTCTCCAGACAGCGTTGCCGGTGTGATTGTGCAGTCCGATTGCGGTGGTATGACTGTCAGGCAACCTAAATGCAAATTATGTTCCAATGAGACACCTGGCATTTAAAATAACATCAAGTCTTTCTCTCACAAGATGATACGTGAAACAAAATAAAATTTAAATGTCGGGTTTACAAAATAATATAAACACTGACGCAAATGATGCAAGTACATCACACTAGCAATAGCAGCGACACAGTTATGTCAGATGAGGTTAAATGCAAATTGGAGTGTATGTTATCCAGCATGAAGTCCCTGTATTGCTTCCTTACTTAGACCTGAAAGTCAATGTACTTTTCCACAAAGCTTTGGAGCACAGATAATGCTGGAATAACATATATTCAACTCCCACGTTCAATCCAGATTATATTTTGCAAAAGTTTCGTAAAGCCCCAGGAGGAGACTAAAGGCTTAACAGCGTGACAGAGAGGAGGCCGATAGATCTGAGTGTGGTCTCAGCAGGAAGGAACGACTCTTACATCATCCCCAGATTAGCTGTGAATCTTAAACTTTCCATAATTCACATTCCTTTGTTTACTAAGTCATGTAGCCTACTGTGTGTGCATACCAAATTTGACTTGCCACCAGAGAATCTGGCTGAGGCGAGCTGTGTTTACATTGTTTGATTAATTGCATGTAAAGAGCATAATGAGCTCTTCATGTCCCGTGCATCCGATCCTGCTGCTTCAGTTTGTACAGTAAATGTAATCAGAGATTCAGCCTCTTGCCCTTGGTGAGCTCATAGTGCTGTTGTGTTTACGTGCGCACTCAACATATCCCCCGATGGGCAGCATGGCACTGCATGTGGACAGGTTATGATTTCTTCCTGGATCTGATAAATTCCTAGCCTGGTTGACACCAGACCCATTCTCAGTTGTAAGTAGGTGGGTCTGGGCAAGGTTCATTCACAGCCCATTTCCAAAGGGGCGTCACCAACGGAAACCGCTCAAATGCCTCCTAGCGCAATTGGATAGTCCTTCAACCAATCAGACCAACGATCCGGGTGACTTAGCAGCGACAGCGGCATCAACGGGTTGCTGCTCTTCGATGGCCGTAATGTTGAATGTAAACAAAAAGCTGCTTGCCGTCGCTGCGCTATCGTCATCGTGTAAAGCCCGCCTCAACGGTTGTGATTGGTGCCTCGATTTGGAACAATTGGAAATGAGCTTGAATGGGCTCTTGGCCAGACTTCGTCAGTTCGTCAGGGTTTTCCCAGGCTAATAAATTCCTAGGATGCTCACACACACTGACTTGGGCCTAAGAGTAGTTCATGAGCAATGCATTGATATTTCCTTTCTACATCGACAATTTTTCTAGATCCAGGTAAGTTGTTCATCTGTAAACTTTATGACAATTTTGATACTTTCTTTTTTTTGCAACACCATGTAGCAATAAAAACAGCAAGAACATATACATAATAATTGCAATTGCAGCACAAAAATGTGTTTAACAACTGTCTGCCAAGTAGCCTCCCAACATGCTGCTATTGGAGCTGCGAACCTTCAAATGAATCCTGCTCTTTCTTTTCAGGGCCACGCTGCTTTCTCCTCTCAGGCCAATTAGCTCCTGGTGTTCGCATGTAACAAGCATGCTAATTGGGTGCTACTGAAGCCCAAAAGCCTATTAAAACTTTCTCGGAAAAAAAGATCCAGCTATTCTTTGTCTCTCATTCACGTGCTCTCTGCCTACCCTTCCCAATGCCTTCTCCTGCCTAATCATATTTCTACCACTTTCATTCCCCCACTCTCTTTTTCCACACTTTATCTGTGGAATGTGCTGAGTGTCAGGTAGCGGCCCAAATGTATACTTGTCATTTACCTGGAGGTTTCTGTGGAGGGATCCACATTTTTTGGTTTCTGAGTGAGAGTACCAGCAGTAGCTAAACCCTGAAATGATGACGAGGCAGCCAAGTGCAACAGTGAAGAAAAGATAAGAGAGAAAAACTCTTACTTTCCGAAGTGTTTCTCTTCAAATTTGAAGGGGTGAGCTTGAAGGAATCAGCTTCCACCAAAGTGAGTAGCAAAATGTTTGGGTTTCCCACATTTTTGTCTTGACTTCTTTGTGTCTCACACAAAAATAGGTCAGGGAAAATTGTGCAATACCAGTATTATGTGTCACTAAGCACACTTCCATGGACCAATGAATCCATGTTCTTGACACCCTCTCCCTGCATCACACCACAGATGCGGCCACCGTAGACCTGCCATATGTCTCTGTCTGTGTCTCAGTGCACACTGAGAATAAGCAACCAGCATCTTCCCCCTTGACATTTTTACTCTCCTAAAATCACACATGCATTAGATAGGCAGTGAGTAGCAATGCGTAATGTCTAAATGTATTTTAGTCTTTATTAAAGCAGAATTGTTTTCACGGAAAAGTGACTTCTCTATTTCTCTTCTCTACAGTGAATTTATTAACACTAACCCCCTTCCATTATGCTCATTTATCCAACAAAAATGTGTTATTTGATACATTCAGTAGTAAGCGCTTTGTGTGGAGTATTCCATGTCAGAGTTGTTGTGTTTGTATGTGTGTGTGTGTGTGTGTGTGTGTGTGTGTGTGTGTGTGTGTGTGTGTGTGTGTGTATTGCAGAGTCAGGGCGTCTTATCAGAGGACAGACTGAGCCCCTCTCCAGCGGGTCCACTCCTGGACAGACATGCTGCAGTTTAAACTAATTACTCAGGCCACACAGGGCCTTTACCCAGTCTTTTAAGGGACAAATTGTGTTCTGTTGCCGATCAATTTGTCCTCCGTGCCAGATTTGTCAACCTCCAGTGCCCCTGAGCAGTTGCCATTATGAAGCAAAAAAAAAGGCCTGGGCACTGGACGTAAGACCTCTGCTAAGGCTCCCGTTGCTCTCCTCATCATCAATTACGTCTATATCATTTTCTTTCTGCTGCCCGCTTTAGAAAAGAAATTAAAAAAGGCCATTGTTTTTCTAATCCCCATGGGATGAAAGCATTTACTATGCTGCTGCAGCGTGCGTGGCCATCCTGCCGATTAGGGAGTGAATGGAATCACAATCGAGGGATGCACTCAGCATTGTTTCCTATTATGTGGCTGGTGGCCCTGAATATTGTGCAGAAATTAATTTTGTTCCATTGATGGGATTTTCAACCTTGGAGAGTGCATAATGTTAATCCTGGCAGGCAGGCGGGCACACATCGTGGAAGCCTGGCTATTTTACTGGCGAATGTGGACAGGCGAATGTGGACAGGCGAAAACATAGTTGATTGTGAGAGAGCCCTTAACCAGCCCATAAAGATGGCAGGCCAGAGGCGCCAGACAAATGAGCAGAAGAGATTGTGCTTTTTAAAGGCTGCAGGGCAGGAGAGTTTTGGTGTTCTGAGGATGGCAGCAACCAGGCCCATTTGTCCACTTGATTGTGAACATATACTGCAATACAGTAAAACAGGCTGGTGCCCAGGTTGTTCAGGTGAAAATCCAAGCTCCTCAATTTATTGAAAGATGGATTCATGAACAATGTTGCAGTCACAAAAACAAAAGATAGCTGGGACTTTTTCTTCAAAATGACCCTCCCCTTCATCAGTGATGGAAAGGTCAAAGAGGCCGCATCATGTTCACATACCGATCCATACTAGAAGGGATAATGCAAATTACAAAAGGTAGTAGTTGTTTTTATGGGGTTTATTTTAGGAAGGAAGTCTTCTAGGAATAAGAGAATATTGCCAGTTAGTAAATAATAAATATATAGTCTCGCATTGCCAGACCTATCTTCCCAGCGTTGGAGTAAAGTCTGGATACACAACACATACATTCTAAGATAAGAGAAAAAAAACACAGCGACAGTGAATCTGCAAAAGGTTCTCAGGAAGGAACTTGTTTTAGCTCCTTTAGAACATTTGCACGTAGGGAGGCGAGCTCTGGAATGGCGTTTTCCCCGCAAAAGAAAACACCAAATACAATATTAAATGAAGTTAACTGTTCACACAATACAGTAATGTGAGCAATTTAAATTAGCTGGATACATGGTTAAATGTAATTTGCTCTTACAAGTGTATCGCCGTATGTAACTTACTTCGTGCACAGCAATTCCCACCAATTGGTACCGAAACGTTGGCATTGACAGGATGGCTCTCCATCCATCGTTGCCAACGGTTGATTCTGGTGATCGGTATAAAGAAATGATACAGAGACCAAATAGAAAGACCCTCCCATAGGTCACAGGTTGCTATTCTGTGCTAACAAAATGTCTAAAAGCAACAACCTGGACTTGTAAAACCACTCACAAATTGCTATAAAAAGATTTAAAACAAGAACTCCTTAAGATATAATGATACAGTAATAGGAATCCTTGATTGACAAAATAAGAAAACCTTTACACAGTATAACTTCCTGTATTTTAAATATTGAAAGGTGTACTAGAGGTAATGCTTTTGGAAAGATGAGTGCCAGCCTTGCTGGATGGGTTTTAATGTGAGTTGAAAGCTTGTGAGCTAAGCAGTTCCTTCGCACCCTTCCTCCACGTCGAAAAATTCACTATCTTCCCCTCGCTGACAGGTGGAGTCGGACTCCGCCATGCATGCGCTCCTGTGCTAATTTATCCACTTCTTTAGCTGTAATGAGGCAGAACTGGTAAATGTGGGGACAGCATTGTTAACATTGCTGCTTCACTGGGGAAGAGGAGAAGGCTGACAAATAGCGGAGAAGGATGGAAATGAGGCCTGGGTGCTGTCATACCTCCAAGAATGATGCTTTAAGTCTTTCACTCGGGCTGGATAGCTGTCTCTTAGTTAGGCTGCATGCTGGAATATGACATTTCCTAAAGCAATTAAACATCAAACGTTAAGTCGAATCAAGATCAGGCTGTCTTGCAGTAACAATTGGAAAGAAAATCACTGAAAAAAGTGCATACTTGAGGTTGGATCCTTAGCTCCAAATCATCTAAAAAATGCTGTGGTTTTGGCTAATTAACTTTCCATCCCATTCAATTTGAGAAGATCAAGGTACAAATCTACCTTGAAAGTTGTGTGATATTCAAAAGGATGTCTCCATCTAGTTTCAGACAACGTGATGTCTCAATAGAAACAGGTGTTGACACCCCACAATGAGTTGGTAATGAGAAAATGTGTTTTGTTTTTTACTAAGACACCTGCGTTGAAAACTGAACTCTTTTTTGAGTTCTTTTCTCTCCTATCCCCCTGCTGGTTTTTCCACCCTTCTTTCCTTTCTTTTCCTCCCCTCCCCCCCTTGCGGTCAAGTAAGTTAGTAGCATTTCATTGCAATGCACAACTCATTCTGGCAATCACTGAAGACATCCAGGCAATCTGCACGTATTTGTTCAAAGACAATACAAGGGGTAAAAACAACATGATGCTGCTGAGTTCAGCAATCACTCTGGCAGCCCCAGTTATGAAACACTGTAGTTAATCACGTGGACTAGTGTAAACATGGTGCTGATTTGAAAGTGATACACACACACACACACACACACACACACACACACACACACACACACACACACACACACACACACACACACACACACACACACACACACACACACACACAGACAGACAGAGGACCTTATAGGTGAAAATATGTGATTGGACATCTGACATATTTGAGAAAGAACAGAGAAATAGGGGAAGAGAGCCAGGCAACAAGGAAGAGAGAGAGCAAAGGAGGACAGAGATGAACTGATGAGTCATCATGAGAAAGAGAGAGAGAGAGAGAGAGAGAGAGAGAGAGAGAGAGAGAGAGAGAGAGAGAGAGAGAGAGAGAGAGAGAGAGAGAGAGAGAGAGTAGATGCATTCTTGCATAATTAACACCCGAGCATCACCAGGACAAACTCCTCCATCAGCGTGTCCAAAGGATTAACTACGCCACGCTCCTCTTATCTCCCCCATTTCGTTTAAGAAAGAAAATGACCTTGCACTTGTTTACATGCTGATTAAAGACAGGAGGGAGAGAAGGAGACAGAGAGAAAGTCAAACTGTAATCAGAAGAGTTTGTTAAGTGAAGTATTTTTGGTGGTGCGTTCTCAGCAGATAGAGCAAGCCGCAGCCAGACTGTGTCACAGTGGCAACGCAAAAACAACCACCCAATGTAGCAGCTAACGAGCAATGAGTGGGCTGGGACAAAAAGGGTGTGTGATGCTCGTGTGTATTTGTTTGTGAAGGTGATGTGTGATAAAAAGTATGTTTGGTGTGTGGGTGGTTCCATTAGTTAGTCTGCCTGTTTTATTGCACTGGGATTACCTAAATCCGGCCTATCTGTGTGTGTGTGTGTGTGTGTGTGTGTGTGTGTGTGTGTGTGTGTGTGTGCCTTATGTGAAAAAAAAGAGTCTGAGACGAAGTTTGAAACCTTTGAAGTAAGGGCATTTGTGCAAAGTCATTTTGGCTTCTTCAAGATGGCAGTTTAGGGTTCGTCTTTGCTTTGGGATTAAGGGAGCTATGTTTGGTATTTTTGCATATGCTACTTGTTGGCAAAATCACCATAAAGAGACAGAGATAAAGTCTCTCTATCTTAAGCCAGTGGTATTGCTGTGGTAAGTGTTTCTCAACATGAAGGCCACATTTCTCAAATCCCCTCCTGGTTTTTGTCTTTTCCTTTTCCCTCAAAAGTTGTCTCTTTTGCTTTACTACAGGGGATAACTTTGTTTTATCATTTAGTACTGGAATAGCTGCACCTCTGTGCCATAAAACTTTAAAATCTCAGCCGGTGAGAATGATGCAGCATAGGGGCATTAGAGGGTGTCAGAATTTTTGGTAATGATCAATCATCAATGATTAATTGATGTTAAAAAATGCATGTAGCAGTATTAAAATGAGAATTTGGTGGGATAAAATGGCTATGTTAGGGTTAGGTACAGTTTTTAGTTTAGATCAGGCTTACTTTTAGTCAGGCAGTAGAAAGGATCATTGTTAATGTACAGTAATCAGTGGTACATCTAATGGATGCATTCACATTATCTCGGTATCTTCCAAAGTTACAGTTCTTTTGTAAGAAATTCCCTCTTTATGTTATCATTTCTCCACCACATCTAATTAATGCAAATCTTCACTAAAAGATTAACATACTCAAACTAACTATACACACCTAACACCTGTGTTAGCTCAGACGTCTGAAGTCTCACAGTAGCTTCAGGTGAACTTTGGATTCATCATTCTGGATTCTTTAAGATGGGCTTAAGAAATGATTACAGCAGGCAAGCACAGTTTCAATGTACATATGGGCATGTGAGTATTGTTTTAAGACAGACTTAAGCCTGGTTCACACGGCAGGATAATTAGGCCGATTTTAGCCCCGATTCACCCCTTCCGACAATCTTAAGGATGCTCCGATTATCGTAAAATAATCTGATCAGATATTCCTGCCGTGTGTGGTGTGTTAAGACTGCTCTCGTCTGCTCGGAAGGACGTCGGGACCGCTCCGATCTCAAATCCAACATGATATCCAACATGTTGGAATTTTTTGGCCCGATTTGTCCTCGTGTGTGGTGTCCCCCGGGGACAAACGAGCACGCAGCCTGTGGACTGTGGCGTGTAGCCAATCAGAAAGCGAGGTGACGAGGCGGCGAGGAAGCACCGGGAAACAAAATGAAAACAGCCAGCGGCATGGCGCACCAGAAAGTACGGTGGCAAGTATAGTCCATGCTCGCGTTGTTTCCACTTCTTTTACCATCGCCTTTTCTTTTGATAACATTTTTTTTCCGGTTAAAAACAAACTACAAACTATCGCCACTGCATCCTCTTCGTCCGCCATGATTGTTTACTCTGAAGTCACGTTTGATCTCGAGGGATTTTGCGAGATTTCCCGTCTGACCTGGGAATGCTCGGGAGTCAAATCGGTTTGTGTGTGATGTGTTGATTTTGTCGTGTGGTGCGCACCACACACTGTACGACCAAAACTGTTAGACCCGTGATTTTTTATCGCCGTGTGTGGGGTCTCTCAGGATTGGAAAATCGGGCGACAATTCTTTGTAGTCTGATTTCTTTCTTTGTCTCTCTATCTCTCTCCCCCTCCCTCCCATTACTTAGTCCTTATTGCTATCATGTCTCCTTTCCTTGCATCAGTACAAAATCGGTCCTTTATCCTCTGCAGACTCTGACTCACACCGACTCGGACTCACACAGACAGGAAAAGAAAGTTCTCTGGGTGAGGAGAAAAACAAGCAGCATTATGATCATACAGAATATGAATCTGCTAGTTTTTATCCTTCTCTTTCTTACACTATGATTGTCCTACATTTCTAAAAGGCTTACTGGACATCTACTGGGTAATATTTGATTTACAGCAATGGAGATGGACCATTTACTTGATATCAACAAGTTTTGCATTAACCTAACTTTTACCTTTTCATGCCTGGGTTCTCTAATGATGACATCAAAGTAACAAAGATATCAAAACATCAAACACAAATTGCAGTGCTACAAACATTTTGTGGGCATGATATTTCTTTTTTGGCCATCTAGTGTCAGACAACATTTTGGGAACATTGTCATTTAAGAAAACAATATCATCCATATTCACAGGCCTCAGTAATCAAACTAAACAAGAAATTGTAATGAAATAGCAAATAATTATAATCATTACTACTTTTTCAGTAATTAATTGTTGAGTCGATGAGTTTCATGATTGTAAATGAAAACAATTGCAAACATATTACACAAAAAACTATGCTTTGAGTTAATATTATATGTACAAATGGAATTCGTATATCGAGACATACAGTATTTGAATACACTGCAACTATTATCTAATTTCCATATTTCTTACTTAGTTGGTAATGTAACTTAAATAATTAAATAACTAAATAATAGCCACTATTTTCTCATCACAGACAGATAGATAGTAAGACAGAAGGGAAATGAGAGACAACAAGATGGCGAGAGGAGTGTAAGATGAATTGGGGGGGGGGCAGTTTCCGTTCATGCAGGCCTGCCACGGCAGAGGAAAGCTCTGACAGTGAGGTGTCAGAAATAGCACCAAGGCTAACACCTTACCTCTTGCTTATTAATGCATTGCTCTCATAGCCTCACACACAAACACACACACACAAACACACACACACACACACACACACACACACACACACGCACACACACACACACACACACACACACACACACACACACACACACACACACACACACACACACACACACACACACACACACACACACACACACACACAGTGTGTGGCACTATCTTTATGGGGACCCGTCATTGACTTAATGCATTCCCTAACCCCTTACCCTAACCTTAACCATCACAACTACATGCCCAACCTTAACCCTTACCCTCACCCTAACCATAACCTCATTCTAACCCTGATCCTAAAACCAAGTCTTAACCCTCAAACAGCCCTTTAAAGTTGTGGGGTCCCGCATTTTGGGCCCCACAAGGCTGTGCAGACCCCACAAGTATACTGTATTCCCGTTTTTTGGACCCCACGAATGTAGTTAAACAAGAACACACACACACACACACACACACACACACACACACCACAGACACACAAACAATGCACAGATCAGTCACTTGTACACAAGGCTGGTGAGCACATATCTCACCCAACACACACACACACACACACACACACACACACACACACACACACACACACACACACACACACACACACACACACACACACACACACACACACACACACACACACACACCTGTGCATGGACACACACACACACGCACTACGTTGTCAGATCAATATTGCATTACTGCGGTATTTTCTCCTCTGAGAGGTTACAGTGATAGGTGAGGGGTTTTGGTAAAAACCTCCTCTTCTGTCTGTACAGTGGCCAGTCACATAGGGCAGATCTGAGGAGACTTCACAGCTCTGACAGCCAGTTTCACCTCCTGGCTTCATCGCTGACGCTCCCTGCTCTCATCCAAGGTTCTGCCTCGGGCCTATGATCATCTATACAGTGTGTAGGGTGTATGTAGTGTGTGTGTGTGTGTGTGTGTGTGTTATTACTTTTTGGTGAACTCCAGTTTCTACGTGTCCTGTGAAAACTATAGATGTCCAAACAATCTCAACAAAATGCCATCTTGTTCATTACTTTAGATGACTACGAATTTGCATTTTCATTTAATATTAGCAAACCTGCCTAAACATCTACTTTTAGTTCATCTGTTTTTTTTTTCATTTAGATTGATTTTGATCAAGGTTAGGGTAAATCACTTTGGTTAACGTAAGGTTTAGGTCGTGGTTTTGCTTATACTTTTGTACAAATAAGTAAATTTAGTGAGATCATGCTAATGTGTGTGCACGAGTGTGTAAACGTGTGTTAATATATATTTATGCGTCCCCATCTAGGTTTGTCTGTGTGTGTGTGTGTGTGTGTGTGTGTGTGTGTGTGTGTGTGTGTGTCTGTGTGTGTGTGTGTGTGTGTGTGTGTGTGTGGTCCAGAAGGAGTGGAGTCCTTGGTGCCGACTGAAGCTCCAGCTTTTCCATTTAAACTGTATCATTAAAACAGGCAGACAGGCGATGGAGACGGCCCCTCCACACCTCATAAAGTGTGAGTGCCATGCCAGGCGAACGCAACGCACCGCTGCGTTTACGGCAAGCCAAACGCACTTTTTTACACACCTTGTCCTCTTTCTCTCTTTCTCTCAAATCGTTTTCATGGCTATCTGTTTATATGATAATACTCACTCTCTGCTTTCCTACTTTTCTAAATTTGCCCCCGCTAAGTATTGACCGGTATTTCAACTGCCCCCTTTAGATCCCTCTCTCCCTTTTTTCTGTCAAATTTTTCCTACAAGGAGTTGGGGCATAACATTGAAAGGGTATAATCAATGGAAAAGCACCACTTAGGGAGCCCATTTGATGCATACTGTAGGGCAGAGTTGATTCAAGGGTGTAGATTGAGTCAAGCCTCATTTCGTATCTTCCCCAATTAGTCATCCAGCTTGTGCCCTCTATAACCCCCTTTTTTTCGAGAAGCACCAGGCCAGACGGGCTCTCATTTCACACTAAACTATGGATGAGTTAATTTTGTGTTTCCCTCTCACTCCCACTGCTTTTTCTGCAAGATAGAGCCATAACTTTTTTTTTTTTTTTTTTTTTTTACTATCTCCCTGCTTTCCTCCTGCTTCTCACCTTTGCTGGGATAAGCCGAGACAGACCTCCCTCTCCCCTAACCTCTACATCTCCTTTTCCAACTCCTCCTTCACTCCCTCACGCTTGCACCTCTCCAACTTTTTCACTCCTTCCCCCATTTTCCCTCCACAATAAATCTCTACCCAAATCCTACTTAAACCTCTATCAGCAGCTGTCCTTAAAACTTCATTATCTACAATTACTACAGCATTAGGGAGCCAGAGCACACCTGCCCCCACATAAAAGAGCACTTGCCTAAAAATATTAAACCTGCCCAAAAGGGATTTGTGCTATTTTATTTTTTTCTCCTTTTGTTGTACCTGTGGTGCGGCTGCCCTCATGGCAAGGCTTGTGAACCAAAATTGTCGGCACTCTGGATTAGTGCTCGTGATTAGTGGGTGGGTGTGTGAATGTGGGCTGTGTGCACAGTATTTAGATGGATGGGTTTCCCAGCGTGATCACAGGTGGGAGGTCACTGGCCCTGCCTGATTGGAGGAGAGTGCAGATAGGCTCGAGTGTGTTATCATTTGCATGTCTGTCATTGCTGTGCTGTGTACATGCACATGACAACACAACTATGACATCACACAGTGTTCCTTCTGCTTTAATATTGACAGTATTACAGTAAAAAGTTAAATATTGTGATGATGCAGTTAGGTACAGAACAAAAACTTACATTACATAAAACATAATCCGAGCTTAACTTATTTTGCATAAAAACACCCTTAACCACAGACACCCATCAAACTATTTAATACAGCAATAATAAGACTTAATATGAATTCATCTAGTTTTATCATTAAACACAGGATTACTGTGAAACATGATGATAGTAAGGGTAAAAGTTGCTTTAGAATATTTTGTTTCAGCCCAGACAATTCTAAAATACTTAAACATATTTTATTTTTTTCCTGGTTGTATTTCTTTTTTTCTTCATGTATAAAATTGACAATACAGTACAGGAAATGGTACTAGCTTCTGTTTGCTACAACGCTTACTACTGAATTACTGCTGCACTTTGGCTCTATTCCCTTGAGGAGAATTCTAATCAAAATCAAATTTCACCCTTGTTTTTGCTTTGAGCTGGTACAAGAACCGATCTGGTAATTAGCTCTGGTAAGGATGCAGAGTTTAGTGGTCAAACATGCTAATGAGGTTCTGACAAAGGAAGTCTATTTAGGGCAAACTTGCAACACATGCCAGTGTTGAAGGTTCTAATAATGTTTCTTTTTAAGTTTGCATGTGTACTTACTGTAAGATGTGTGAAAGATGCTGCAGTCTGGGGGATGCATGGTGCGAGTGTTGGTAATGGACATGTAGGGAGGCTGCTGGGCGGGGGCAAGGGGAGGAGGGTGGTCGAGCAGACTCAGCTGCAGGTAGCCTGATCTGCTCTGATTGACAGTGATGGCAGATAAGGTGCTTGTGGAGAAGGGAATGTGAGCAGAGCTGCAGGCAAAGATAAGGGCCAAGATTAGCACCCTGCCACGTCACACACAGAGAGACAGAGAGGCAGAGTCCAGCGGAGAGTGAAAAGATTGAGATGTTGACGTGGAAAGGTATTGGCTACAGTGAATGCAATGGACAACCAGGAGTAAAGGCTGAGTTTATTGTGTAAATGTGTCAGACAGTGTGTGTGTGTGTGTGTGTGTGATTGTTCATCAGACCATGTCCCAGGTAGCATGCACACATCCTGTTGAGTGGAGGCAACTCAGTTGGGGGTGGTTCAAGGAGGAGGGCAACTAATCAGCTCATAATCCAAGCAGCTGCCGTTTCCAGGGCAACGCCGCTGTACATTCATGTGTGGGAAACAGATATACTCTCTCCCTTATTTCTGTCTGTCTCTTTATGTTTGTTTCCCCACCTCTTCCTCATTCCCCATTGCTCTTTCTCTCATGTTGTTCCTCTTTATTTCCTCTTTGGCCATTTCCTGTCAACACAGCCCCTTTTTCACCTCTATTTTTTCCTTCCCGTCTCTCATTGTCTCTTTCTCCGTTTTTTTTATTTTTCCTTTCTGCTCCTCTTGTAAACACCGACCACTTCTTGCCCTCTCACTTTCTTCTCCTGTCTTTCACCCTTCCCAATTTCCTTCCTCCCCTCCACCTAACCCATCAAAATAGACTCATATATCTCTCTCCTCCTCTTCCTCCTCCTCATTTTCTTTCCCCTCTTCCCGCCCCTGTCAACATAACATCTATCCATTAATTCTTCTCCCTTTCTATCTTCCACTCTTCCTTGTGCTTTTTATTCTCTCCTCCTGTCTCCTTAATTTGCTGTCCTCCTCCCATTTCCCCCCTGTAAACACAGACCCCATCTTCTCTCTCTATTTCAGCTTTCCTCTTTTTAATTTCCTTTTTCTCCCCCTCCCTTTCCCTCTCTCTTTATTCTCTTTTTTACTGTAAACACTCTGGTCTTCACCCATCCTCCCTCTCCTCATGCCAGGGGTCCAAGGTTGGTGTATTTGTGCAGTGATGTTGGAGGCCTTGATGATCACTCTCTAGGAGATGATTATGTGGTCAGCGCCCTGCAGCCTCCTCTCCTGCCCCGCACTGCTGGACCTCTGCTCTGCTTTTGTGTGTCATACTGTGTATGTGTGTGTGTGTGTGTGTGTATGGAAATGCACACTATGAGGATATAAGATCATTTGCTTATTTGTGTATGTGTCTGGACATTTGTGTATGCATGTGAGCCTTCCTCTCATTAATTCATTAATATAGGCTGCTTATAAATATGCATGTAAAGACTGTTGTATTAGTTGCCGTGAAAAACAAACACATCTCCCGCAGACCAAATCTTTAAAGAACACATGCATATTTTATGTATTAAATATGTTTCATTTCACAGTTTGAGGATTTAAATATTAATGAACGGTGCTCATTTTGTACATCATTTTCTGAATAGGCTTTCGCTAAGATGAACAAATCCCAGTCGCCTGTGTGTTGGTGTGTGTGTGTGTGTGTGTGTGTGTGTGTGTGTGTGTGTGTGTGTGTGTGTGTGTGTGTGTGTATGTGTGTGTGTGTGTGTATGTGTGTAGTCTCCCTCTCTCTTTGTCTACGTCTGTGTCGGCCACCTGTCTTTCCTTCACCGTCTGTCTCCAAAGAAGCACTCCTCTGGAGCAGTGATGTAAATAACACAAAACTGTAAATAAACAACACACAACTGTAGCACTCGCTAGGTTTGTTTGCTCCCTTACTGCTATCTCTTTTCTCTATCCGTTTATTTCCTTTCTTTTTACCTCTGCCTGTTTTTCTCCCTCTCTCCTTTAGTCTCCCTTTAAACTGCTGAGCCCCACCCCGAAAGCAAACACAGATGCCCGGAGCCCCTGGCATTTGGACTAGCTGCTATATTTTTACCAGACTGGGCTGTCTGATTACTGTGGTGCAAATGCGAGAGAAGTCGAAGTCTTCCATGGTGTTCCAGCCAGCCAAATCACCCACTATCTCTCTCACTTACTGCTCGCTTGCTTTCACCTGGGAGCGCAAGCACAGATCGGGCTGCGCCTCCATGCCACAGAGACAATCGATTACTTTCATAAAATAAAATGGTGGACATGAAAGGAGCTTGATAAATGGCGGGCTATTTGGCCCTAATTGCAACCTTTTAAAATGTCTTGGTGATAATTTGAGCAAGCTTCGACTGAAGTTACTGTGATCAAAGTGAAGAGAGAAAGATTAAAACACACTGGCTGGCTGCGTCTTAACTGCATGTCTCCGATTCGTGACCCCACACGGCCTCAAACTCAGAGGAACGGCCGATATTCTGCACCTTACAGCCAAATAAATCAAAGTCTACACAGAAAGCTGTCTTATCATGAGTTACGCCAGTTCCTGGATCCTTTTGCAGTTAATCATCATCCCTCAACCTCAGCCTCATTATGGCTTACTAGCTCTGCATAAACACAGAAGGATGGTAGTCGAAGTAAAAGTGAGAGTGAGAGTCAGCACACACACATTTTCTGATGACAGTCAAAAGGAAACATGTCAAGCATGTAAACTGGAATCATGAAACTGTCGAGAACATAAACTACTATCACACACATGCCAAGAGAACAAATATTAATAAAGACAGATGACAGTCAAATAAAGGGTGGAGTGAAGCATGGGCAGGAGATATATGTGTGTGTGTGTGTGTGTGTGTGTGTGTGTGTGTGTGTGTGTGTGTGTTTGTGTGGGTGCATGTGTGTGTGTGTGTGTGTGTGTGTGTGGGGGGGGGGGGGGGGTGATAGAGATAAATGGCGTTAGATCAGAAGGAGCCATTAGGACGATGGAGAGGAGCAAAGAGGGGGGAGAGAAGAGGAGAGCGGGGAGCCGCTGCTGGTCTGCCCGGCATCCCCGGAGCCAATTCGGAGACGGTGTTTAATCAGGCCTGTGAACCTACGAGACTGAGGTCACCCCGGCACACTCATTAGACCTGATGGGAGCACTGTGCCACGACAGATGAGTGCAATCTTTACTCCGTTCATCCATCTCTCAAAACACACACACATATAATCACCTCGCTCGCACCCACTTACACCCCTCCTCTCTTGCCCCAAATGCCTCATCTCTTCGCCCTATTATTTGTGTGTATGCATGTGCACTAAGGGACACAAACATACACAGACATACACATACCTACACATCACACACACACACTTCGGCTTGGCCTCTTCTTTGTGGCTTTGGCAGATACACTGTGTATAAGAAATAGCTGGGTGCGAGCCAGGGATCTCAAGGAAAGATGAGCCTCAAAATTGATAAAGTGGGAAAAAGGAAATGACTCTGTAATGGATGGCAGAAGGCTTGTAGGAACAAATAAATACTAGGCTCCAAAGGCACCATCGGATTAATAGCAGACAGTTGTCCAAAAGCTTCATTTGCCAGCGCTCTCCTGTAAATAGATTCATAAAAAAAATAACCGCAATGTTTAATAAATATGGTCTGCCACCTGGAAATGACGATTACTCCCCTCGGACCAAACAGGTTGGAGTCGAGGGAGTTGATAAGGGTTAGACAGAGATGTTTGCTGAAGCTAAGCACACAGTTCTGAATGCTTCCACCCACCTACAGTAAGGAGCAGAGATTTATTACCATGCAAATGACAAACCACAGCGCATGCCAAGGAGTTAATTACATGCCAACCTATCAGAGGAGTTACATGACAAAATAGATTTGGCATTGGCAGATTAGGATGAAATCAGGAGGAAGAAGAGTAGGAAAGATAAAAATATAGAGAGAAAGGTGTTTGCATTGGTGCAGCGTCAATTGAGAATATTCCAGTAATGGTCACAAACATTAAGTGTTTGTCTGGACACACACACATCCATACAAAAACAAACATAAGACAGGTTAGCCTGCAGTATTGTTATTGCATCCAGTATTACAAAGAAAGACAATAAGAATATTGTCTGTGTTTTATTGCCTCTGTTGCCTCTCCCTCACTTCACCAGCCCATCAGTTGGAAATATCCAAACTGTTTATATTACAGCACTTCTTTTGCTGAATGTTGGTTATTGAAACTGGCAAGGACGAGAACTGTCAATATAATAATACAATATCCGTACCCTGTGCGCTCAGTATCCAACACAGAGTAAAAACAGGGTTGCAGAGACATCCCAGAGAAAACAAGAATGTTGTTGCCATTGTGCAAAAAGAAACTTACATCTGCAAAAGAAAAGAGGAAATAAAGCATGTACTTTATATTACTCTTAAGGGAAGAGCAGAGAATGTCCTATAAATCCTGATCGAGACAGCCGTGTAAATATTTATGTTCACAAGCCAGACTGAGACTAACAGCAGAGGACATTGTGACTGAGGAACTGGGAATGTAGCCGTACTCTGCTCAGCACGTTAACTCAATATTCATCTTCCTCCCTCGCTCTATTTCTCCCAGTACCGTCCCTGCTGCAGACCACACATGTATATTCATTACTGACCTCTGACTGTCTCAACCGTGGAAGCCATGAGCCCTGAGGGCCGGTGTGACAGCACCGTGACGCCTGTCATAAGCACACACCGGCGGCTACGTGAGACGTTTTAGCGCTGAGAGGTAATGAATGCAGATGCAAGTGCTGTCTTGAGCGGCCATTTGTATCTTTGTTTGCTTCACTGTTTCTGCCAGCTCTCTTTAGGGCAATTGACTTGTGCCGTGGGTGGACAGAGGAGGGGGTGACAACATGGGAAAGGACACGACTCGGGAGGCTGTTGGGGATGCTGGGGGGATTAGCCCGTGAATACTGTCGGGTATCTCTTAGGCTAGAGAAAGGGTGGCAGTTGGTGTCATAGCCACTTTGAGGATAGGATAAAAGGATGAGTGAGGATAATACTACTAATAATAATAATAATAAAAATAATAATAATAATAATAATAATAATAATAATAATAATAATAATAATAATAATAATAATAATAATAATAATAATAATAATAATTATAATTATAATAATAATAATAATAATAATAATAATAATAATAATAATAATAATAATAATAATAATAATAATGTACTTTGTTTGTCCCTTTAGAGACATATTTTTTTTTCATTTTGTGTTATTTTCTTGTTTTACACACATGCACATACATCAAATGTCGTCAGAATGATGAGCAGTTAGGGGTTCGGTGCCTTGCTCGAGGGCACCTTGCCAGTGCCCAGGAAGTGAACTGGCACCTCTCCAGCTACCAGTCCGACCGTCTTCATGTGTGTAACCACTTTTAGTCTTATGATCAAAAATCTCAAACTCTCCAGGTGTATTGTATAAGAAACCTTGTCTGAATAAAATACAGTCTAAAACTAGCAAATTATTCAAATCAGCAAATATCTAATTAAAGAAAAAATAAACTAAATTCCAACTTTTGCTTTGTGGCACTTTATGACACATTTTAGTCTGTACACAAAAAGTATTGATGTTTTGATGCCCCCCCCCCCCCCCCCCCAAGCATTCATTCTACAATACCATGGCAGGAATTTTGAAAACAATCCAGCATGTAGAGTTAGTGATGGCAGAATGTTTGTGTGTGGTGCATATTTGTGTTTGTATGAGTGTGTGTCTGTGTGTGTGTGTGTGTGTGTGTGTGTGTGTGTGTGTGTGTGTGTGTGTGTGTGTGTGTGTATGTGTGTCTGTGTGACTGTGTGTGGGAGATGAGGGGACTGTTCTGGGCGCTGGGAGACAGGGGTCTAACGAGGATGTATGGCTGTTTCAACATCCATCTGCAGACATATTTCTACCGTCATTCACTCCTTCTTTCTCCCCACAACACACCTCTGCGTGCACACACACACGCACACACACACACACACACACACACACACACACACACACACACACACACACACACACACACACACACACACACACACACTCCAATAACAACCCTCCTCATGCCATTACATTCACTATTACAGCATTCTCCCAGAGCTGACAATTCAGAGGCGTGCTTGGAATCCAGAGCTGCAGTGGCCGAGCCTCGTCTTAGCCCCTGTAATGGAGGTAAAACCTTTATCTGTGTTCTGAGCTGCCTTGGTTCTATCTCAGCCCTTCCTCTGGCTTATTTAAATCCACTTTCCAAATATTCAGACATAGGAAAGGTCTTATTATCATCTCATTTCTTTTTGCAGCTGATTAATTTGCTGATAGTTTAATTTTCATTTAAGGTGATGAAACGTAACGTGTGAACTCAGTCCTTAGGTACAGTGCTCAGACAGTGCATCAGTGGTAGACAAAGTATTCAGATCCTTTACTTAAGTAAAAGTACTAATACCACACTGTAAAAGTAAAAGCCCTGCATTGAAAATGTTACTTAAGTAAAAGTATGTAAGTATCATCATGAAAATGAACTTGAAGTATTAAGTAAATGCAGAAAAATCCTCATGTTTTAGAAACAGTTCTGTCAATGAACTGTTTACTCGGCTAATCATTTCAGCAGGCCTTAATATTGTTGGGTGGTTTCATTTATAATAGAACTTTGTATTTTATAAACTATGTGTGTTTTGTGTGCAAAAATCTTAATTTGTAAAGTAAATAGTAACTAAAACTGTCAGATTAATATAGTGGAGTAAAAAATACAATATTTCTCTCTGAAAGTGGAGTAGAAGTAGAAAGTGACATGAAAAGAAAAGACTAAATGAAAAGTACAAGTACCTCAAATGCGTACATAAGTACAGTACTTGAGTAAATGTACTTAGTTACATGACACCACTGCAGTGCATATACAATAGTAAGTGGTATGAGGATAATACAGGTAATGTCAATAACACTAGTCCTTAAACTATATGGTATGGACTATTGAAATAGAAGTGCAAAGACGATCCTGCTTACTTTGTGCTTTGGAGTAGGATTATATTTTGCCTCAAAACAGGTCATCCTTATTTCTGGAGGGTCTGGGTTTCCTATCATTTCCATCTTTCAGTACAGCATTTAATTTGGCTTTGTGCATTTTCATTTTTTTCTCAAAAGGAAAAACGATCAATGATTGACAGGCTATTTATGGTGAAATGATAATCTCCATGCATTTAATCTATTGATTTCAGAGCTTGTGTGTATGAGCAGGAATATATATTCTACGTTTATGTTCAGTTTGCAGTTTAGTGTTGCTTACCCTTGTTGGATTAGTCCTAAATTGGAACAGCTGTACAATAACACCCTTCAATGCGCAGCACTTTTGTAAAAAAATATTTTGATGGAACCAGATCTTTCTACTCATCACGTTCATGCAGATTTAATATATATATATATATATAATCCATAGATCTGTGAATCTAGTTTTGTACCTAGTACCATTTTAAGGCAGGAACAACACTCTCATTTTACCCACAGAGTTAAAGATGCCATATTATGCTCATTTTCAGGTTCATAATTGTATTTTAAGGTTGTACCAGAATAGGTTTACATGGTTTAATTTTCAAAAAACACCATATTTTTGTTGTACTGCACATCTCTCTCTCACTGCTGCAGCTCTTCTTTTCACCTTGAGTTCAGGTCTCTGTTTTAGCTACAGAGTGAATCATCTTTTCTTCTGTACTCTTTGATTCCACTCGCACATGCTCAGTAGCTCAGATCGTAGATCATGTCAGTTAGCTCCATAGGCAGTAAAAGAAAGGTTGTTTCTCCAACTTTGGTCAGTTACAAGGCAGACTTCTTCTAAAGGAGGGTCACATGTAAGTACTTCTTTTGTAGATTATGGTAAACTTGTGTGTAGCAGTGCTTTGCCATTGAGCGGTTGTGTTTAGCCCGTCGTTTCGGCTAGTTACGTAACAAGCCCTGCAGATGTTGAACAGCTCACCCAGAGACTGAAGGCAGGACACATTCAGAAACCGTATCTCACTCAAAACAGATTTTTTCAAAGTTTGTATGCGTGTGGAAGCACACAAAATAACACCCCAAATCCCAGAAAAAGTGATTTTTTCATAATATGGGCACTTTAAATAGGAAAAACTGTTTAGGTGATTTTCAGTGTTTAAGACAGATTCCTGGTGTTTTAAGACAGGTTTGACAACTCTGACACTTGTTGATTTACGTTTATCGGTGTTTTAAGCCCCCAACGTCCAGGCAGCGCTGCCTGGAAGGCACTAGGATTAGGCAATGGTTATGGTTAGGGTTAGAGTTAGGGTTAAGGTTAGGGTTAGGTGCCTTGAAGTTAACGGTCGCAGCGCTGCCTGGAAGGAGACGATGGTGGCTTAAAACACCATCAAGCTTGATTTACATTCTTTTAGTCAACTGTTTAGTTGTTTCCTATGCAGCATGGACTGATTAAGAAAAGTGAAACAAGAGCATGAATCTCATAATGTACATTTCATGTATGTTTTTTGCAATGTCAAAGTTAAGTAAAGCACATTTCCTGATTTCCTGTTTTATTCAAGATAAGCCGTTTTTATGCACCCTTATATCCTCATCCCAAATACCTCTGCAAACATGAATTGACAGATTAGATTGTAAATAGAGATTACACAGACTGCAACACCGACAAAACGACAAATTGCATAGAGTGATTATTTGACCCAGCTTCACAGTGTTGCCATATCCAAACTATATTGTAAGTGTTTAAAAATTAAGCTATGCCTGTTATTATTAATGCACTTACATATCACAGGATCATGTTTGTCCTTCTCAGCATAATTAGAATAAGCATTAAGTGCTTATGTTTGGTTTAAAAACGTATTAAATAAATGTGCTATTGGGATGTGGTTCATTAATTACATTACTAATTTTAATCCCCAGGTATCACCAGGTTTATTTCCACAGTACAGTCCACAGTTGTTGGCCTATAACTACACACCAGAGAATACACAACATTGCACATATACAATAAACTTTTTTGGAAGGTATTTTAACAACTGAAATGCCATTTGCAAATAGAGAGGATTATACAAAAGGTCTGTAGTTGTTTACCTGTTCATTTGTTAAAGCTGAAAATATCATCAAATTAAATTTCACAGTCTGTGCTTGAACCTCAACTAATCCAAATATTGAGCTTAGGAGCGCCTTTTAATTAAAATACTGGGAACACAGTCTGATTCAGGGGAAAGGTAAAAATCACACTGAAAGACATCCATATCAGATGGTGTCCTCTAAATCGATAAACAGGAAGACTGATTTGCATCTTTACAAACAGGGTCGGTCTCTTCTGCTGTTTGGTTTTCTGCTCAGTAAGTTCTGCTCTTCTCATTACTCATAATAATGCAAGTTAGCATATTTTACCAGTCAAAACAATGCAATCCGATTAAAAGCAAATTATGACAGCACTGTTTGTTTTGGAGGACTAAGACATTAGACCAACTTATTCAGCTCAATTACTGTATGACTTGTCTGGCTTAATGAATGAAATTGTCAGAGACCAAAACTGTCGGTATTTGAGATGAATAACTCACATGGGATTCATTTGTCATTTTGAGTTTCTTAACATGCAGTGCTGTTCTACTCTAACTAAAACTCAGCATGCACAATTACATTTATAAAGAGTTGTTATTCCAAATGTAAAATATACAAAACGCAGAGATCTGACATCAGAGGATTATCTGTGATTTGCCGATATATCCGTTTTCACACCCTGCACTGTTTTGGTGCAACAACCTTGGGGTAGTTATAGCGCTTAATACCAAGCTGCACCCCGTCCCCCTTAGCTGGGTGATGTCATAGCCCTGGGCGCTAACGTGTGACAGGACAGCATGTTGCGTCAACCTCTTCTTGCTTCCATGTCTTTTCCTCTGTTCTCCTCTCCTTATGTAGACGTCTTATCCTACTTTCTCTGCATATCAGCTTGCCTCAAATTCCTTTTGTTTTACTCTGCTCTTCCCTCCTCTTCTCAAGCAACTTTGCTTCTTTGATCAAAATAGTGGAGGAAGTTAGACAGGAGAATAATTTGACTTTTTGGTCTTTGGGCTAATGCCAGCATGGAGAGAAAAAGAATGCTTTGCCTGTTATTACAGTTTTCACCTAGGTTCCCCTCTCACCTCCTCCTCCTCCTTCCTTCTCTTCCTCCTCCTCCAGACAGTTTAGATTCATTTCTCTCTGATAGCTCTATCTGAACCCGACTGAGTAAGGGCTGGGCTGAACAGAAACAATAGCAGAGGGCTTTCCTGAGGTCTTTCACAGATGCCAGGTTGAATCAAACGATATCACCATGCAAGTGAAATGCCCCGGACGATAATGTAATATTTGTCACACACAGTTCATGTATTCACACCGACATATTCCTGCACAGCGCACAGACACACATACGCGCAGCCTCTCAAGCCCCTAAGCTTCTTGCGCCCCTGATGGCAGACCAGTGCCTTGCTGGTAGTGATGAAGCCTTTCCAGGCTGTTCTGTCCAGGCCTAACCTCCTGCCTGTGTCTCTTCCTGCTCCGCAGACCCAAGCCCCTGCTGGTTAAACCTATCGATCCCCACAGCCACACAGCCTCTCTCTTCCCTGCTCTCTCTATTCCTGAGTCAGAGACAAAGCTGCATTTTCTGCCATGTTTATTCCCTCTGGTGTGTCAGCAGTGTGGATCTGAAAGATCTCTGTATAGGTCTGACATGTTTTACTGAATGCTTGTGTGCATACGTACGTGTGCGTATTAAACGTCTGCGTCAGTTTATGATAGAAGGCCACGGCCACGTTTACGCCCTCAAAGTCAGGTTGCAATTAAAAGGCGGGGGAATGACTGTGTTAAAATGGCACTAAAGGAGCATGGAGCTCAGCTGGCTAGACCCATTTCTGTAAGAGTGGCCGCTGACGACTCCCAATTCTCTCAACCAATTATCTGAGCACTCATCTATGCACAGCAGGGGCCACTCCTCTCCCTTGACCAATCAGAAACCAGAGTGCCCGAGTTTTAGTCACTACGGCAAATTAGCCCAGCGTCTCAATACAAAGTCAAAGGCAGTCCGGTAGAGTAAACAGGCTGAACTTTGTGGTTGCTAGAACTAGAACTGGAAATAAAATGAGAACTAGTAATAGCTAGAATAAAAACAAGAACTCTAAATGAATATTACCAGATACAGTACTAGAGCTAAAACTAGTAGTACAAGAGGTAGGACTGGAAATTAAACTCAAACTAGAACTAGTACTAAACTCAAGCTGGAACTTAAAATATAACTTGAACTAAACTGGGAAATAAAGTAATTACTACAAGAACTAGTAAAACAAGAGCAAGGAATATAACTAGAACCAGAACTAGAGATGTGACTGTAACTAGAAAATTAACAATATAATTATATGAGAGCTAAAAATAAAACTACAATTACAGATAGAACTTAGACTAGACTTAGAACTGGAACTCAAACTAAAAACGGAAATATAATTACTCCAAGCACAGGAAACATTACTCAAACAATAACTAGAACTGAAACTACAAATTGAACTAGGACTAAATGGAAACAAGAACTAAATTAACAGGTAGACATATAACTCCAACTAGAATACAAAATATAACTAACTAGTACTAGAACTAGAAATAGTTAGAAGAACTGGAAATACAACTAGTATTGGAACTAGTGCTAGATCCAATACTGCAAATGTTACTTAAATGAGAACCAGACATCTAATGGAACTACTGGTAGAACTTTTATCTTTCTTTTATTCGGATCCCCATTAGCTGGTAACAGTGGAGCAGCTACTCTTCCTGGCGTCCACATAGAACATTCGCAACATATACATAAAATACCAACCATACAATTTTACATACATTTAATACAAGACGTATAAAAAGAATATTGTGTACATGTTTCGTAAATTATTGTAAAATAGAATGACATCACATTCAGACAATAACATCACATTCCGACAATAATAGCCCATCATAGTTAGATTAACTAATGTTTAGTTACTGTTTAAGTGTTTTCTAAGTAGTCTTTTTAAACTGGCCTTACTCGGTGCCTCCACTATAATAGTTGGCAAGCTTTTCCACATTGTGATGGCTCTAAACGTTACAGACCTGCACACAGCAAATAGAACTAGATTTTAGAAAGCCAAATTACAGAAAAGACTGTGGGAACAGATTGTGTGTATTGTTAAAATAGTTAGTTTATGGGCATTTCTTATTTTATAGATAGATAATAATCTAGAGAGTAGCTGCACGATTAACTGAGGCATTGTATATTGGCCCATGTATGTTCAGACCAAAGTCTTATCCAGAGGTGGTGTTGAATGTATAAATACGACGGAGAGTTATTAGACTCCAGTGGTGAGGTAAAAAACAGGTCAGAGATTACAGCTGAGAACCCTTGGCTAGTTGTCAGATCAATATGAAGCTTTTCCATCATCTCCTACTCACTTATAGCATGTGAGAACACACACACACACACACACACACACACACACACACACACACACACACTCACACTCACACTCACACACACACACACACACACACACACACACACACACACACACACACACACACACACACACACACACACACACACACACACACACACACACACACACACACACGCATGTGTAGCACTCACATGTTCAATACACTGTCATGCAAATCCTGAAACACTGAGTAGTTATTTCCACATTATATCTAGGGCATCCATTCTATTGGAGGCCTGGAATTAAAACTCCATCCACTGGCAAAGAGGGCTCTGTGAGTGGCAATAATTGAGGGAATATTGCCTGTCTTGAAGAGCGAGCCACGCTTTCACGTGAGGGCCCAGAAAGTAATTTCATTTTTCTGCCCATTACTTTTTCCTTCTTCGTCTTCTTTTTCTTTTTTTGAATCAAATAGATGTTAAGCTAGTGCTTAGAGACTGAGGGATAGAGACAGAACATGTGTGGCAGAGGGAGGAATGGGGGGAGGAAAAAGCGGGGAGAGATGAGTAGGACTGATGTGACCGAGGGAATTACCTGAAAGAAAGATGGGGAAAAGAGAGGGGAGGGGGACATTGATGGGAGTGAGCCAGTGTCAGCATCAAAAAAAGATGGAAGAGTGATATGTGTCAGAGTTGTGTGTGTGTGTGTGTGTGACTGACTGTGTGTGACACTCTCCCCATCTCATCACACCCAACATGCCCCACCCTGCTATCTCCATTCCTTTCCTATCCACTTTCACCCCTTCCTCTTTTTTTTCTCCCCCTCCCTCACACCGTCCCTCCACTACGCTGACAGTAATTTGACAGGCCCATGGTTGACAGACTTGAAACCGGCAGGGTAAGCTTTTGTCAGGCCTGGCGTTGTTGGGCAGCTGCTGACTGGCTGAGGAGCTGGCAGTGAGATCGGGGAGCCGCGACTGGCCAGGGGATTGATGGGGAAGCGAGGGAGAGCTGTCGCTATAGTGATGCGATGGAGTGGGATAGACGGCGCTTGAGAGGTCGAGAGAGGGGTATGGGGGGGTGTATGCAGTGCAACCTCAGCTCAGCCCAAGACGTGCCACCTTTATGATTACTACTCTGCAATCTCACACAGACAGGACCGAGACACCTCTCATACTTCGGCCTTCACAAAAACACTTTCCCCATCAGTCATCAAACTGCACAGGCCTGGTCACAGGTATTGTCTTATTTTTCTTTTTTTCTTTGTACATTTGTTGACCACATATTTGAGCCAGGCTGGATTGAGTAGATACTATCTAGCCAGCCATAACAACAGACATCCTCACCATGAAAATACAGAATGGAAAAGCGAATTGTCTCAGCAGCGATGTGGGCTTGTAGCAGCTAAGCCCCATTAGTCACCCCAGTTAAGACACTCTGCAGAGCAAATAAATCAATTAAAAAAAAAAAAAAAACATGTTTGTACAGGTAAAGGAAGAGATAAATAAAGTCAGTTGTTGGTTAAAGTTGAAAGTTGAAAGGAAAAAAGATTGGCGGTAGGAGCGGGAGCAGTGTGCCAGCTGGACCCAGAGCTAGGGAGTCCCCCGAAGGGTACACACATACTTATGTAACCCTTTGAGAGGTAGCCAGGTGGGCACACACATATACACACAAACACACGGTGGATAATCTGTGGGGTCCCAGCGTTACTCACACACATTCATGCGGACTCACTAGTAGCATACACAATGCAGCAGATGCCAACCTGGCTTGACTTCACGAGTGGACAAACAATTTAAACACACACACACACACACACACACACACACACACACACACACACACACACACACACACACACACACACACACACACACTAGCACTCTTGGCAACCTCAGCAACCCAGAGGAAATCAGCATTACTTAGGATTAAAACAAAGGGGCCTAAAGCTGTGACGTGATGTGCATGTTTTCTCGTCCATCCTAATCTCTTTCTCTTTCTCTGGCAGTCTGAAATCTTTATGGCTTCTTTCTCTTCCCTGTCCGTGCCTCGTTCTCAACTAGCAAAGTACTGTTGTTGAATGTGGGGGAGGGAAGAGCTAAACTTCTTTTCTTGTTAACGTCAATGTATTTGTGAAATAGTGCCATGAGGTTTAATCAGGATTCAAAGTCTATGTGTTACGAAACTCACTCAAAACATGTATCTACTATGTAGCCATGTACTGTAAGCTTTCACTTCAAATCAGAAAAAACAAAAAATTGCGTGGTTTTTATCCGCCATCAGCAATAACCTAGTACTGCTGTACCTGTGGACACATCAGAGGGGTTTATGGGATCTTTATTCCTGATTGCACCCTTGTGAGCTGACAATGGCATAAATCTCAGCGGTGCTTTAAGCAGCAGCATATGCAGCTATGAAATGCTCAGGGAGGTTGTTACAGTGAAAAAGAGGGAGAGGAAAAATCTTCCTTACATCAGTTCGGCCTACGTGCTTCTCGAGAGAATCTCTTTAAGCTTCTACACTGCAGAAAATGTCTGTATGAAATGTTATTGAATTGCATGTGATCATTAAATCTCATTATTCTACTTTGTTTAAGAATGCTTGATTCTGATTGGCTGGGAGGAGGGCATTAACCCAGCATATTGCCCGCTGACTGACTGAGCACAGCGTCATCAACTAGTAGATCAATACGCCGCTTGTATTTTTTTCTATCACAGAAATTTCAAACATGAGGTCCATTGTAAAAATAAACCTTGTTTAAAAAAGTTTCTAAAATGTGTTGGAAATCTATCGGAGGTTCAGTCGATACATAGTTTATGTAGCAGCTACGTTATTAAACTATAACGTTAGTGATCAGATGCAGCCTTGTGTGGTTGCTATATAAACTAATTAACGTTAGCTACAGTTGCTAACGTTATTCGCCGTAGTTCTAAACATTAGCTACAGTGTTTAAAAAATGGACGAATTCATTGTCAATTTTAATATATTTGGAGTAGGGAAGACATTTGAGGACTGGTTAAAGAGCGACGAGGACGACAGAATGACAAAAGAAAAAGACGAGGCCCAGGATAGGCTTCCTGTTTCCAGATGACAGATGAGGAGCTGCGTACGGGGGAAGACGGGCCCTGGAATCAAACACGGAAAAGGTAACTGCCTTTGCTATCAAGGTTTTCACCGAGTGGAAGAGCCACCAGAAGGATAGACTGACAGTGACAACTGACCCGGACACCTGCAGCGCCGAAGAACTAGCTAGCTAGCTAAACGATTTGTTAAGACGGCAGCCTTGTGTGGTTGCTATAGAAACTACTTAGCTACAGCTGAGCTAGCTAACGTCATTCACCGTATTCTAAAGAGGACTACTTTTTGAGGGATATTAACTCAAACCGCGTATACATTTAATAAGCATGCAATACGAATAAGAAAAAGCATAATTATTAAAGTATTTTAATTGTTTTATTATGTTGGCAAGGAAGAAGTAGAATAATCGGGATAATCCACCTCAAGGCAGGGCAATAAACAGTTTGATATGCCCGGCTGATGGAAGGTTACCGTAAGCCGTCCACCAGCCGGGCATATCAAACTGTTTATTGCCCTGCCTTGAGGTGATTATCCCTTACTTGTTGTTAAAATGAGTGAACCATTTGGATTGTAGGATGACTTTCAACTTCTAATGCAATCATTTCACTTCAAAAGGTTCAAGAACTTTCTTTCTGTTAAAAATTGTCAGGGTGATCATCTTCAGACTGACTATAACATTGGACTTTAAGGCAAACCTTTCTTTAGGAAAGTTTAAAAAAGGTAAAGTTACTTCATTTATTCATACACATACCTTAATAATGGAAGTAGGCTGTAAGCTTAATGTAACCGCATTCATATATTTTATAGGTCAAACAGCTGCGCAAAAGGGGCTGTTTGGGTTGCTAGTTAATAATAATATAATTTCTTTACATTGATACTCATATACATAGAGGCTCCACTTTTTTTATTAATGTCAAAATACAGGTCTGGCTGTCATTAAATGATCTATTAATTTACAACAATTCGTGCATATTAATCAAAAAGGAATGAAGAACCATTTACATAATGTATTAATATTACATTTTCATAGTAAAAAAAAAACTTTCAACTATTATTAGTTATAGCAGCTCATGCTCAATTAATAAATTTAAGACAGCAATGCTGTGGTGATTGTATCTGATGAATTACTTGTTAGGGAAGACATTTTTTACAGTGTACAAACTGACGCTAGTTAACACCGTCATTTCTTTGGCTTGTCCCAACCTGCACCTGCTGCTCCTTTACTAAACAGAGCTGAAACCTATTCCCATCCCTGTCTCTTAATCAACACTGAAACATCAAGTAAGGCTAACTCATTTTGGCAGAGGTGCCAGGGCCCCATGTTAACATTCTCCCCAGTGCTCAATTGAGCGGAATTCCTCAGGCCTCTCTCCCTCCCTCGCCACATCTCCTTGCTTTGCTAACCAAAGGAATTATCTCAAATAGGCCTGTCAGGAAGCACGGATGGAAAGGGTAGGCAGAATTTAGTCAAACAAAAGGTGGAAAGACAAGTGGGAGAGCTTGCAACAGAAAAAAAAAAATCTAATAAAATCAAACAGGTTCTTGAGAAAACACATTTATGGGCTAGTATTCCATCGAGTCCTCCGATCCAGGTTGCTGTATCTTTAAGAGGGAAATGAAGACATGATCCCACTGAAAATGGCTGATTTTCGGGTGATTAATTCATTATTTAATAAAATATTCTCTCTGTTCCTGCTCATCTATCGGACGGTCTCTCCTCGCAGTGGTGTTTCTTTAACGAGGACTTTTCCATAATGGACTCTTAACGAGGAGTAAGCCTCCCTGCCTGGCCCAGCATCTGTGCTCTGCCTTGCTGGGCAGATTACGGCGTGCTCCAGCCAAAGTGCCCATCACCACTCCCTCGCAGCCTGTTACTCCATCCCTAATCCAGCCTGCCGAGATGCTACACTTTCTCGACTCTCAGGCCATATGCTCACCCAAAGATCAACTGAGATGGGAGGGTGAAGAGGCACAGCTTGAGCCTGCTGCTTTCTGACTTAGGGTGCAAGTGAGTGAGCTCTTCTTCCCTTCCTTTTGAGTGAAGGAAGTCAACCACAGTAATTTCATGGCAGCAGATGGAGACGTCAACTATTATTGTTCCCCTGTGCAAAGTCTGAACAGGACTAGTAAGCCACTGTCGCTAATCACAGCCCAGCACATGGTCCCAAGTTGATCCTGTGATTACTGGTGATATGGAGATGTCTGACATCATGGATCCTGCATGCTGGGAAACCAGACTGGGACTGGGCTTCTGGGAGCCTACTGGGAAGCAAGGGGCGCTCATAACCTGAATGCAGCGCCTGGCATGGCAGAGGGAGATGCTGCCAGGGACCAACCAGTAAGTTATGACCTTTCCTTAGCTTTTGTCTGATCTGGTGTACTGGTCAGGTGTACAGCCCTTCGAGGAGGAGGGATGGGATCAGAGGTACAAAGCTAGAGATGGCAGGAACTGACAAAGGGATGTAAAACCCTGGCAAATAAAAGCAATTGTGCAACTTAGAGGTAGCTGTAGTGGAAAGAAAGGAAATAAAAGTTTGATAGTTGAAAAGGTATAGACATATAGAGAGAAGTCTTTTGTTCCTAGCAAATGTCATGGGATTAAGATTAAAGGATAAGGCATTATTTTCAATAGTTCTCACTGTCACCCCAAACCCAAGAAAAAAACAAAAATCCAACAAAGCGTTGGTCGTGATGTCTCTTGTTGTCTTTCTGAAACAACTGGGCCCTGTAGTTGTTGCAAAAAGGTTAGTCAAACATGAATGGTGTATTTGTTGGAGACTCTGTTTAGCTGCGGAATAATACAAATTTAGTGCTCTTGTGCGTATTTCCATCAACATGATGATATATGTGGGATCGACTCTAAATAAACTAAAGTACCTGTGTTCATTGTATTGAAGAAACATGTCACAGAGCAAAAGTGTGTTTTGGACAACAATTAAGTTATTTGGCTAAATCAACTTACATACTTGTTAGTAGGGTCAATGTATTGTTGGCGTTGGTCTTTCCAAGGGATTTGTTGATAAGAATACTGAATATCATCATACAGTACTTACCTTTTAAGAGTCAACATGCATAATGGAATACCGTAAATGTATGGGGCAATAAAAGCACTAAGCAGTATTTTTACCTTCAAATGTAAATACAACTTTTAAAGGATCTACACTGAAATCTCTAGTTTAAAGCTGTAATGTGGCCACGTCTATTATTCCACAATCATTAGGAAACAAATCTCAGCCCTTGTGAAATCGGTGCCATTCATCTTGTGTTCAGCATCCTCGCCGAGTTTGAGTACCTAGCACAGCCTATTAGCTCTTTGCTGTTCACTATTTGTTTGTCTCTAAATAAACAGGACACTCTGACTGGGAGGTCAGGACTGGTAATGCAGGCAGTGTCAGCTTCCATTATATCTCTCCTCTCCTTTGCAGCGCAGTCACTTGGTTACCTGGCCCATATCCTTTCTCAGCGAGAAATTCTCACTTCTCTGTCTCTATCATTATATCTCTCTCCTATCCGGTCCCTCGCTTTACTCTTTCTGACGTTCTTTCCTCCTCCATTTTTATCTCACTCTGTTCATCAAGTCATGTTGAGATGAAGAAATCCTCAGATGATTGCGGCACTTGCATTAGAGGAGAGCATTCAAAAGTATGTCTGGGGGGGTGGAGGGGAGGGATATGTGGACCGTTTTAAAGATTGAAAGGTCAGGATGGTAAATTGCATCTCTGTACATGAGTCTCACTAGTCCTTTGACTATAATGTGTAGGATTAATCCATTCTACTGCCCTTTGTGCTCACAGTGAGCGAGAGACAGTGTAATATGTGAGGGGCTGATTTTTTAGAACATTCTGTGAATGTTTTCCCCTCCCTCTTAAGTGCTTTTTGAAAGAGTAGGCTTTTGAAAGCTGAAGCAAAGGGAGACACTGCTTTGAAATGGGTTTTTAAGAAAAAAAGGTGAAATGAAAGTCTACGTCTATGTGTTTGATTTTTATATAAATGAATAAAATCCATTTTGAAATATCAATGTATTTTTTATATGAATACCATATGCGTATACATACATATGGATGGGCCCATCTTATCATGTTTTTTTCTTTCCTCTCTCTTTTCTGTGAACTGCCGGGCCGATATCTGTGGTGGGCTTCATTTTCATATAATTGAATTGAGGCCCTTCCCACTGCGAGGCAGGATTTGGTTAAGCTGAAAGTCCTCCTTGACTGCTGTTACCTCGGTGCAGATTTGGTTACAGCTGTTACCACGGCAGCAGCCTGCCAGGGCCTGTCTCCGCGGATACCTCCCCTAATTACTGTGTTTATTGGAAATTAAAGATATACCAGCTAATGAAACGCGGCAAACATTACCGCCGATGCAATGTCATTAATTCTAGCCTGGCTCCCATCTCCCATGTGAGGCAGAGGCGGAAAGAGGTGCCGCATATTAGCATAAATATGAATTTTAGTCAGGTGGAAAGCACTTGAATGAAGAAAAAATAATGAAAAAGGTGTGTTTTCATTTCCCTCTTCATTTTCAGGATCGGAATAAATAAATAGACAATGGTGGACTGGGCACAGGAAAGGCAGAGAACACAGATAACATTGTCAGCTTCTCTTTGGATAAGGCCCGCGAGCTGTATGGATGTCTGGCAGCCAGGCAGGAGGACATGGAGGAGGCCCTGGGAGTAGAGGCATCTGTGGGCCATACAGCATAGACCTCTGTTCCCTGTTGTTTGCCACCACCAGTTACGCTCCCAACCCAATTTCCACAGCTCCCTCTCCAAGGCAGGAGAGGACACATACTGTATAGTGCCTATATAACTAACACCTTCAGGTCCCAGGAGATGGCACGGGCTGGCATAGAGCTGCTGCTGCCTGTTGGGGTATTGGTAATGTGCTTGCACTTTAACAAGTCTATATTTATGCCTGTCACCATCACAGCATAATTCATTCTTGTCCTTTTTGTTGTTTGTGTATATTTGTTTTGTTAACTTTTTCATTTTACTGTCTCAACTAGATCACCAAATGTAAAGATTAAAATTTTTTTCAATCTTTAAATTTGGTGATCAAAATCCAAGCATGGAATATGTATGGGTGCCATTCACTATGTGAGTCCATAGCAGTACATGCAGCCTGGAAGTGTGAGATTCTCCTTGTTGTCCCTGTTTAATTCCCAGCCTGGATCCTTTACAACACTGTTTTAGTGGTCTATCCAATTGATGTTGATGCTGTTATGGCTTGGTCTGACTAGACTATCGACCTCCCGGGCCGATGCACTGCATCTCCCCTGATTTGGAGTCATTAAGCCGCTATTTGCATTAGCAGAACCCTGTTTTTTTGTGTTCAGAGGAGGAAAGAGTACAATCATTAACGACAGATACATGCAGAGAGGAAGGGTGTAGATAAATCGAAAAAAAAAGACATTAGAGGGTTACAGTCTCTCCTAAATTATCTAATTTCTGTCATGTTTTTGGATAATTATGTTTCATAGACTCTACGTTTTCTGCCGTCAAGGGACATAACATACTGTATTAAGAATCAGCAGCTCTTTGCATGTCTGGCTAATTAGCCAGCAAGAATCCAACCATGCTCCATGTCTATTTAGTGTGTCCTCTTGCCCACCTCCTTCGCTCTCAGGGACTTTGAACTGACAGGCTTTTTAGTTTCAACCACTCCCATCCATTTGAGATAAAACTTGTTCATTCATAGGTCAGCATGGGTCACTACATCGGTCCCTCTCGTGCACTCATATGTATGCAAGACTAACACACATTTAGACGTTGGGGAATATTAGGTATAAGGGAAAGGTTGTACTGTAGGCAGGACATTAAGAAGATGTTCCACTTCCCTATCTCTGGCTTAGCTGTTTGTACGAAAACAGCCCCAGTGCTCCCCTGTTCACTCTCTACCCTCTCTTTCCACCTTAGGGTGCCTCATTTTTCTCTGCTACTCCTCACATGTTTTCATTTGTGTGGTGCTACAAAGAGAAAAAGAAAACCCAGGGTTGTACCAGAGGAGCATGAAAGACGAGAGAAGAAAAGAAAGCAGGAGAGTGTTTTTACTTTTCCTTGTTTTTTTTTTGGTCTTCCTTTTCCCTGCGCAGCGTGAATAGTGGCTCCCCAGAGAGCAGAGCTGCTGGAGTGCCATTCAGAGTGGACACAGGAACTCTGGGGACTGTCTCTCTACTTGCAGGGGAAGACTATGTTATCAGACTGGCCCCATGGAGAATCCTTCCTTTTCTATTTCCTTTGTTTTTATTTTGAAAACATGTAGATGGTAGCGTAAAGAGAAGAGATCAGAGGACATGAGAGAGAGTTCTGTAAAGATACCATCTCCTTGCAGAGAGTTCAAGGATACATATCAGAGGCAGTTTCATGTTGCGCTCTTTATTATCTATTTGATGCTTCACAGCTAATTACGCTCCCCGTAGAAAGTTATAGTCTCTCTGCGTCTTTAAACAGTAAACAACTATCCGGCCTGTGCAGCACTGAAAGCTAGTTTCCTGCAGTGGCTTGGAGTACTGTCTTGCCTATCAGTGTTGTCCTACACACATTTCCTTGTGTGCAAATGTCCTCTGCACACCTAGGCACTGCGCTGTAATATGATTAACGCAGAAGTCGTCCCAGCAGTTGCCCATGCTCTGGAGCACTGTGCCTGCCCTTTGGACTGTCTACAGCTGCAGTGATGAAACCCAACACATTTATCAGCAGCGCTGATATTAAACTGCACCGATTTCATCATCCTACTGCCAGGCACTACACCCTGAAAAAATAAAAATAATAACAGTGAAATCTGATTTGATAAAGCAATAATTGGATTTAGAAACATCAGAGAAGAGATTTGATCCCAGATTATTTACTTAATGAAGTCTTGTGATATTGGCCATATGCAAATTGTTAACCACAAGAAGTGTAATAAATCCCCTGGCACATTTGTAGGGAAGGTTTAAATCCCCTGGCACATTTGTAGGGAAGGTTTAAATCCCCTGGCACATTTGTAGGGAAGGTTTGGTGAAAGGGATACACTATTTGGGTCTTGTGTTGTCTCGTGTGGACTGTCAGTGACGTGGGGTGCTTGATGAAATTATCAACTGATTGATGGTTATGAAGCAGGGCCTGCTTAAAAAAGAAGCAATGGCATGTATTTGGGCAGAGACCCAGGTCTGTTTAAATGCTCCCAGTCAGTCAGCTCCTGAATGAAAGCTCTCAATAAATAAGCAGGCCGGGCCAGCTATCATGACAGCTCTCAGAGGTAAAGATGGGGAGAAACATGTAAAAAGGTCCTTTCTTCCCCATCCATCTTCACCACTTCTTCACTGTTTAATCCCTCTATCCCATCTGGAGGAGTTGAGATTACGTGGCTCATTCACTCTTTTAACTTAACTCCCAATGAAACTTGTCCCCAGTGACTGTTGGCTCCTCACAGGCTTTGATTAAAGCCATTCTGCCTTGGGACAGCCGGCGCCTATATGATGATGGCTCATTCTAGGCAGACTTATAATGGCACGAGTAGTGCGGACTGTATGGGACCCTCGGTGCGTATGCATTAATCGCCTGGATGGCAGGGAACATAGACACCCCCCTGCAGTTTGTCTTGTGCGATTGGCCTCGGGGGACTTATTCTCGCACACCCTCGATGGCATGCTGTCTTGGAGCTCGAAGCTCGTCAAAGAGCTCTAAAGTGAAATTTTAATGAGCTACAGTATGCTTTACCACCCAGTGTGTTTTTTCCATTTGATTTTAAAAGAGGATGCCCGTGGATGTCGTCCTTGAAATTATCAGCAGTGCAGAGAGCTTAAGTGTTCAAAACATTGTCTGACCTCTGTGTAACACCAAGAGTGGACCAGAATTCGTTTGTTTTATCTATTCCCTACAACTTTCCTCTAATCTCCCAGCAGGACAAGGATGATGGACAGACAGACACATTCGTCCATTTCCTCTGCTTTCTGTGGTAACCTCCCTGCCATCCTTATGCTGTATATTGGCAGTGTGACCTATTTTTATCAACACATCCCTATCCCACCTCCAGGCCAGATGTGGCATGGCTCTGAGGGACGTGAAAGTAAGATTGGTTGTTTACCAAGCCACCATGTCTTTAGTAGAGGTCACCACAGCATGAGCTCTCTCTTTCCAACACACAAGGACACATTTATTCATACATATGCCCAAGTATGGACAAGCACAACTCCTTTACATGTATGAAGATGCAGACCTGAAATGGACTATGGCATACCCAACATTTAATTGTTAATGTTCTTAGCCTGTTGATGACAGTCACAATCATGGTATCTTCTGAAAGATAACTCTTGGGAGTTTACTATCAATTAGTCAAAGTTAGGCATTCTTTACACTTCTGTTTTGTACGCAATTCTGCATCCAAAACAAGTAACTGTGATAAGTGATATTGGGATCTCTGAGTGAGGAATCAACCCGTTCACCCACCCATCCTATATTCAGGCGAGTCAAGTGATTACACTCTCTTCATGCTTAACTTACATATACATGCCCATCATCTCTTATTAAATTGTGGTTACCGATTTGTAAAATATTTGTGTAACTGTTCACTGCACAAGAAATTCAAAGAAATCTTGAGTAAAAAGATCAGATCTGAGCATTGAAGGCATTCTTTCTCTCATCCTCTGCCACCACACAGAACCTGGACCTGTGGTCCAGAGCTTCAGTGCCGAGGCCGAAGCCGGCACAGAGACAGGCAGAGGGATGAGTCTCAGTTTGTTAACAGTCCCTGGCTTCAGCACAGCCACTGTCGCCTGCTTTTGGAGGGTGATTTTTCAGCCTCCAGGTGTTTACCTGCAGGATATGCATCCCTCCTGAGAAACACATCAGTGTCACACACTAGCTGTGGGCAGGCACATCGCTCAGTGCTGAGTGAGCGAGTGATCGAGGCAGCAAGGGTGGGGCTGGTGGTGGCAAACAAACAGAGAATCGAGGGCAGCACTGTTTTGTGTGCAGCGTTGCTGGAGCTCAGACTCATTAGGTATGAAGCCGTCTCGGAGCAGGCATCTGTATCCTGTGAGAGATCCCACCAGAGACTGCACTGAGAGAGCCATCAGATCTTCTACAGCAGACACCCTTTGAACACAAACTACCAGCCCCCCTTCTTCTTTCCCTCATTTCAGCTCCCATCTAAACACAGAGACAGGATGGAAATTTAATGAGAATTCTGTGCTGCTTAAGCCTGCTGCAGCTGCTGCTGCATGGAGCAGAGATAGGAATGTTTTGTTCACTTACTTTGCCCTCCGTGTGTGCAGGCTGTGGGGTGAAAGTTGCAAATGGAAGGGGGAATAATAGATGAGTATCTGCTTGCATCTGATGAAAGGTCTAAGTGATACAAATGTGTCCCATTTCAGTGATCCATCTAGCCCTGTGTCATCTCAGTGATTTGTGGGAAAGGTCGTGCAAGAAATGACTTTGGCTGAGGAGGCGAATCCCCTGTTTATGTTTGTTGTGCTTGGTGTGGCGGCCCGCAGAGCGATGGGCTGGGGAGATGGGCGTCTGGTGCAGGTGGTGTTTTTGGAGGATAGGGCTGATATATCATTTGCCAAGGTCGTACTCAATTAGGCTATTTGTTGAGCATAGCTGCATGAGGTTGGTTTAATCAACCGAGGAATGGAGACAACAACGACAAAAGAGGAAATAAATTAGGCATGGCCAGGCCACACTCTCAGGCACACAGCAGCATGCTGGAGAAATGCTCCATTTAGCCGGCCATCTCCTATCTCCGAGAACCCACTGTCGTCATGCTAACACAAACCCACACACATAACACACACGCATACACACACGTCTCATTTCTTCTGTAACTTTCTAATACAATTGAAACAACCTTTTTGAATCATGACAGGCTACACACAAAAGGTCAATTATGCCAGATGGGCACAATTAGTAAATTCATTTTCAAAAACATTTGGGGAGAAAAGTGGGAGTGACTGTAGCTGTAATGTGTGGCATACATCAAACAAAGTGGCACTGCCATGACAGAGAAACAACATTTGTTTATCCTGATTAATCCAAGACCTTGAAGGGTGCTGAAGCACCTGTATAAGTGGGTACAGCCCTGGAGGAGAGGAGTCAGACTGTGTTAATAGTGAAGCAATCAGCGGCCATTCAGGTTAATGGGCTTTCAGCTGGTCGGCTCTGGCTAATGTGTGATTTGGAGGGTCAGCCCATAGCTCAGCAGCAAACACCATCACATTCACCCTCGCCACACGCTGCCAATGCAAGCTTTAGCGTTCCCACCATACCCTCAGGCTCCTTGGCTGCTATGACAGTAAATATTTGATTAAATAAATGAAGGTTGATTGGCTCTCAAAGGCAATGGACTGCATCGTGGTTAGGGTTAGGGTCAGCTGCGGGTGAGTTGGGTTTCAGTTTCTTACTAAGGGACTGCTTCTAAATTACAAAATGTCTACATTGTCATCTGTTCAGGCTGTAAACTAAGTTAAGGGGTGAGTGGGAGGATTGGAGGGTGATGCCAGATGATTAATTTGATTGTACATAAACTCCATTGGTAATGTGACAGCCTTGCTACGAAGATAAGAGTAATGCATCGATCCCGTCGCTGCGTTTCCTCACACATACCTGTACCTTTTTTTGGGCATCTCTCTGCTTCTCTCTTACTCACTTGCTTTCTGTAAGACCTCTTAAGCTGTGACATTTCCGTTTCCCTGGAGACAGAGCGTGCCAGGGAGTTGCCATAGCAACTCCCTGCTCTTTAAGGCCAGCACAGCATTAGCCCACCCCCCTACCCGATACCAAGGATGGGGGTAAGGGAAGGGGAGCGCCAGAGAGAACGCACACCTGCTGGCTTCCTGCTAATTGGCTATTTCTCTTTCGCACTACTTCCCTGCTTCTGCTTTAACTTTTTACCCCCTCCCTCCCTATATTGCCTCTCTTACTTTGCATGTGTATTGCTCCCCATCCACAGCTATGCATTCTCACTCTATAGTGATTTCTTTCTTTAACTCTTTCTGGCTCTGTCTTCTACTCTGGGCTCCTTCTTCTTGTAGAGCCCGACTACAACTCTGGCCTCCAGCATCTGGCATTTATCTTCATCTGACCCTGTGAGTTCCTTCTTCCTCTACCTCTTTATTTTCTTTTTTGTGCAACTCTTTTATAATGTCATCCTGGGCCCCTGCCATATGGTTCTGACCCTTTCACGGAAGTGTACTGTACTTATCATCGGTTGCTTGTCATGTTGGTGACATAACAATTTAAGCCTATTCTGATAGGTGGCCCTGGCTAAGAGCATCAGGTAAATTGAAAAGGTTACATGCAATCCTTTGTCCTTCCACCCAAGCATCCTCTTAACATATAAAGACAGGGATAAATCTCCCTCTCATACACATTGTTGTGCATTACACCTTCAGTGAGGCTCAGTCATGGCGTGGATGAGTGTAAATTACCAATGGGTGTGTATTAGGGCTACGGTTAGTTGGTTAGGCCCATCTCCTACTGGTGACTGATCCTCTCATTCTCGAGAGACCTTTATAGATTAGAAATCATCATCTTTGTCTCACTCGCACCCCGCCATCTCTCTGTCCTCATCACCACGGATCCTTGCAGCTGCTCTCCCTATGCACACCTCCATTTGGCAAACCACACAGCTAGTATTTCTCTGTATGCCGTGCTGCCTGAATGCACCTACTGATTGAATGACATGTTTGTAAAGTGATATTTATAGTGTGCAATGTACTGTTTGTTATGTACTGTCCATTTGCACTGAATCTTAGGTGCTGTTGTTCCTGTGCAACATCACAAACACATTTGTAACTGTGCGAGTTGATAATGCTTCCTTAATACCATGAAGAAAAATATATACTTTTATAGTAGGTGAATAAAGAGATTTTGATGCTCATTTCTGTGCGGTAGTCTGTTAGTAATGCCGGGCTCAGGGTGTTTCCTTCGGTGGTGCTTGTCACAGGGAGGCTTGACAGGTGGCCGAACCAGCCTGTCACCCCATCGGCTGGTGACATTTGAGCGATATGAAAATGACTCTGAGTTCATAATGCCCCGGCTCAGCTATTCCTATTCAATTAATTCCATGAACAAACCTTCTGTATTTTCCTGCTGATAAAGTCATAGCTATTGACTTGTGAGCAACGTGAGTGCCGATTATGAAATCTGTTTGCCGCCGCACAATGAATGTTGAACAGTCTGTTTGTCTATTTGCCAGGAAGAAGATAGAAGAAGAAGACAGGCAAATAGATGGATATATCAGTGAAATGGGACTGGGGGAGATAGAACAATAATAGCAGAATCTAAAGGGTAAACCCCGACCAATACTCCTATAAATGCCACATGCTGGCTGGAAGATATTGGCTGTCATATCATTTGTAAAGGTATATTTTTTCTGCTGTCAGTTACCGTATCATTTATGTAGCCTGGGGCACATGTGACTTGATGGGAATTATTAGTGCTGAGCTGTTTTACTCCCATAATGGCAAACTGTGGTAGGTGACAAATAGATTTAAAATAAAAAGGACAGAATGTGGACACAAAAGGCCCTGTGACCTTTATTGGTTTGCTTCTGCCAGAGTTCGGTCCAACTGTCCCATTTAGCTTCAGCACCTGGAGCTCACGATTACACTATTGATCCATTGACTTAGTGGGCTTCATCTGTCCAACCATCCACCTTTGAGCACTTCAATTATCAGAGCCATCACAGCCACACTGCACCGAGTGGCAGCTTGTCCAACACTGTAATCTGTCAGGGAATGAGACCCTGACTGCAACGTCACAGCTGCAGACGCTGCCCCATAAGTCACCTTGATCATGAAGGGCCGTCAGGGGCTGACAGGGTTGCGAAAGGGCCCAACTAGCCTTAGAGATCTCTGCAGCTCAACTTAGCTGCACAATCTACCCAACCCTAGGGGTTGAGATTTTAAAGCCACAGAGGCCATAACCTCAAAGGTCTCATAGACAGAAATGTACTTTGTGCGAGCTATAATGTGGTTTGGTAGGTAGGTTTGTGTGTGTTTTTGTGTTTTCCAAGGTGATCAAGCTGAAGTATCTGTACCATCATGATGGTCGGGCCATTGTTTGGTCACATTAGTTCTTTCTCTGATTGAATGATGGAAATAAATATTGTCTAATGTTTACAGACAGCTGACAAATGGTTTCCTTTGCAAGTAATGGTTATAGTGGTTACCATGGCATATGCACTTGCTTTGCTTGACACTGTATAAGTCCTGTGTCAGTTCCTGGTTTATCTTAGTGGGACATTGTAGCCCTCCTAATTATTGTATTTTTGCACAGAATAAGCCAGGACAGATTTGGCTTTAAACATGTATGAAGTTTTTGAAGATCCACAGCTAATCAGCAATGTCATATCTAAGATCATTTATTTAGTGCTACCAAAGAGCCTATGATTACCAAAACATCCAATCATTACCCTGTAAGGTTTCATGTTCATGATATAATTTAACTCATGGAGGGAAAAGGGTACATATTTTACCACAGACAAGGTTATGAGTGACAGACAAGGTAATGCATCACATTCACATTGTTAATAGCACCACCAAGGCAAAAACACACAAAGACCACGCTAACAGCTAAAGAAGCCCACTGCAGTCTGCATTATGATTTCAGCACTTGTTTTTGTTACTAGTATGATTCCATATGTGTGTACACATATGTGCCACACTTTAGACAATTACTATTATACGTATTCACAGTGGTTGAATATCACTGCAACAATCATTCACAAACAATAGATGTGATAAAATGGTGTCCCTTCAATAGGCATGTATTAGAGATGGGTAAATAGCTACCGGATTTCTTTTTTAAGAGACGGCAGACGTGAAACCACAAGGACAGGTTTTCAGAAGCCGTCTGTCCGGCCTGAACTAGCTGGCTGGCGGGGGCAGGATATTGATCTGAGATCAAGTCTAAACTAGGTGAAACAGCACGGCCATACCGCCACACACGCCAACACACAGCCACTCTATAAAAAGATCAGATTCCTGGGGAAGTAAGACTGTGTGTGTATATGTGAGAGAGTGGCAGAAAGAAATAAAGAGAGAGATTGTGTGTGATGGTGTGAAAAGTAGACGAAAAGTGTGTGTGTGTGTGTGTGTGTGTGTGTGTGTGTGTGTGTGTGTGTGTGTGTGTGTGTGTGTGTGTGTGTGTGTGTGTGTGTGTGTGTGTATGTGTGTGTGCGTGTGCGTGCATGCGTGCGTGTGTGTGTGTGTGCATACAAGTACATGTATGGCTGCTTATCTGTGTATTTGAACGCCCCACCCACCAGGATGACTCTTGCTGACAGCCTCAGCGTGGAGGTTTGTGACTCAGAGCTGCAGTAATGGACAGAGCTAGGCTCGAAAGCGAGGCCAAATGGACTCTGTTCAAGGCAGAAATTAGTCACCACACATCTCTCCCATTTTGAACACATCACAATGGTGCTACAACTTTTGCAGAGAGAAATGAGTAATGCCAGTGGTAAATCTACAAAGTACAGATTATCCTTTCGTAGGTTTCAACTATCTATTGACCCAAGCAGGATTTATAAAAAAAAAAAACATGTTTGTTTGGATACTGGAGGAAAGTGGAACAATAAAAGCTGTTCCTGATAGGTGAGAGGACTTTTCACCTATCATAATCACATGGCTGAGCATTATTTTACCCACCTGTGATGTCACAGATTTCCCTGTGGAGGAAATTCACAAAAGTTTTTTGTCACAATGCTTTGCTTTGCTTTGCTTTGAATTCTGATCAAGCTGTGTATTCACTCCTCTAACTAGAAAATACAGCATTTCCCTGAGTGCATAGCTTGCTGAAACTTGGGTCCATTCATTTGTTTCATCATCATAATGTCACTGAGCTGCAATTACCATAACAAAGATTTGGTGTCCTCCAGTGACATTGCTCTGGGAACAAAATCAAACTCAATAGCTCTCAAATAACATCTAATATTAATGTGAATTAGCTGGGATGTTGACAGCTTTATGATATGCAGCAGGTAAGGTAGAAAATACAGTAGAGTCTGTCAGTAATGACATTATCATCTTCACCCTGTAATTCCAGTCAGCCGGGTCTCTCTTTAATGGAAAGCATCGAGTGTGAAAGTTTTCTCTAAAAAAGTGTCAGTGGACATTGCATCAATAGTAGGCTAAGAACATTAAAAAAAAATCTTTTCTTCAAATATACATAAATCAGTTCTTATAAAAACAAGCAATGTAAAGAAACCAACCCTTTTCTGTTGCTGTGATCACTTATTTTTCAGTTGAACCCTTTCACACCCTGCCCTTTATTTGATCATTGGACACTTTAGACTAATTTGGCCATTATATTTGTATGGATTTATTACATTATTGGACTGCCAGACTGCTTTGAAGGTAGGGAGAAAGTATATTTGTTAAAGGTTTCAGTTGTACAATCTGCCATGCAATGACCATGAAGACTCAGAATATGGGAGTCTAATCTAGCGATACACATACATTCATATTAATGTTGTCTATAAACGACACATAGTACACAGTTAGTGTTCTACATAGTGCTCTTGTCCAAATGGCGTAGTAAAGATATACAGTGTGAAATAGCAATTTCCCCACTGTAAGTATCACATGCTAACTGCCCACTGCTACTAGTGCAGACATCAATAACCTGCATAAGTCAGCAATGTTTTTGAAAATATGGTAAAAACTCCATTTCAGTGAAGGTGAAAAACATATGATAACTGCCAGGGAAAGAAAAAATAACTAAGTCAATGTCGAGAGATCAGTCCTTTAAGTCGTAAAGCTGGAATGACAAGGCTAAGAAAGTAATTATCAAGATGAGCCTGGCTCTACTTTGCCCCTGTCCTGCTTAAACAGGCACTTTGCTGTGAAAATTGCTCTAAGCCACTGTATTTTTCTACCTTATCTAACATATCATAAAACTGTCAACATTCTAGCCATTTTCATTTATATTGGATTTCAGTTGAGAGCTACTGAATTTGAATTTTGTTCTGTAAAGGTTCAATGTCTTTGTTATGGTAAATTCATTTAAGCTAAATTACACAGGAGGGCAGCGCAGTGGCTCAGTGGTTAGCACTGTCACCTCACGGTTAAAGAAGGTGCCCTGTTCCTTTATGTGTGGCACTTGTAATAAGTTGTGATTGTGTTTGCAATGTTACCTCAGGGTGCTTCGGCTTCCAACAGGCCAACGACATGCAGGTGTAGGTACAGTGAAGACTCTTAGAAATAGAAAATGTGTTTTCCTGCCTTGTTGGATATGATTTATTCCTCTGTGATTTTTTTTCTGGTCTTGGATCTGAGTGATGGCTGACAGATACTCATCCTTGCTGTGCCAAGCTCCGTGCCCTCGCTCTGCCAGCGCTGCGCCCTGCTCAGGTGTTGCAACAGATTGTCCTCACTGTTTCACAGCAGGAAGACTCCACCTTGCTCCTCTCTTTCAACGTAACACAGGGATTAGTATATATGCATCCTCACCAGCCTTTTATCCTGAGTTTACACCTTTACCATGACACCAGCCACACAAAACAAACGCCTGCTGAGCCTTGTAGCACACACACACGCAGCACGTTCCACAACATGGGCACTCTGACTGCGCCTGGGTGTCAACACTACCCAACTCAATTACTTTAGTCTGCAGCGCACCACTAATCCCCACCCCACCGCTCCTCTACCCCGCCACCATTATTCCTGTACATCAACAGATTTGCATGTACTTTCACACCACTATTTAGTTTGCTGTTTATTTTTAGAAGCCCACGCCTAATTAGGGGGAGCTGGTGTAGAACACAAGCATAAACGGCAACATTAGTGCTGGAGCTAATGAGAGAAGATATTGTGGGTAAAGCTCAGTAATTTCATCCTGTACTCTATTATTATTCTTTCATTATGATCTCAGCGGATGGCTGACCCCTCTACCTCCCTTGCTGTCACTCTGTTGCTCTCATTCTCCTGCTCTTGGCAGTGTTGGGCCTCTTCTCCCTAATGTGTGGGTGTTCAGGTATATATATAGTTGTGCGTAAACATTCACACGTTTGCTTAGGTTGGAATGTTTGTGTGCATACTTGTGCATGACGGGCCCTTCTGACAAAGTGCAAACAACAATGAGCCATGGGGAATGATGGGCGAAAACTACTGAGTCGTCCCATGCACACCTATTTTTCACACCAGCCATTATATACAAGCCCCCATCTCCAGTCGCCCCTCCTCCCCATTGTTCACCTCATTTGGAAAAGAAGACACAGCAGAGAGAATCAAAAGTAATCAGTGTACGTCAGGGACGCTTCATAAACCATGTGCCTGTGTTGCAGCACCGATTTCCCCAATCATTGGCTGATTTATGTCTCTCTGGTTTTATTTTTTTACCGTGATAACACTCATCAGTTACCATAATGCACCTGGGCATGTTCCATGCAGATGCTGATGATTTTTGGTGAAGGGTGGTGCGATTAGATGGAGTGGTAGGGTGAGGTGGAATAGAGAAGTATTACGCAAATTATCCGTCACACTGGCAATGTGTCCATGAAGGCAAAGCAGGGGATGCATTGCTCTGGGCAGTCAGCTGTGCTGGGCTCGATGTGAGCCAGCTTTTCATGGGCTCATTATCTTTATCAATTTGCTCTTACCATAGGGACAGTGGTGAGTAGACAGTGTTTTAGAAGACAAATCACTCATAAGCAAAATATGCTGGCCCCTCTATTAGTATGCAAATATATGCATTAACTCTTTGATATTTTCTTGCCCTCTGCAATTTTGCCTCATGCAGAGATAAAACAACCAAAGATGTATTTCTTTATTTCATAGTGACCGATCAGGTGCAGACTAGAAAGTTGTCTTTCAGAAAACTTAATCCTATGATTGTGATTTTTAACTCAGGATGATAATGGTACTTTTCTTCTTGATGACAGTGGTAGTACCCAAAAACTGAAGTAGATGGAAAGTTTTCACTGATTCATCTTCTGTGCAAAGGGAAGATGGTCTGTGAGTTGTCATCGGTTACCTGGTCAGTGGTGGCAGGAAGCTGTAGGGCTGTGTGCCGTCACGCCTGTCTCACCACTGGCCCTCTCGGGCTGGAGCCCCTCTGTGCTCCTCTGCCTAATCAGGCTACTCAGTATGCAGAACAACCTCCCTGACGGCCCCAGTGCTCAGCCCCCAGTCACTGACCTCCCCTAAAGCTATAGAGCCGAGCTGGGCTGTGCTGTGCCCAGTCAGCCGGTGCCAGATGTCAGACGGGATGGATGGCAGAGACAGTTATGCAGAGGAACAAGCAGACCTGGATCAGGTAGTATTGGCAAATACTTTTTTTACAGTTTGCCTATTGGGGAGCCAGATGGGTGTTGCTTGTTTGCCCCATATGACAACAAATAAGAGTTTTGGAATGTTGAAAATCCACAGGGAATGACCTGACCAGCATTTTTTTTATTTGGGGCTGATAAATCACCACCAGTGGTGGAAAGTAGCAAATTAGATATACTGGAATACTGTACTTAAGTACAGTTTTTGAAGCTCTTGTAGTTCAATGAGTATGTCCATTTTAAGCTACTTTATACTTCTACTTTGCTACATTGTACAGGGAAATACTGTACTTTTTATTCCACTACATTTATCAGACAGCTATAGTTACTAGTTACTTACAGATTAAAGGTGCAGTAGGTAAGACTTATAAAACTAACTTTCTCTCATATTTGCTGAATCTGACCCTATGTTTGAGTAGAACTACATGAAGCAGGTCATTTAAACAAAAATCTGGCTCCTCTGGCACCACCTACAGCCTGTAGTGCAATTTGCAAAAATCCACCACTCCCTGTTCAGATGCACCAATCAGGGCCAGGGGGGGTGTCTAACTGCGTGTCAATCACTGCTCATGCACACGCATTCATTCTCCCTTGTGGGGGGAGGGGCTTAGGAGGGGCTTAGGAGCTCATTTTGGGCTTTAACGGAAAGGGGGGGAGGGACTGAGAAGTTTTTTGGCTAAGTCATGGATCTTCACAATCCTACCTACAGCACTTCTAAGATTTTACATTAAAAACGTTTTTGGCTTGTGACAAGTGCGTCACATTTCACATTTCTATGAGTTGTAAGCAGTTCCACCAAAGAAAGATCTAACGTTTTTTTATATGGTTTAATTTACAGTAAATAACTATGAGTTATACAATAAGACAGATTCGAAAAAAAGTTAAAAAAAACATGTTAATATGAATTTGTGCAGATAAATTTAGTTTTTTCTTCTTTACTACTGCATTAATCAGCTCATGACCCCAAGGTGGCCCGACTAAATTTCCAAACTGTATATAAAGTACAGTAGTTAAAACCAGCACCATACCTCCAACAGCTACAACAGTACTTGCCTATTTTTGCATCAGAATTACCAATCTAAAATATTATAACATATCATATAACAGGGGATCATTTTCTGTGGATTGAGTACATTTACTTTAGATACTTTAAGTATATTTAGCTAATCCTACTTTACTTGAGTAAAATATCTGAATACTTCTTCCACTATTGATCTCACACGTTATTCTCATGATGGCATTTTTATTACCACAGCATTGAACTCTTGCAAGGATGTTTCAAATGTTGGACCTAGGGTCCACTTTTTTCACATGATCAAAATTAAAGATATTAAAATGCCTGCTACTTTTTGCTTTAATTAAAACATACACTAGCAATGAAACATGCTGTATAATGAGTTCATGAACGCTTGCATTTGCTGTTCCAAACTTGGCACTTTAACAGAAAAAAACCACCACCACCCAGGAGCTAAAATTCACAGTTACGAAAGCAGAAAGAGTACTTTATATGAAAAACAGAAGATGAACTGCTAGGTGGTTCTGTGTGAGCAGCAATATCCACCTTGCCTAAACACACAAAGAAAAATGCAGCACCTACAGAAAGAACAAACTTCAAATGGGAAATATAAATAATATAAAAAAAACAGAATAATCAGAAGCAAGCAAGCATGCTAAAGATAATGCAAGCATATCGAAAGCCAAAACCTAGATAAACATCAGAACTACTCTTAAAAGATAAAAAAACTACTCTTAAAAGATAACACACTAGGCCTATTCCTAGTTAAAAAAAAAAAAAAGAGCAGAGGAGTTTCCTACATTGCTCGGTTACTTTTGAACTGTTTGTACCATTGTATATTAGAGCAGCGCAGTAAGTTTATTCCTTTTTAGCTATGAGCTGACCAAGCTGCTTCTATTGGCTATCGTAGATTGGCAGTAATAACTTACCTCAACAGTCTTTCTGTCGTTTTCAATTAATGTACTGTAAATATTGCAGATAATACTTTCTCTGCAGAAATTGTCACTCTAAAGCGCTGGCTAAAATGTTGCTTTTCTGTTATTGCAACATGTTCTCTGTAGTCATTTCACTTGTCTTAGTAGGACGGCCTGTTCTCGTTTGTTTGGGGTTTAGGAAACTTCAGTCAATCCTGTGATGTCAAAGTACTGCCAACACTATTTCAATGTGACCATGGGGAAGGAAAGTCCAAAACACAGAAGCACTGACTAATCATTACAGATTGTGTGGCCAAACTCAACAAAAACAAAAATCATATTTCGAAAACAAGGGATTCCCTGGATGGATGTCCAGCAGGGTGAGGCTGTTTAGATAAGAACAGTGTAAAACATATTTGTGTCGATCATGTTTGCTACAGTACATACATGGCAGCACATTTGTATTACTTCTTTAATCTATCAGGTGTTAATTATATATATAGTTATTGATATTTGACAGTTGAAAAGTAATGTAATGTTTCAAGAGGATCACCGTGTTTAAAATTGAGTTAAGTCTGTATAAGAAACTAACCTCAACGCTGCTCTAAAAGACATGAACACGAGTGTGTGTTTTAAAGATTTACCCTAGTTTGTTAAATATTTGACTCAAGTAATGACAAAGAAGTCACATTATTTGTGCACATATTGAACATGCACAGTCCCTCCCATTCACACTCCCTAATGCAGATAAGGCTGATGTAATCCAAAGCAACACAACACCCATAACCACACACTGATGTTAACACACCTACTATACCTCAGGCAATTTCACCAGAAAATAGCCAGGAAAAAAAACAACATAAAAAAAACTAAGAAAAACCCATCGTCCCTGGGAATTCAGAAGTAGAATTCCTTGTCTGCCTCTCAACATGTCACACTTTAAAAGGAGTCTGGGTATTGATCTCTGGGAAGAGAGTCTGTCAGACTTGCTGTGTGCCTGCCCCCGGCTTCCAGCTCAGCCAGTGCCCAGAGAGGATGTTATCCCCCAGGGCTGATTAGAGGCATTTCTCTGGGAGACTCCCAGGTCACTCTTTAAGCTCCTACCCCCTCCTGCAAGTCTGCTATGTCAGACACCCACAACTCAGCGAGTTTTACGCTTTACTGCTGTTACCTTTCAGGTACTCCTGTTTTTACCCATTGTGTGGTGTGTGTGTGTGTGTGTGTGTGTGTGTGTGTGTGTGTGTGTGTGTGTGTGTGTGTGTGTGTGTGTTAGGCCTACAGCACGTTCAGAATCACTGCCATTAGTCTCAGGTTTCCACTATGTGTGTGTGAGTGTGTAATCTTTCACCCATCGGTCCTCATTGTTACTGCTGTGCTCTGATTGATCACATGGTCTGATTCTGTCAACACCGGCACCAACCTACTCTCTGCTGTGAGAAAGAAAGGAAGAATAATCTATTTCCATTGATATAACAGTGTTGTTTGTAATTTTACAGTTATCATCAAATCTGTGTTGTATGGATCAAATGTGCTTACTTCAAAGCAGTTTTGGAAGTTGATTTTATGTTTCACAGGCTAAATTAAATCTATAGTAGGGAGAGAGAGAAAACAGAGTGGGAGAATTAGTGTTGATATGATGTGTGTGAGAAAGAGAGATGAGCGAAGGGTGAGAGATGAGTGAGGTTGGGTGGGAAACAGAACTAGGAAGGCACAGAAACAGTATCTCATTTCTGATTCAAAAGTTCACAGAACATGATGCAAACACACAGAGGCACAACTTTAGTAGCTACAAAAAGGCAAACCAAAGGGGCCTTTGTAAGATTTTGTTTACCGAGCAGATTATTAATACTAGAAAAAAGAAACATATAAAGGTTTTGTCTAATTTTAGCAATACCTATTGTGGACCAATAATAAACCTAATTTCTGCTGTGCAATTTAGTCTTAAAGCTGGAGTGTAGAACTTGTGTCCCCCCCTCTCTGGCAGGGAGAGACAATACACAAACATTGTCGATGTTTAAGCAAAGCAGTGAGATTCATTATAACGCTGCATCACTGTGGTCTCTCCCCCCTTCCAGTCTGTCAAGGTATTGGGTAATATAGGTAGACTGGCATACCGTGTAACCAATCAGAGAGCCAGAATAAGCAGCTATGCTGTCAAGAACTGTTAGTGGCACTTTGTGTACTGCTCATGTAACAACGTTGTTGTGCAGTTAATATATATATCCACGGCCTTCCACTTCCGTGATTGCCTGAAATTTCGCCATATATATGTCCTTTTTTTTTCAGATTTCCGTTACCTAACACTTCCTTTGTGTTGGAATTTTAACCTCCGGTGGATTTCTGAGGACTATGGTTAACTGCTCCTCAGATCTCTGCAGGGTAAATCCAGACAGCTAGCTAGACTATCTGTCCAATCTGAGTTTCTGTTGCACGACTAAAACAACTTTTGAACGTACACACGTTCCACCAAAACAAGTTCCTTCCCGAGGCTATTTTTCAGCGGCACCAGGGCTCCATGCAGCGCTTAGCGCCGGCCATGACGATTGTGATTGGTTTAAATAAATGGCGATAAACCAGAGCATTTTTTTCTCCCATCCCGGAATGCTGTGTGGACTAGCCAGACCCTCCTCTACAGTTCTGCAGCGTTGTGGAGGAAGGTCTGGCAAAGCGAGACTATGGAGTTAATAAACTATTCATTCTGAGTACAAATAAGATGTATCAGCATCATTACGCTGCGTCAGATAAAACACCTGATTACACTGAGCCCAAATGTTATATGCATTAACAATTTAACCTTAAAACCATACTATGATGCATACAGAAAAGTTACATATTAATATAAATAAATATCAAGACTGTGCGCAAGGCATGTCTCCTAACTCCTGTTAATTGATTAGTACACTAAGGCTATCCAAAGTTAATTCTTGTTCATTTTGTTGGTTATCATTATTTCTTTTTGAAAGTGTTAGGATCCTAATAAACATGTGGTTTTGTACTATAACGTTACATGCATGTGTCCTGTTGCACCCAAGATCACATTTGAACATATATCTGTCATTCAAAAAACTCTGGATTGTAGTTTAAAACTTTTACAGCCAACTTAATAAAATCTCAGGTTTTATTTAGGCTTGAGTCTATAATTACAGTTAAAGGTGCTGTAGGTAGGACTGTGAAGACCCAGGATTTAGCCAAAGAATTTGAACATTGACAACTTCTCAGTCCCTCCCCCCTTTGTGCTAAAGCCCAAACAGTCTCCTAAGCCCCTTACCCCACGAGGGAGAAAGAATGCATGTGCCTGAGCAGTGATTGACATGCAGTTAGGATATTGGGGTTAGGGTTAATATTGGCTACCTGTTGTTGCCATTCAATGCTGCATTTAAATTGCCTTGTGTATCTTTAAAAGCCAGGAGAAAGAGAAAGAGCTTTGAAGGGAGTTTGTAACTGAATAAGTCTTGATGTCGGCCCCCATCAGGGGCCCTGAGGTTGCGGTGCCATGGCTTCTGTCTCTCAGCAGGTCAAAACAGGGACAGGGCATCTACCGAGGGGCAGACTGACCTTTACCTTATTGAGTTAAGCGTGATGTGATTAAAGAACAACCTGAACTGCCAGGCCCATTACCACCCTGTTCTCCATTAGTGACCTCTGCCTGGGACTGAATGTATACAGTACGTGCATCCGGACTGCACAAAGACACACATCCACACTCACAAAGGCAAGGTTACATGTAATAAACCACATACAAGTACACATAAAGAAATGCATAACCAGGCACGAACAGCGAACACATGAAACCACATACACTGTACACAAGCACGTGTTGGTCTTGTCCTTTAATATTAATCCACATTGTATACAAAAGGTTGAAGTGCATACATATATGTATGAATTTATGTGTCCAACGTAGGCGCACCTTTAGTGTAGTATGTGTAAAAGTCTGTATTTATTGTGCAGCAGAGCCAGGCCGCAGGGCAAGCATGCTCTCTCATTCTTTCGCCTTGTCGCGTTTGTCTGTTCCTATCTGCCTCACAGCCTCCTCTGCCTCCCCCACATTGCCTGGGGAGTGATTAAATCAGTGTACGCCTGTCCACAATCCAAAGAGATTGGCATACACACACAAACACATACTCACCGCAAACACCCGCACAGTCACCTAAACAGACATGCAGTTACACACAGTGACACAGTACAAACCCAAATATATGTTTACCAACAGCCCGCTGACAAGCAATTCAACACAAAATCTCAAATATTTATTCAGTCTTAAACATGGTCTACCACAAGATCACATTTTCTCAGCCTGTCACATGACACCGGGTATGGCAGCTAACTTGCTGTACTTACAGCTGTGTGTGTGTGTGTGTGTGTGTGTGTGTGTGTGTGTTGTCGCTGTCCATATAAGATCCTGTAAGATATATATGTACATATATCTTCCTCAACTGCTCTGTATTGTTGGTTGGGAGGATCTCAAAGACAATAGTTAGTGTGTGTGTGTGTGTGTGTGTGTGTGTGTGTGTGCTTGTGTGCGTGTGTGTGTGCGTGCGTGCGTGCGTGCGTGCGTGCGTGCGTGCGTGTGTGTGTGTATGTGTGTGACAGTATGTAATACATATTTTGTATCTGTACCGTTTATGCTCTATGATCATACCGGGCCGCTTTGCCTCCTTTGTATGCCTGGGTGGAAATGTCTTGATAACCTACTGTATGTGTGTGAGGCATCCTGATGTATGCATATTTGCATTTGTGCTTTTTTTACAGTACATGAAGGTTCATTCGTCTGTGTTTTGTGCGCGAGGGTGTGTGTCTGTGTGTGAGCATGTGTGTATGGCAAGGCGTCCTTATGATAAGTGACTCCCAGGCTGATTAAAGAGAACTCTTTCTCTCCATAATGAACACAGGAGATCCATCAGCCATTGCCTTTGAGGAACGTCAGGCGCGTCAGCAGCTAAAGTGCCTGTGATCTTTTGGATTTCAACCAACGTTGATTAACTTGGCAGCATATTAAGTGGAAAGGTATTGAACTGGCTGTAACAGCAAAAAAACACATTAGAGAGAGAGTTTGTCTCTTAGGCGCCGGTATGAAGTCATATTTGCATATGTGAGTAATGTTAAAGTGCTTATGTTTGGGAATCAGTGCAAATATGATTAGAGTTTTTCAGGTCAGCCGAGTGGGTCACAGTATTATCAGGCTTATATCTGTTCAGCTCTAATGAAGGAAAGGGAACGTGTACTTACATTTGCACTGGGTGTCCTATTTCACATGTTTAACAGCATATTACATTTTCAACTAAACTGATTTACAGGGTATATGGGCTTCCATTTAATTCATACGGATGAAGGTTACAACCATCGTCACGTTGTTAGTAAGTATACATCCCATTGCATTAAATTATTCATTATTTAATATGTGACTGCAAATATTTCCAGGGGTTAGTTGTATCATGAGTGAAATTGGAGTATTTGTGCATTTATTTTGGTTTGCCTTATATCCTGTCACTAACATTCATTTTAATTTAAATCCTGCACTTTGTCTACACAGAGTTCAAAACAAACAAACAATGATTTCATTAAATGCCGCCCCATCACATGGCTGCTCACACCCATTCGTGGACAAGGGAGAATAGCGTACTGCTATAATTCCTTACTATAACTATAATTAAACATTTTGCTCATCAGTGCAAAATGAAAAACAGGTTTTACATAGGCAAAAAGCTATGTCACTCGTAGGAAAATTGGGTGATTTACAGTAATTAAAAGCTGGTTCTTTTAATCTTGGATTAAGGGAATGCGTAGCAGCACAGCTCATGCTGCCCTCCATAGGGAAAACTACAGAATCAATTTCTCACCTCTATCTTCTCAACATTTTGAAAATGTGTGCTTGGCTCAAATACTGTTTTTTTTTACCGAACATTTAAATGCTCATTCTGTGTCTTAAGAGATTCAGAAAACTGTAATAACTAGATATGTTAAGAACTTAATTGTGTGCCTAAAAAACAAATGTGTCCATGTCTTCAGGGAAATGCAGTGCAGTTTTCCTATCAACAACAGCTTCTGGACAGTTGTAGTTATCATGTAGCTCAGTTTGATCTCCTTTATCTTCACTGTGACAAAGGCCAGTCAGGTAGAACAGTTCTGGATGTGTCTGTCGGTCCCCAGACTTTCGGAGGGGAAATGATATAAATTAAAAAAAATGCAGGGAGAGATTCAGTGTAAATTGGGATTCAGTGTAAATGTACAAAGGTAAACTTCAATAAGGCAGCGTGGGGACTAGTCCTACTCTTTTATCATTTATTGGCCAGTACTCTCACAGCCTGCCGGGAGTTGTCCCACTTATTCCACCATACACGCCCTGCCACGTAGGTGAACCCTCCTAATATGGGATAGGCCTCTGCCTCTCCTGCAGCCTGCTGCCTGATCTGATATCAGGCCAGTGGGGAGGTTTGCTCACATTTTCACTCCAACTTCATTTCCCAGAAGGTTTTACTCTTGGCTATACTGATCCCGGGGGCACATTGATAGAGAAAGGTCCTCAAATCTGATTCTGAACTGAGGAATGAATCAGCCTTTGTGCAAGCTCATATTTCATCTCCAAACATGTCGCAAGCTGTCCTGTTTTGAAGTGAAGTTGCGAGATAATTCTTAAGAAGTAAAGGCATTCAAATGTCTCCAAGTCAATTTCATCCTCCTTTTCCTCTAGTCAGTCATGGATTGTCGCTCCCCTACCATCGTGGGTAATTTGTTTCCTCATGTTTACAATATCAGACATGGTTTTTGATTATGCATTCTGTGTTTGGAAATGAACTCATCATTTCAGCTGTAGATGGCATAGAACTTAAATGAAATAGAGGCCTTAGCCTGGATAAATGGACCTAGATGTTGAGCACTTTTGATCGCTCTACAAAGTGACTGACTCCGCCTGACCTCTGGGAGGAAGGGTGAGTATTGCCATGTTGTAGAGCGCTCATCCAAATCTGCTTTTTACTTTTCAGTCCTCTCTTGATAGGCCTGAGTTTGCCTTTGTTGTGTGGTATTTCACTGACACTCTCACCCAGGATTAAAATCTTAATTAACTTGAGTGTCAGTCTGCCTTCCTATAGTTGAAATGGCAAAGAAGGGGAGACTATGGGGGAGAGCGGACTGTGGTACATGGGATGCTTGCCAGTCTACTGTAGGGGGCACCATTAGTGTGGCTGGCACTGCTGCTGTGCTTGTTTCTGCTGGGCCCCTCCTCCTCTCAGCTCACTCTTCCTCTCAGTTTGTTTCTCTCTGTCTCTGTGATGAGCCCTCATAAAGCAGAGGTTAGGGTATGGAAGAGGGGAAGATGATTTTGGTAAGACACAAAATCTGCAAATCTCTCTCAGAGTGTGACCTCATGTTACGAGGCTGACATGGCCACAACATAGAGATATTCTCCAGTTTTACTTGGGAGGGTGGATAGAGAGTATGAATGTGAGCCATTGTTGCCACGGCTGCAGGCTTTGGCTAGTCGACCTTGTCTGATCGTGTGGGTCACCTTCGCGACAGAAATGACATGCCTGATCAAAGGCTGGCCATTTGCCGCTGGGATGCCTCAGTCTTTGCGCCCAGCTGTGCCGGCCTGCTTGCCTGACCTTGGCCTCGCATCATGAGGGTTTGTGTGGCAAATAATGGCTAATCTGGCCCCAGCTAGTGCTCCACTGGTGTCCCCTTCATTCCTCGTTTCATCTTGGCCTTCTGTTTCAAAAGGCTATATGAGCTCCCGGCCTATCCAGGGAGCCCTGATGAGGCTGTGTCAGCACGGCTGATCGGAGGATGGACATACATCTCAGAGGTTGCCAAGATGGGTGGTGGGTGGTGTTGAGGTAAGAGGCAGCATTGTTGAAAAATATATATTTCTGTCAATCATAAGCTGTTTATGAAAAAAACGACTGCTGGGCTCAGCTTGGCAAACAGCTTTCCACTCTGTCTCTACTTCTCAAGAGGAACTGCATGAAGGACTTTACCTGAAGGGGGCGCTCTGCTGGGCGCTCTGCTGGGTTTTCTGTACAGCAGCCATCTGCCCATAGCGGCTAGACCTGCCATAGGCATTAGCAACATCACTGCCACAATGACAACTATAACACCAGCTGCCTTTATCTCTGCAGCTTTGTTTCTTTGTCAGTGTGAAATACCATTTGAATTCCAAATGGAGCATAAACAACCCATAATCTGAGTACAGAGAATAGTGTTTTTTTCCTGCCCTAGAATGACAGAGCTTTTATGTGCTGAGGCTATATTAGCTTCATATGAAAGCCCCACTGCTTTTTCCCTCTAAGCCCTTAGCAAGTGATCCAATGGGCCTCCCACTGCAAATGGCAAATGTCTCTTTCCATGTAAAGCACTCATAGATCTTTATTGAGGATCATTGCACTGGCAGTATCTTTCAGCCAAACACCAACGTTACCATTCAAATGCTGAAATTAATTCTGCAGCCAGGGTAAAAAGGTGAACAGTCATAACGGTAAACCCCCCCCCCCCCCCCCCCCTCTCTCTCTCTCTCTCTCTCTCTCTCTCTCTCTGTTTTTCCCTTTTATAGCCAGGAGCAGTGTTTTTTCTTTTTTTTTTTGCTGCGCGAGAATGTCTTTGCATCTGAAATGTGCATTAATGCACCGCTAAGGTCAAGTCGGCTCACTTAAAAAACAAAGCATTCAGTGAGTTGTAGGTCCACGGGTCTGCTGGCACACAGGAAAGATTTATTGTCTGCCCTGTGCTTGTGCTGCCGCTCCTCGTTACCAGCCAACTCTGACCCCATCCTGCCGACACCGCAGAGACGCTTAATCTCCACGGACAACTTCTGTATGAATACATTTTAGTCAATGCGGAGAGCCACGATGCCCGGGCCAGGGCGCTGGCATGGGTTGACATCACACACCGCCAGGATTGTTGGGCAGGAGAGAGAGAGAGAGGGAAAGGAAGAGACATCTGCTCTGGTCACCCACCCTGCTAAGCCCTATTGTACCGAGACCCATAACATCCCTGTGGTTAACTCTACTCTTTCGCTGTATGCATGAGTGTGTGTTTTTGGAGAGGAGTGGAGATGGGAGGTGGGATGGAGAGCATGCGGGAGTAAGGGGATGCTTTGCCATATGGCTGATTCCCTGTTCGGGTTGAGAGAGAGAGAGAGTAGCAAAGAGGGTGCAGGCAATAGAGACATCTTTTTTTTTTTTACAAGTGATTTAATATTCCATTGATCTAGAATCTTATTTTCCTTATTTTCCTCATATTATGCTCATTTTCAGGTTCATAATTGTATTTAGAGGTTATATAGAATAGGTTTACATGGTTCAATTTTCAAAAAAACACCATCTTTTTGTTGTACTGCAACAGTGAGGCATCACACTTCTATTCCATTTTTGTTGGTTGGGGGTCGCACATGCGCAGTACCTAGGTAAGGACTGCTACACAGTCAGAAGCAGAGTATGAGGGCGTACCATGCTAGCAGCTAGCCTAGGCGAGCATTATAACGTGTGTTCCAAAGTGACCACGTTTGTCTCTGAAGTAAAGGCTGGACTACAACAGAGCTGTTTGGAGCAGTTTGTGAACAGTGTTTTCTGTTGGAGATGGTGGTGATGGAAGTATCTTTGGGGGGGACTTTGGGCTTTTCCACTTTGTAAATCTAAAGTGCACAAAAAAGATATATAACACAATAAAGGAAAGGGAAAAATCCATAAAGCATAATATGAGTACTTTAAATTCAAGAGAAAAAACTACCACTGTTGCGGGATGATCTGACTTGATTTTAATGCAATCTGACATCTTTTCTCTGAATAACCTGACATTCTCCTGCCACATTTCAATATGTAACAATATGAGCTTCTGCTAGTTCTTGCAATTAAATTAAACTAACTGGCAAACAATTGCAACACAATCAATGGGAAAATAAACAGGGAACCCCAGATAAATTGAATTGTTAATATGATTTTTTTTTTTTTTTGCAGTGTGGGCACGAAAGGGAAGCAGAGGGTGGGAGCCACAAAAAGACCTTTTATAATGCCATCTCTCTTTTTCTTTACAAATGTGCCTGCCTCTATGTAGGCCAACAGTAAAGCACTGGAGCTTTGAGTAAGGGGACTCATTAGGTCTTAACTTTTTAAACATATGGATCTTCCTTGTGTGATACTGGACAGGAATTCAACAAGCGCACAGTAGCTGATTTGTCCTCAAATTCACCAAACATGTTTACAAGTTTACCAGGAAGCTTTATTTTTTTCTGCACACAACTGATTTTTTCCCTACAAATGATGGATGACGGCCTGCCAAAGTATTTGATTGACAATACATACTAACTGTCCCGAGTCAACATTTACAATCACTTGCTTGGCGACTAGTGACTTTTGTACCTCGCCTGAGACATTTTATTGGATTGTTTGCTAAATGTCCAAATTCATCTTGCCACAAGCCCATGACGGTTAACATCATTAACTAAAGTGAGGAAGAAACAGAGAGAGAGAGAGAGAGAGAGAGAGAGAGACAGGATAGAAATAAAACAGTGTTTGGATAATAAAGTAGAGGCAAGCCTGGTGGCCAAGGAAAGGTCTGTGATGAAGGAATTACTTTCAACTTAACAAAAGTTTCAGGACTCTCTTGGCCGACGGTACAGTCCCAGATATGTGACTCTTTCACCAGTCACATATCAGCAGATATTACCCAAAATGACATCAGGCAGCTAAGCTTAAAATGGTTTGGCTTCCCAATATCTCAATTATTGACAAGCAAAAGCAGAGCAAGACACCAAAGCAGCCATTCCTGTTGCTCATGCTGTGTGATGTACATTATTTATTGTTGTTTTTAGACAAATTTCATCATTTGAATCAACTTAACAAGAAATTACAGGGCAGGGATAAAACGTATCATGGGACTTGAAGAACTCATTTCAAAATAGTATTGGGCTTTTAGGAAGGGCTCAACTGCCTCTTGATTTGAAAATGTCAGCATCCTTAGAGAGATGATGAGGTTGTTAGAGTACTCGTTCTCTGTTGATGTTGCTGCAGAATTTGCTGTGACAGCAAAGCTGCTGATTCCATCACTTCATGAGGCTGACGACTTTAAATAATTGACATTCAGTCATCGGATAATTTAAATCAGTCACTGCAGCTGCAGCAGTGTCTGCTCAGCTCTGGATCAATGAAATCAGCACAGAGATATTTCCATATACAGGAAGGGCTGCACTATTTATCTTATATCCTTGTAAAATCTAAATTTTGATTCCAAATGTATTCACTGATTGTTATCATGAGATGGCTGTTTAAGAAACGTGTAGAGGTTTAGCCTATTTTGTAATCAACATTTGTTTTCCGGGACATTTGTTCCTGGCTATGGACAATCTAGACCGATACACGTGTTCTTATACAGTATAATTTATTCCATGTTTAAAAAAAAAAATGGCTGTCAATCGATTAAAAAATGTAATGAAATTAATTACAGACTCTGTGATTAATTAATCGAAATGAATCGCATACATCATTTTTGCTGTGAAAGTATTTTAAATATTTCAATTCAAATGAATAATCATCATTAGTGACATTAAAGTTAAAAAAACAATTTTTATTATTATTTTCACTGTTCATATATATATATATATATATATATATATATATATATATATATATATATATATATAAAACAATCAACAATATGACCTAATATGCTGAGGAAATAAATTCAAAAGGGTATTTTACAACTACGAATGCACCGTGAGGCTGTAGATTACCAGCTTCATTGAACGCACCGTCTTTCGTCTGTGTTCCGACAATGGCGGAAACAGTCAAACTTTAGCGTTAGCTGTCATCTTTTTAAGCGTGTTTAATCCAGCTACTAGCTAGCAGAAGGCTAACGTTACCTGCTGTTGAGTTGTTAAGCTGTTAACTAGCCAGCAATGTTTCTGTTCTGCGCATTCTGTTCTCTTAATAGGCTACACCATGGTCTCCCTCCTTCATTTTACAGTTGTATAGTGTTTAGAACGGCTCCGGGTGAAAGGTCAATATGGAATGAATTAATTGCGATTCCTATACAAGACACTATATTAGAGTACTCATATTGGCTAAAAACAAGAGTTCCAGGTCCATGTCACAAACTAAGTAAGTACGTATGTAACTAAGTAAGTTATGCTGTAATAGTGAGTGGATAAGTTATTGTCTTGTGATTTTTCGTTTTGTACTGTTTTGACTGATAAAAACTCTACATGGAAAATTGTATTAATACTAGTGCTGTCAAACGATTAAAATATTTAATCGCGATTAATCGCACATTTTTATCTATTCTAAATGTCCCTTGATTTCTTTTTGTGTCATTATATTTTTTCATTTTAATTCTCTTATCAACATGGAAAAGTGGATCAGCTGCTTTGTGCAAATGTTTTTTTTTAATTGAAAACATTGGCATATATGTAGTGTTCAATTTCACACTAACATTCACACTTGGAGCTAATAATCTGTCACATAATGTAACACTGTTACCTCGATTTTCCATTGCAGATAGTACTGCCTCATGCCTGAGGCGAGCATGGCTCGTTGTCATAGCGACTATGGTTTCCCCCGACTCATTTCCTGGTTGTCCTTCTCCATAAACAACGTGAAATCAAGGAGAGGGTTAACTTCTCCTGCTCCAGGTTTCCCACCGTGGTCAGAAAGAACAGAGGAGACACTTTGTTTCTCTCACTGACTCTAGAGTCACTACTCGCTCGCTCCGAAACTAATCGCCGTCACGAGCCTACAAGCTATGCGGCTCGCAAGCCCAAACCGTCAGCGGCTTGTGTCTGTTTTGTTTCCGGTCTGCGACCCGCCCTTCAATCACTACTTTTGGCCAGGCGTCCAAGGTAACGTAACCCCATTTGTTCAGGTCCTATCCCCTGACCAATCCACTATCCCAACCAATTGAGCTGCTACGTAGGGTGGGACATGGCGTGGCCATAGACAGTTAAAGAAATGGACTAACAGATCCAACAGATCCCGTTGCTCTCTCTATGCGTTAATCGTGCATTAAAACAATTGATTTGATTTAAAATGGGTTTGCGTTAATGCCGTTAATAGCACGTTAAACTGACATCCCTAATTAATACTGTATTAACGTTATTAATCAAGAGCTTAATATAAGCAAACCACCACCAAGATGAAAATCATACTTATATCCTAAATACTGTGCTCAATATACTTATCACTGATTGGGCCTTTAAACTGTAGAGTTTCTGATGTAATATGTCTACTGTCTAATCTGTGGTCGAGAGAAGGGCAAGATACATTTTCAGACAGACCTGTTAGCGATATTGCTGATGCACTTACCCAGACTGACTTACAACAAACACAACAGCAGACTGAGCTCATATCAGATCTTCAAAAAATAGTATCCGGCATCATGAAATGCAACATCTGATGCCACTGTGCACTGATAATATTCTGACTGGAGAATGATCAAAGTGAAGGACAGACACATAAGGGATCTTTTTTCATCTTTTTTTTGAGAGCAGTAAGGTGAGAAAAGAGACAAGGAGATTCAGTTTGGGAGAGAGTTACAAAAAAAAGAGACAAGGAGAAAGACAGAGTCATTCAAAGAAAGAGAAGCCAATGATGCTGCTCATGCATTGGGATCACCACGCCCACTGAGCAGCCTGGGGCTCTGGAGTGAAGGAAGGATTTCATCTGTTTTATCTCCTCCGTCTTCTTTTTTTTAGGTTACACAGAGCACGTCCCCTTTTTTCCCTTTTCCCTGCTTCAGTGAGGCACAGATCTTAATCGCCCCTGACCGTAATCTACCAGAGTGGAACGCCTTTCTTCAATAGACAAAAAAAGGAGCTTATACAGTAGATGCTGCACCCTGCAAGGGTATAACATCACAGGGTTATCCTCTGGCAAAAGGGGAGGGATGTGCAGTGTGTGTGTTTGTGTGTGTCTTTTGTTCCTATTGTGTTGACGTGCACAGTGGACAGCGGGCAGTGACAGTCATTGTAAAATGGAAGAAAAAAAAAGCAAAAAGGAATTTGTCACAACTTCATACAACTCGTTTTCTTTCATCTTTGTTGAAAAGCAAAGTAGAGAGAACCTGTATATTTTTCTTTTCCTCGAATTTGTGTGTGTTCTTTTGGAGGAATCCATTAGTTGTGAGCAGACCCAGGAACATCAGCAATCATCATTCCCTTCTAGTAATGGTGAGCTAGTGCTAAATGATCGGTCACAGACAGACCACAATCATATTTTCTCAGCTACTCGCAGCAAAGATGCTCTGATACAAAACGCAACTTTATTAGCAGCCAAAAAAGTTGTTGGGCCACTGTAGGTGTAATCTTACAGGTCGATTACTATGGCAATACTGATGGATGACAGTGCTGCAATATGCACCTAAATCCCTATCGTTAAAAGGAAAAATATTTATTTTGTTTTATTGTCCTTGCAGTCTGATGGGTTGATGTATGACAGTTTTCAGTGTTTGAAAAGTCAACTTATGTATTTCAATTGACAATTTAGTATATATTTTCTTCTTCTGGCATCTGAATTGTCCTTACGTTGAAAAAAAAAAACTAAAACTGACACTATACGTTATTTGCGAAGAGAACTGCAATCATAGAGAAAACGTTTTTGTTGCCACAGCCAATCCTCCTTAAAGTTCCACTCTCTCTGTCTGGTACTGTGTCCTCCTTTCTCTCCCCCTTTTCTCTATTATTTCACTTTCGACATGCCTGTTTTTGTTTAAAATAATTTTTCTCTTCCTCTCTGTCACTTCATTTTATTCTTGTCACCTTTGTCACTTTCTCCTCCTCTGTCTTGGTCTTCTCTTGTTCTTTTGTTTTGTTGTCACTTCCTCTCTCTGCAGCCTTTTTTTGGCATTTCTTTTTTGGTTCTTGTCTTTTTTGCACACTGTCATAGACACGCGCATGCATACACGCACACAAACACAGACATAAATAAATCCCATTTTCTGTAAAGTCCCTGAAGTCAGAGAAAGAATTTCAATCCACAAAAAAGTCACTTGCACATAATATTCACTGTGCATTATTTCACTTGAAAAATAACACTCACCCACCTAGCCTGGAGCTGAAAGCTGGCACATCAAACTTTCCAAGGATTCATCTGAGGTTTAGGCGCAATATTTAGGTGTTCATAATATGTGGCTCTGTGAAGGGGGTGGGGGGGGGGGGGGGATGTGGGGGGGGTGTTACATGGTGAGGAGAGAATTTTATCCTAAGAGCTTTGTGTAATCCTTATCTCAGTATACATATTGTCTCTTTACTGAGGCACTCCACTTTGTCGGCCTCTCCTGAATGCTAATGGTGACTAAGTAGTGGGTAATTCAGGGTGTATTTGTTTGGTAGCCACGAATATTACAAATTGAAATTGCTATTTGACTTATTAAACCTGGAATGTGTGCAAGAGTGTGTGTACGTGCACAGGTGTTTGCACTGCCACTTGCCTTCACAGGACCAAATATGAATCATTCTTTTGTGTTTGTTACATAGCAACAAATGTTTCGGCCAATGCTGAATCGGAAACCACATCGCCAGTCTGACAAGCCTCACTATGATACCTCCTTGTTAAGCGTTTGTGTTGTCCGTGCCTCTGTGAACAGTGTGGATTGGCAAATTGGATATAATCTCATCAGGCGTAAAAAATGGCAGCTATCTGTAAATAGCATTGGAGCAGGGGAGCAACAGATGCTGTTCCTGGTGAAGGAGAAAAGCCTGCTCTCCTCCACTGAGCCTGCTCCCCGCATGCTGCCACTCACGTATTTGGCTCCTATTTACACTGATCTATATTAATTCCTTGAGAAAAAAAGGATGAATAAGGAAGTTGATTAAGGAAATGAAAATCTATTATGCTGAGCCGAAGCTCAATGTGTTCCAGTCTGTTTCACACTCTGGGATTTTTAAACCTTAATGGCTATCCAGTTAGTCACAGATCAGCGAAGCAAAGCTGGGATACAATGTTTATTTATCCACCTACTTATTCTTTTTGAAATTTTTAACCTATCTTCCTCAAGACGTTTGCAGGCTTATCAGCTCCTGGCTATCGCAAACAAACAAAAAAAAACACTGACAGCATATCCCAACTTTTGACAATAAATATCTCTCTAAGCAACTACCCTATCTCAAATTATGCATGAGTACAGTCAAGAAAAACTCAGTGAGCTACAGTAGTTTGACGAAATGTACCTGGCATTCATCAATAGCTGGAATGAAAGCTAACGCCTTCCCGTGTCCACCGAGGCTTGTATCCTTCCATTGATTTCTGGCCAGGCATTTGCTCACCCCAGCCAAGGTCCAAATGCAATTTAAGTGTTGTGTGGGGACGCGTTTCTAGCATAGAACCTGACATGGTGTGGTCAATAGCCCCAGGCAGTGAATGAGCTCTCAAGTAGTATACAGCAACAGCGAGGACGTATTTCCTCTTCCAGCTCACCTCACGCCTCCTCGTCAAATTAAACGATAGAGGCTGGAGGGATTACTGCAGGCCTTCACCATGCTTTCACCCTTCCATCTCTGAGAGGACAAGGCAGGCCAACGACAGACACGGCTGCTCACACATGCAGGAACAAAAAACCACTTCAATTATTCCATTTAAAATGGCATCAGCTCTCGACCCTCTACTTCAGGAAATTGCATTTCAAAATGGACCACAGTTGCGGCCGCAAAACAAAGGCGCTTGATGATTAGGGGTGGATTTTAATAATGCCAGATTTTCAACACAGGTCAGCAGAGTATGGGAAATGAATGTAATAATTCCCAGGAGCTGAAAGGTTAGTAAACTGAACAAAAAGCCTGAAAAAGTATGGTGCGCAAACTTTTTCAATGATATGTGTATATAATGGAGATATTGGAGCCATTTTCTAATATCTTCTGATGTTTTGTTGTTATGTATGCGTATAGACAAGATATTGTAGAAAGATATGGCTGGTATTACAGTCAAATTGTCAGCTTACAAGGATTTTGGCCACTGACACTAATACCAAAATACATGCCAACATGAGCCCGCTATTAACATATGCTGGGTTGAAAAGTAACACAAAGCACATAGACATGTTAAAAAATGACACATCCTTTGTTTAAGTGTGCAGGCACGCACGAAGGCCGTCACAAGCCTTAGCATCCAACCCCTCAGCTGGGAGAATAATTGCCCCGGGAACCTGATGGACTGTCAGGAGTAACACAAGCTTGTTTCCTCTGTTCTCCTCTTTTCTTCCCCTCTCGCCTGGTGACACAGACAGACGCTACGGAAGCACCTTGTGTTCGCCATGCATGGAGATAAACTGCATATTGCATTCTGTTTCAAGTGTTACAAATCTCTTGCAATAATATAATAAAAGATGTATTATTCATTGCTTCTACAATGGCAAAGGGGGGTGAAATATGCATATGGCACGTGTGCTATTTCAAAAAGCCAATGCTGGGCGACGTGTGACGGGTGATGAGGGAACATCACATTGTGTCTCTGGTGTCATCAAAAGCTGGAGAGGGGAGATTACTCGAGTGAGGACAACATGGGCAGACACAGGGCCACTTCATGGCATAATCACTGTAATATTTTGAATGAGAGAGATGCTGCTGTAAATAAGCATACATTTTCAATCTACTTTATGATGAGAATCCATTTGTGGTCCCCAGATGTGACAAACAAAAGGTCTGGATGTGTTTGTTCCAGATCTGTCTAAATGGTTTTGTTTTATTTCCCATTGAGATAGGGTATGCGGGGAGTGTTGGATTGGGGTGCTGGGGGTGCCAACCGAGTAATTCCGCTGCCTACACACTGCAGAGAATATAATTACAGACCTTAAAAATACCCATTCTGCTTTGGCATGTGTGAAAGGGGGGGTGCAGAAATTGTTGGTCATGTGGATACAGGGACATGTGGTGTGCGTGTGTGTGTGTGTGTGTGTGTGTGTGTGGGTGGGTGGGGGGGCAAGCATGGTTGCACATTAAAATGAGATGTTTTTAACAAATAATATGCATGAATACTGCAATACATATATATATATATATATATATATATATATATATATATATATATATATATATATAGGGTTGGGTGCCAATAGGGCCCTGGTTCCGACGTATACGGTAGTAACAAGACCGAATAAGGACGAAAATTTTGGTGCCTTATTTCGGTGCCTGACTTTACACTACACTCGACAGCCGGTAACGTTAGCCTACCTTTAGCTAGCAGTTGGATTAAACACGGTTAAAATGCGCAACGTTAAACAGTGTAAAGTGTGACTGTATATCAACAGTCTGCTCTGCAGTGCAGCAGCTGCCGACGTCGGAAAAACACAGATGGTGCATTCACTGAAACTGGTAACATACACCCTCCCGGTGCATTCAAAGTTATTGTAAAATACCCTTTTCCCATCTGGTTGTTGTTTTTGTCGTTCAACAGCAATTTACTGGTGAAATAAGTTATTGTTTATTATAAGTTATAGTTATTACATTACTATTAAATCATTTAATTTTGACCATATGGCCGTAGTGTGTTCTTAAATGTCACCGACTGTTGTTGTTTAGTAGGCTTTTTTAAACCTTTCTTAAAAAGTATCGGTTCAGGCACCGTTTAGGCACCGGCACCGTTTTAAAAGTACAGATTTAGCACCGGTATCGGAAAAAACCCAAACGATACCCAACCATAATCACGACCTTTTATGTAGGCCTACAGTTCATAATGTTTAACTGAATAAACAGTTAGTAACAGTGTTTCCCACACATAGACTAACGTGCGGCGGTGCGCCTCACAATCAACACCGCCCGCCGCACTTGCGTTTATTCATTTTTTTTAAGCGCTATTTAAAACATGCAGCGTATTCGTTCAGCAGCATATTTCCTTCCCTGCTCCTCCGTCTCTCTGTCACTTGCGTCTGCCAGTGTGTTAATGTTAGAGTCCCGACCCGACTCTTAGCAGACCAGCGATTTCGCCCGCTAGCACACATATTCTGAATGCCTTCGGCAGAATTCAAATGAGCCATTTTAATCTAGATTAATCTAGATTAATTCCAAGAGTACAGTGAGATTAATCTAGATTAAAAAAATGTATCTATGCCCACCACATATATATATATATATATATATATATATATATATATATATATATATATATATATATATATATATATTTTATTGTAGAGAAATAGTGGGAAAAAATGGCTTCATTGATTCATTCCAACAAACCTCATCATGGCAGAGTATATTTATGAGGTAGCATAGAATGCACTTTATTTTAGGGAACATATTCTATTTTATATTGGTGAATTCAAAGTGTTTTTCTATTGGCCTGGGGGCCTATGTGAATGAGTAATAGACAGAGTAATGGCTTCATCCTCGCCCGGCTAAATTTGCTTTTCTTCCTCCTGCCTTGCAAATACAAAAAAAACCCTGCCAAAAATGATAAATAACAGCCACCCAATTACTCTGGCATCACCGTATTCAGGAATTTATGTTTACATTATCAAGATGTACCACTGCTCTGCATGACAACACCTTGCCACAGAAACAAATGGCATTTACATTTCCTCTGGGTGATAGCTAGGTTCAGGTTCCTATTCATTTAGCTAGTTTGCCTCCTGAAGTAATGGGAGGCCCTGACCTAGAGACTCTCTGTCAGCCCATTAGTGAGCGTGGAGAGCATTGCATCGGCACCTCTGCTGTTCTGCCACTCACAAACACCCCCTAGAATCCACACAAACAAGCCCAGAACACTGCCCCTCCTGCTCTCTCTCTCTCACACACACACACACACACGAAGCTGGGGCATTGATTTTATAATGATGCCATGGCTGCTTCCAGCCATGCAGGAATTGAAGCTGGCTGAGCTCTTGGTGTGTGGAGAGTTTTTTGGATGGGAGCCCTGCTGGTTGCTGGGACTAGGCCGGTGGAGAGGTTAGGCTACAGACGTGTGCTGTTGGTGGATCCAGAGCATGTAGAACATGGAGAGGCAGCCGTGCCCAACTTTACAGAAGCACCCGGAGCCAAGCGTCCCTCCTCAGCACACACAGACCTGCAACTGCCAATCAAAGCAGCCTCGGGCGGTGCCACTGCCTTGTGCGCATAAATTAGCATGTATTTGCATAAGAATCCACTCGTTTAGCAGACCCACTTGGCTCTCCCCCCAAATGGCATTTTCTCGCTCCCCCCTCCCTCTATCACCCACTTTTCCTCTCCTTATCCTTTTACAAGTGCCGATAAGAGCTAGAAAATAGTGTTAACCCTTTTCATACCAAACCTCTCTTGACACAAATTACATGTGTGCATGCATGATTGAATGTGCATATGCTTGTTTGTTGTGGGTTTGCAAATGAGCAAAATGAACCAACAAATGAATCAAAACACACACACACACACACACACACACACACACACAAACAAACAAACATACATAGGTACAATAACATATTTCAGTATTGTACACAGTGCACCACAGTTTCCTTTTCTGAAGTTTGAGCGTTTACTCTGAGAATATTCTGTGGCAGGAGGAAAAGTTCTGCTTTTGCCATTAGCAACATCTTTAAAATGTCTTGCACTTCAAAGTTGCACCGCAGCTTGTGTATCATAATAGCATTCACCAACATGGCCACATTATTCAGTGACAACTGTGCCTCAATAGCCCACAGAGAGCAGCGACATATGCATACCCTTCTAAATTGCAGCTTACTGTAGAATATAGGAGAATGCAGTTATTTGTCAGCAATGGTTATAAGGGAGGTGAGTGAGATAGAGGCTGAAACACATTTTTCATCATGAACAGCCAATCAGGACAGTATACAGCAGGCCGGGCAGGGATTAATAAGTAAAGAACACATTGCCCTGAGCACAAGTTTGGGATGCAGTAATTGGCTAGGATTGTACATTCTGAATCAACTCAAAGCCGCGCACATGAGTCTAATGAAGGTTTCTCTGACTTTGTTGTACTTTTCTTGCCCTGCTTACTTTTAGCGTGGTCCATAGCTCTCATCTGGTAAATTATTGAACCTGGTCTGTGGTCCTTAAAGCTGGCTATGATTGCTAAGTTCTTTGCTCCCAGATATACTCCACAGGTGATTAGTTACCATGGATTTATTTAACAATGGATTACGTATTCAAACATGGTGCCCCATTCATTATAATGCAAGCTGCTTGCCAAGCACATACAGTACAGTAAGTACGTATTGCTTCCTGCTTCTGTGCCCATAATGCATATGCATTGGTTTCTTTATTTGGCTCTGCGTTGCCAACAACTCGCCCACACGGCTTGCAAGAAATTATCTTGATACGGCTGCCTGTGGTTTTGAATGTGTGTAATGATCTGGAAATTTACAACTTTGACCAAATCCAAATTGCCCCAGAGCACTACTGTCCATGGCTTTACACAAGCTAGTTACAGCAAACAATGTATTAGACAGTTTGATGCAGTTGCAGCAAGCAAATGGAACACATAAGACATACTGTAAGCTGGAAGGTAAATGAATGTGAACAGGGATATGGAAGCTAAATTATGCCAACGACATGGACGCTTCCACTTTATAATAGTCAACGTCACAAACACATCCAAGGTGGTGATGCACCTTACACACAGACACAGATATACACGTTAGTGACTTTTGCGTGACTTATGAGGCTTAAGTCACATTAAGTGTAAAAAAGTGCATCTGTGTGGGAGGTGGCACTAATTACATACAAATACACATTTGCAAATTGGATAACATGAGTTAGCTGTGTTTTCAGGTGTGAATCTATGTGAAAGGTGGCACTATGTGGAGGGTGACTCAGACCAGCTGCCGCATGGTTGTGCAGAAGCATGTGTGTGCATGCATGCATGCATGCATGCATCTGTAAGAAGTATTCTGATCACAGACCATACATATGTGCACACAAACATGTACAGTATATTTATGATGCAAGGGTCATATATGTGTGCATGTATGCAGCAACATGAACATTAGGACTAGGTGTTTGTGCGTTTACATGCCTGTATGTGTGTGTGTGTGTGCGTGTGTGTGTGTGTGTGAGTTGGTATGAGTGTGGCATTAAAAAAGTGATAACAAACACTTTAAGTTAGGCATGTTTCCTCCTTGAGGACAACTGGCACATTTGAGCTCAGTCTGTGTATTTATGTGTGTGTGTGTGTGTGTGTGTGTGTGTGTGTGTGTGTGTGTGTGTGTGTGTGTGTGTGTGTGTGTGTGTGTGTGTGTGTGTGTGTGTGTGTGTGTGTGTGTGTGTGTTTGTTTACCCCAGGAGGTTGTGCAGTCACTCAGGGGGGCGGTCTCCCTTCCCATGTTCCCTGCTGGTCCAGGCAAGCGGCTGAGCTCCCTGTCACCATCTCCAACCTGTGTTTCTTTCCTTTCCTCATATCTAATATGAGTCACACACACTCAAAGAAACACACACACCCAAAGGGCTCAGACTGCCCTGTCTCATCCCATTTCTTCAGCGCCTTTGATCCCCAACCCTCCCAAAAATACATTGCCACCCCTTGCAGTGTTAACTTCCTGCAATGCTATTTAAGCTTCCTTGTCTGCCTGGAGCGACCACAGCTTTGGCACTAGCTGCTGCTGTCTCCTAATGACAGCGCTGCAAGAAGAACATGCTGGGGGGTGTCGGACAACAGGAGCAGGACAAAAGGCCTGGAGGTGCATCACAAGATAAGAGTGGTTCATTACTGCCAAGGAAGGGTTAATGTTCACAACCGGCTTTGAAGGGCCCCTCCCCAAATGCTGCTGCTTGTTATGAGAGCTAATGATGTCAGCGGAGGGCCCTGCTTGTTGATTAGCCTAAATGGAGGACTAATAGAAGTGTGTGAGTGTAATTAATGACTGAAGGGGAGCCTAACGAAGACGCAAACACACCACTGTGGCCGTGGGTGTCCCCGGACAACATGGCAGGGCACCTCATCAGCTGGCCAAGTTATCCCCATGCCATCCCATGCCATGCCATGCCATGACACCCACTCCAGCACCCAGACAGGCCAGCCTCTGTGGCCAGGCCTAATTAGCTGTCACAGCAGGTGGAGCAGGGACCAGGGACAGTCTTTGGTCTGCTTTCTGACAGCACAGGTCCCTGCAGAGCTCCCCCAGACACTGACCACACAGGAACAATGTGTGTATGTGGGGCTCTGAGTGCATTTGCACATGCATACGTGTGTGTGTGTGTGTGTGTGTGTGCATTGTTCTGTGTTTGAGTTTGACAGAGACAATGAGAGTTAAAAAAGACGTGACGGTGAAGGGTACATCAGGATGCAGTGTACACATACTCCCTCACAGACGAGCAGAAAGAAGCTCATTTTATTGCAAACATGGGTAGAAATAGGTACAGTGTAGGCGTAGGAAAAGTTTAATTACATTCCAGTTAAGTTTTGCCTGTCACTGCTTTAGACAGAGATAGTCATCATTTACCTTAGCTACTCCACGACACTAGACTAACTCACAATATATATAAAATACGAAATCCTACAACAGAATAGAATGTGTTTTTGTAATTAGGTCATTATGGAGCAATAATAAAGTATATACAGTATATAAATAAAAAATATTGAAAATTCAGGAGATAATGCAAGTCTTACCTAGCACAAAATAAACAGTGAAATGAATACAGAAAATAAAGACAAAACTACAGTGTCATCCTAACTGACAGATTTATAAGTAGAAGCAGATGTGCGTGTGATTTATAGTGCATGGGAATTTAGTAGTTGCCATAGATACCCCCAGACACTGAAGGCAGAAAAGGTAAATACCTAATTTTAGGTGCAAATATGTTTTCTCAGCCTTCCTCTCCTTTAAAAGCAGTCCATTTACACGCTTCCTCTGAATCATCAGACCCTTGTCACCTCCCTCCCAGCACAATACATTACTTAGTGTTTCCCTCACACCCCTGCTGTGTTTGTCCCTCTTCTGTTGATTTGTGCATGTGTATGCAGACGAAGATACAGTGCATTCTGATGCTCCCTTCTGTTTGCTAAGGCCTCTGTAAGCTGCAGTAATACTTCTTTACTGATAGCTCCGCTCACACACTCACACAGTCACACACATACACATTGCAGGTCCATACACTCCCCTGGTTTAATCTATTACCATTTTTATGCGGCTCAAATATTCAGGCCATGTTAACCAATGCATCATTATGAGGCGTATAACTGCAAAAGCCAAAGGATTTATGGGCTTAAATAAATTATGTGATACGATAGTGCAAGTTTTATGATTTGCAACTTTGCAAATATTCTTTTACATAATAATAAAAAAAGAAAAAATATCCTGGTGTTATTGGAAGATGTGAGAAAAATTCTTCTCTCTCTACTGCTTAAACCCAGCTTTAACTTCACACCTATCTGAAGCTATTAACACTATACCTTTTCTTTACAATCATCTAACGCACATTATATGAATTGATGGGTTCATTTCTGGCATTTAAGCATCATGTTTTTTTCCGACTTGCATAGCTACTGCTATCATTTCCCTCTATGTCGTACTTGTGTTCCTTCAATGTATCTCAAATAATTTCTATTGAGCGTACTCATCCACGGCGATGGCAAACAGTATACCCAAGCACACACAACAACATACACAATGATGTATTGTGTATTTGCAATGTAATATGTTGTACACATGGTCACTATACATCACCTCTGATGTTGTGTGAGTAGGTCTATTTGATCCCATTTGGCAGATGGATCCAATTGTCTGGGCTGATATTGGGCTGTGACAGAAAGCAATCTAATGGCAGGCTCATTGATGATGATGAGTTCTGTTCCATTGCACTGAGATCCAGTCCAATTTCAAAAGCAAATTCAGCCATTCATCTTCCAAATAATTGTGGCACTTTATCAATTGCTCCCAGTCTTTTATCTATCACTTCGATTGATGTGATCATTTTCACAAACAGCCTTCTGTGCTAACGGCGTCTTGGAACACACTTGCAGGGCTGTGTGCTTCTGTGTGTGTGCTAGAGTGTCTAAAGGCATTTCTGCACAAGTTTGCCAGCATGTGTGAGTGTGTATAAATGTATGCAACTGAGCAAGTATGCATTAGTGTGTACGTCTCCATGTGCTTAGTTATCCACATGACTGCATTTGTTTGTGTAATAACAGTCTTCTAATGCTCATTGCAACAATACATCTCCTGTTCCATTATTATTATTTTATTTCTGTTTGTTCTGCGTCCTGTGTGTATTTATGAGACAATTTAACTACAATGGTGTTTGTTTCATGAGGGTCTTCATTCTCATGCCTTACTACTCTGCTGCTCGCCTCCTCACCCACACCGGTTCAAGACAACACATCACCCCTGTCCTTCAACAGCTTCACTGGCTCCCTGTACAACAGCGCATCCATTACAAAGTTCTACTCATCACCTACAAAGCTCTCAATAATCAGGCCCCTCCATACCTAACAGACCTCTTACAGCACCATCGCCCCTCCAGATGCCTTCGCTCAGCTGACTTAAACCTCCTCAAACCCATCACCAAATCAACCCACCGAACTTTGGGGGACCGAGCCTTTGCAATAGCTGCCCCCACCCTCTGGAACTCACTCCCCATCCACATCAGAAACTCGGACTCACTGAACACCTATAAAAAACTGCTCAAAACTCATTTGTTTCAATTGGCCTATCCATAATCTACAATAACACTCATCTTGTTTGTTTGTTTCTTTCTTTCTTTTGTTTGTAAAGCGTCTTTGAGTTCCATGTAAAGCGCTATATAAAACTTATGTATTATTATTATTATTATTATTTACTATCAGCAGCCAGTGAGTGTGTGTTTTTTGGATCTATTGTTCTTCGGTGTGTGTTGTCATGTGCATGATGTGTGTAATACGTACCTCATATTGTCAGCAGCCTGTGCGTGTGAGAGGATATAATGGAATTTTATCTTAAACCTCATAGAATCAATAGCCTGACGTGTGAAATGTTCATCTGTTAACATGTTAAGATGATTATATATATATATATATATATATATATATATATATATATATATATATATATTATTATTATTATTATATTATATATTTATATATATCTTATCTAAAACTAAGACAACCAGTGGTGATGGCAAAAACAACTTCTGACAAAAATATTCTCCAAAAACACCTAATCATATTCAAGTGAAAATGCATTTCAGATAGAATGCAGCACAGCCCAAAACAAAGAAAAACTCTATTATCTTTAAGAACGTGTGTGGTAATTATGCAACAACTCGAAAAAATAGGCAAATATAGCAATAAAACAGAAAGAAAAATATACATATACAGTGGGTCCGACTGTTACCACTAACTTGACCAAAAGTACCTTAGTCTGTGGGAAAAAAGGGGCACAGATGGAGATATGTGCATTGGAGACATGTTTCTGCTTTTGAGGTTGCTTTTTTATTTTATTTTAATAACCTCTAACTATGGCACCTGTTTGACTTGCTTTACATGGTATGCCACCTGGTTCTGCTATTTTCAGGCAATTTTCACATGCTGCTGCTATAAAAGAGAGAAATGTCAATGTGGTGACATCCTCTCAGGTAAATGCATGATGATGTCGACATTATTAACCCAACACTACCTACACAATGTGTGTCTGACACGTGTAATGCATGGACATTTACTGTAAGTCACTTCCTTCTGGGAATTCTAAGATCATACAGCGTCGATCTCATCTGAGACACAGGTTGTCTATTGCACTGGCAGACGGCTTTCTGTGGTTACAGATGTGTTTATTTGAGTGTAAAAACTGTATGTGAATACGATTGTGATGGTAAAACCCAATGAGTGTGTCATTGCTGGTTTTGACTGTGTATGCTCTGTTGAGTCCAACATGTATTAATGAAAATATAAGACAAATCTCAATTAAAACATTGAATTAACAATTTTAAACATTACTTTACTTATGATTAAAGTAAGCACATGGACAAACTCATCCAACCCTTTGACCAGTGACCACAATGTATAGTCTATAAATGTGAAAATGAACCCACCATGGCCAGACAAGGAAGTCTATTCTCAATATGTATACAACACAAGCAGCCATAAATGTGTAAACCTGACCAGAGATAAACTCTCTATAAACAATATGCTGTTTAAGGACCAGTCATCAGCCTCTGGCTGCATTATACCAACTCTAATTATTACATTTCCATGATAAACAATACAACTGTATTTACATTCAACACATCTTACCAACATCGGGTTGATTGTGTGTATCCTAAAGACCAAACAAACATTTGAAAATTGCATTTCCTACTTCACAAAACATTTTGAAATGTGCATTGTTTACATTACAATGTTTTTCTCCTCCCTGGTGCAATGCTACATTTTACAGTAGAACAGAAGCTAACCTGGAAGTGCCGCAGAATATGTTGTCTGATGGAAAACAAAACGTTCTCTATTGAAATTAAAGCACTGTGGCATATTCTAGGAACATAATTAACAATTTAGGTAACACTACACAATGCTGCCATGTTTTTTTTAAGCATAATTATATTTAAATAAAAACATATATCTTTGTATATCTATGTATTCAAATACCTTGTATATGGATCACATGCTCTTGTCTTTGTGCCAACCATCCTGGCTACCTGTTTGTTAAATAGCTCTCTGTGATTCTGTGCATTTTTGCAGACCATTTTGGCGCATGTGTGTGTGTGACTGGGACTTTAGTGCTCAATTGTTGATGTTGTCATTGCCCACAGCAGAGCGAGTCCAGGTCCATTCTCCCCTTCGCTCTGTGCTCTACGATTGCTCACCGCTGACTCCTCTCATCAGCATTGTGGTGTGTACGGGCTGGAGCACAGCCCCGGCCCGGCAGGTGTATGAGAGGAGCAGAGCAGGATATACACTCATAAATCTGACAGATGCATGGTGTGTCATTACCCTCCACTTATTATTATTCTCCCACTACTCTTTATACAGTGAACCACTTTAGCTGTTTTCCAGGCCTGGCTCAGAAACATTTATACTGTGGCCTTGCAGAGTGATAGATGCTCCTGGGGAGGCACCGGGTTATTGTTGCAAGTCATGCTCTGGCTTTTTGTTTGTGTGCAGGGCTTGAGTCTGGGCATTTAAACTTCTGTGTTTGGATGTATGCATTGGCAGTAGGGCTGTGACGGTATGGATTTTTTCTTACCGCGGTGAAGAAGGAACGTATCGCTGCGATATGGCAGTTAACCGCAACCCCCCTGTTACGAGAGTAGCAAAAGTTAGAGCGAGAATGGCAGGGTGCCTTAAGTGAGTGACGTCAATGCCCGTGTGGTCACGCAAGGAGAGCGAGCGGTAACGGAGAGTAGCGTAGGAGTGCGGCTGTGATGAAAAGAAGAGGAAACAGAGGTAGAAAAGAGGATGTTAATTGAGTTAAAAGTGAACAATAATACAACAAGCTTGAGCTTCTCAAGACACGGTGGCTTCATCTGTTGTCAATACTGCTGGTAAAATGAATGCCGTTACTCCTGAAAAAGCATTGGATTAAACCTTACAACACGTTGCAGCAGTGTGAGTGTTTCCATTTTAGCTCAATGTGATTCATCATTACTCTTTGCTGTCATTTACGGCCGCGCTGCTTTCTCTTCTCTCCGTTGATCTATTCCAGAGTCAGTTCAGAAAGCTTTATTGTCAATTAAGTAAAAAAAGAAGAAATGTTTGCAGACAATGCCGAGTGCAGACATTTTGCAGCGCAGCGTTCTAGCAGCTGAGCAGACAGAGAGCAAAGAGGGGGACTCGGCAGTCCGCTAACTTGTTGCTCTCTCCACCGATGATGCTGCTCTATTTTAGGAAACAAAACAGGCATGCAAGCTAAAATTTAAACATGCTGTTTTGTTGTGATTAAGCTATAAGCAGAAGGAAACTCTGCTAGTTGCTAGGCTAAAGTGCAATGGTAAACACTGCAGGGGTAACGTTAATGTGTCCACGGAGAAATGTCTTTGCCTTCTCTACCGTGTATTGTATGTTAGTCCTGTAGAAATAATTTATAATAATCGGACACACTTAAGTTTTTCTCCCTAATCTCTTGAATATAGGATAGACAGTCAATGGGGATAACTAAACAATGATTATTGTGTTCATTAGGGTATATTTCATATCACACGGCATATGCACTCCTGTAACTTTCACAGGCAAAAAAAAAAAAGTTAAAAAATGCGGTGATGACGAGGATGATATCATCACTGCTGTAGTTCACGTAACCGGAGGTATTGGCAGCGGTGTGTATTATATTATACACTTCAATTGTTTTTGCAAAGATCTCATACACAGACACACACACACGCTGACTTTCCCCAGAAATATTGGGAGGGTCAGACATTTTTTTTTAGTAAGTTTTTTTAAGTAATACACATGGGACATCCAGGTACTTGTAGGTTAAAGCTTCTGCCTGTTGCATGAAAAGTGAAATATCCATCCATCCATCCATCGTCGTCCGCTTATCCGTGGTCGGGTCGCGGGGGGAGCAGCTCCAGCAGGGGACCCCAAACTTCCCTTTCCCGAGCCACATTAACCAGCTCTGACTGGGGGATCCCGAGGCGTTCCCAGGCCAGGTTGGAGATGTAATCCCTCCACCTAGTCCTGGGTCTTCCCCGAGGCCTCCTCCCAGCTGGACGTGCCTGGAACACCTCCCTAGGGAGGCGCCCAGGGGGCATCCTTACCAGATGCCCGAACCACCTCAACTGGCTCCTTTCGACGTGAAGGAGCAGCGGCTCTACTCCGAGCTCCTCACGGATGACTGAGCTTCTCACCCTATCTCTAAGGGAGACGCCAGCCACCCTCCTGAGGAAACCCATTTCGGCCGCTTGTACCCTGGATCTCGTTCTTTCGGTCATGACCCAACCTTCATGACCATAGGTGAGGGTAGGAACGAAAACTGACCGGTAGATCGAGAGCTTTGCCTTCCGGCTCAGCTCTCTTTTCGTCACAACGGTGCGATAAACTGAATGTAATACCGCCCACGCTGCGCCGATTCTCCGACCAATCTCCCGCTCCATTGTCCCCTCACTCGCGAACAAGACCCCAAGGTACTTAAACTCCTTCACTTGGGGTAAGGACTCATTCCCTACCTGGAGAAGGCACTCCATCGGTTTCCTGCTGAGAACCATGGCCTCAGATTTAGAGGTGCTGATCCTCATCCCAGCCACTTCACACTCGGCTGCAAACCGATCCAGTGAGTGCTGAAGGTCACAGGCCGATGATGCCATCAGGACCACATCATCTGCAAAGAGCAGCGATGAGATCCCGAGCCCACCGAACTGCAACCCCTCCCTACCACGACTACGCCTCGATATCCTGTCCATAAATACTACGAACAGGATTGGTGACAAAGCGCAACCCTGGCGGAGGCCAACCCTCACCTGAAACGTGTCCGACTTACTGCCGAGAACCCGGACACAGCTCTCGCTTTGGTCATACAGAGATTGGATGGCCCTGAGAAGGGACCCCCTCACCCCATACTCCCGCAGCACCTCCCACAAAGTCTCCCGGGGGACCCGGTCATATGCCTTCTCCAGATCCACAAAACACATGTAGACTGGATGGGCATACTCCCAGGCTCCCTCCAGGATCCTTGCTAGAGTAAAGAGCTGATCCGTTGTTCCACGACCAGGACGGAATCCGCATTGTTCCTCTTCAACCTGAGGTTCGACTATCGGCCGAACCCTCCTTTCCAGCACCTTGGAGTAGACTTTACCAGGGAGGCTGAGAAGTGTGATACCCCTGTAATTGGTACACACCCTCTGGTCCCCCTTTTTGAAGAGGGGAACCACCACCCCGGTCTGCCACTCCTTTGGCACTGTCCCAGACTTCCACGCAATGTTGAGTAGGCGTGTCAACCAAGACAGCCCCTCCACACCCAGAGCTTTCAACATTTCTGGACGGATCTCATCAATCCCTGGGGCTTTGCCACTGTGGAGTTGTTTGACTACCTCAGTGACCTCCACCAGGGAAATTGACGACAATCCCCCGTCATCCTCCAGCTCTGCCTCTAACAAAGAGGGCGCATCAGCTGGATTTAGGAGTTCCTCAAAGTGCTCCTTCCACCGCCCTATTACCTCCTCAGTTGAGGTCAACAACGTCCCATCTTTACTGTACACAGCTTGGATGGTTCCCCGCTTCCCCCTTCTGAGGTGGCGGACGGTTTTCCAGAAGCGCCTTGGTGCCGACCGAAAGTCCTTCTCCATGTCTTCTCCGAACTTCTCCCACACCCGCTGCTTTGCCTCTTTCACGGCAGAGGCTGCAGTCCTTCGGGCCCTTCGGTACCTTGCAACTGCCTCCGGAGTCCTCTGGGATAACATATCCCGGAAAGACTCCTTCTTCAGTCGGACGGCTTCCCTGACCACCGGTGTCCACCACGGTGTTCGAGGGTTACCGCCCCTTGAGGCACCTAAGACCCTAAGACCACAGCTCCCTGCCGCAGCTTCAGCAATGGAAACTTTGAACATTGTCCACTCAGGTTCAATGCCCCCAGCCTCCACAGGGATGCACGAAAAGCTCCGCCGGAGGTGTGAGTTGAAGGTCTGTCGGACAGGAGCTTCCTCTAGACGTTCCCAATTTAACCGCACCACCCGTTTGGGCTTACCAGGTCTGTCCAGAGTCTTCCCCCACCCCCTGACCCAACTCACCACCAGATGGTGATCAGTTGACAGCTCCGCCCCTCTCTTCACCCGAGTGTCCAAAACATACGGCCTCAAATCAGATGAAACGATTATAAAATCGATCATTGACCTTCGGCCTAGGGTGCTCTGGTACCAAGTACACTTATGAGCATCCCTATGTTCGAACATGGTGTTTGTTATAGACAATCCATGACTAGCACAGAAGTCCAATAACAGACAACCACTCTGGTTTAGATCAGGGAGGCCGTTCCTCCCAATCACGCCTCTCCATGTGTCTCCGTCATTGCCCACATGTGCGTTGAAGTCCCCCAGCAGGACTATGGAGTCCCCCTCCGGAGCCCCATACAGGACTCCATTCAAGGTCTCCAAGAAGGCCGAATACTCTGAACTCTTGTTTGGTGCATATGCACAAACAACAGTCAGAGTTTTCCCCCCAACAACCCGCAGGCGTAGGGAGGCGACCCTCTCGTCCACCGGGGTAAACTCCAACGTTGCAGCGCTCAGCCGGGGACTTGTGAGTATCCCCACACCCGCCTGGCGCCTGACACCCTGGGCAACTACGGAGAAGAAAAGAGTCCAACCCCTCTCCAGGAGTACGGTTCCAGAACCGAGACTATGCGTAGAGGTAAGCCCCACCAGATCCAACTGGTAGCGCTCCACCTCACGCACAAGTTCCGGCTCCTTCCCCCACAGCGAGGTGACATTCCATGTCCCCAGAGCCAGCCTCTGCTGCCCGGGTCTGGTCCGTCGACGCCCCTGACCTTCACCGCCACCCGTGTGGCAGCGCACCCGACCCAAGCGGTTCCTCCCACAGGTGGTGGGCCCATGGGCTGGAGAGATAGGTGCCACGTAGCTTTTTCGGGCTGTGCCCGGCCGGGCTCCGTGGCAAACCCGGCCACCAGACGCTCGCTGACGAGCCCTCCCTCTGGGCCTGGCTCCAGACGGGGGCCCCGGGCTTCCTCCGGGCAGGGTCTCTCTATCCCTTCCTCGTTTTTTCATAGGGTCTTTTGAAGTGAAATAATCACTTCATAAATACGTCTCGTAGACCTTCACTATATTAAGACTGACAACCAAATGTGGCTGTTACATCATACAATGCAAAATGAAAAGCAGATGCCAGAGCAAAGCAGAAACTCTGCCTTCTTCTTTCCTAAACCATGAGCCTCTTTTACCCAATTTCCCTCCCTTCTCTCTTTCTTTACCTTACACTCGCATGCTGCTTCCTTTCTCCTTCCTTATAGTGGTATAATCCCTCCTTCCTTTTCAAATAGACAAATATGTACCACACACACACACACACACACACACACACACACACACGCACACGCACACGCACACGCACACGCACACGCACACGCACACGCACACGCACACGCACATGCACACACACAGTCTGTGTGCCCCTGTGGCCCAGAGAAAGAGAGAGAGACAGGGAGAGAGAAGAAAGAGCAGCAGTTGCCTCACAAGAGCAGGCCTCATAAAACTCCCTGTCACTTTGACTAATTTGTTAGTCTTGTCTCACTGTGTCGAATCGTCACCCCCCCTCTTCCCCCTGTTGCACCTCTACACCGACTCCCCCTGCCCTTCTTTCCACCCCCACTCATATCCACGGGAAGAAGAGGAAGGGAGAAAGGAAGGAAAAAAAGGCCAATAAATGTAATATAGTGTACTGGCCATTGGTTGCAGTGATCTACACAGCAATCCATCTACAGTCAGAGGAGAACAGAGGCTTTATGGAGCAGAGGATAACATGATGGCTCGATTTCTCATCCACTTTCTGTCTCAGTCCGCCTCTGTCTCACCTCGAGAGGAGGCCTGCTGGGCACCAGTAGAGTAATAATAAAAATAGAAAGGGAGAATAGGGCTATTATGAATGCAGCCAGGCTACAATCCTCAATACTAGACTGGGTTGGACTGGGCCAAGCATGGTGGGGCGGTATAGATTGGTTCAGATGGACTCTCAGAGGACCAAAGAGCCAATACCAGATTCATAGAGATAAATTAAAAACCAAAATCCTTCTCCAGGGGGAATCAATTGCCAGGTAATTATGGAGAATGGGACCGAGATTACAGAGACAAAACACACACACACACACACACACACACACACACACACACACACACACACACACACACACACACACAGATGTTTCCCTATGATGCTGCAGCATCATACCAGGGAAAACTGTTAGGTGGTTACGAGCAACATTCTTTTGCTGTTGCTGCCCCCCTTCCCCTTCCCAAAACCTATCCCCAGTACCTAGTCTTTAAAAAGGAGTTCAGGCTTAAAACTAAAAATAGGCCACATTTTACAGCCAGCCACCCTCTGCTGAGCTGTCAGCGGCCCTTCTCCCTCTTCCTCACAGTGAGGCAGACACAGCCCTCCTTCGTGTGTTTTCGAGGGAGACTGGCATTGTGTGATCACTCCAGCTCTAACCCATCTCCTCCTCACACACACACGGCAGGCCTAACCTCACCTGACTCGCTGGCCTCACAGGGAGGCTGCTGTGAACTTTGAGAGAACGACTCATTCCCGCTGTGCTGGTCCTGTTTCTCTTCCACACAGAAATGAGGGGCAGGATGTCCTGACGTGTGAACGATGGGTGATGGAAGGAGTAATTTGGGCTGGTGCAGTACAGGCTGTGCAGGATTCAGGAGCCTGCTTGCCAGTGAGACAGGTCTACAGAGAGATCATTTCAAAATGCTGATATTTTTTTCTTTTTTCTTTGCTATATTACCTAAATAGATTCTTAATGTATTCAATGTTCCAATCTGGACAGTTAAACTAATTACAAGCTTATCAAGACACTTTAAAATGAGTATTGACAAAAATGCCAATTCCATTCAATAAAACAGAATACTCTTAATTACTTAAACCTCCAATGCACTGATAATAATGACAGAGGTCAGGGCACTTACAGTGGGTTTATATTGGTCAAAGGTCAAGACCTTATATCTACTTTGAGGCTTCTCTGTCTCAGTCACGGCCACCGGCTCTTTGTTGCCTCTTCAAGAGAAGTCAGTCTGCATTAAACATCTTTAATTGAGCTTAAAAGGTTGTAAATGGCATCAACAGCTCCAATTAATTCACTGACAGTGAAATCACAGAATGATAATGAGAGGCATCAAACAATGGATGGCTTATCAAGAGAATGGTACCTGATGACTTGAAAACTAAACAGTATCTGGAAATAGCAGCACCAGCATGTAGCAGTGCCTCCATTCCAACAGGTCTTGCAAGTGTAGTACTGTATTCTATGTTTCAATGCATTTTAAATTGCATAAGAGCTTTATCTGTAGCTGTGGTGAACAACAATAGATATTAGAGAACAAACATTGGTGCACCTGTTTCAGTATAATTTGACAGTGGCGAGTCAGGAAACAAGTTAGTTGTATTGGAAGTACAAAAAAACAAACACATTTCAACAATTCTCTAGGGGAAGTCATGTAAACAGGATTATTTGGGGAATTGTGAGGTTTTAGCTGGGCTCAAAAAGAATAATGCTTAATCACAGTTTTGGCAGTAGTGGCTTTGTTGTTGCAGCCAGAACTAAATTAATCTAACTTTATTAATTTCCTCAGTAGAACAAACTAAAGGCAACCAGAATGACAATGTGACTGTGTATGGTTATATATGGTTATACGATGAATCAGTGTCTCTTTCACAGTAAAACTATGCATTAATAAAGATGGAAAAATTGGTTACCAGGCATATAGTTTCCCTACTAACATTAATTAAGTTCAACAGCCTTGGGCACCCAACTTGTGGAGACAAACTGTATGTGTGCCTTTGCCATTGTGCACCTTATGGACAAGAATATTGTTTTATTTCGACAAACTGATCTTGACTCTTCCCTTTGGTGACACATGTGCCACTGTGATTGACACATTTGTTTCAAAATTATGAGATGAGTAATGTGACTGGCTAAGAACGTAATGATTCAGCATAATATCCCACTTCACACGACAAGCTTGTCGAGTGTGGATGCTCACTGAGGAACAAAAATAGCCTGGATGCCTTCTTTGAGCGTCATGTGCGCGAATCACAACACTTAAGCGGATTGTTATAAATGTCTACTTAAAATAGGGCCCAATATTGCAATGCTAATTTTATTTTCAGCCTTTTTAGACCATTAAATATCTTTTTTTATATGCATTTACCTTGCTGTCTTTTTCCGAGTGACTTGATATTTATTGGATGAGCAGCACTTTTTGTGCTCACTTTACCAAATATCTACTCAGAAGACATCAAAATGATCTGTGTGTCTCTGGTAGTTGGTTCTGTCTGATTCACAAATTCTGATGGCATACATATTACAAAGTAATCATATTTGATTAGCATGTCCCTACAATTTAAAAATACTAACTGTTCCAGCCTTTTTTTTAAATGAGAAAGAAGTTAACAATTGACATGGAGTTAGAAAAATAAATGCATTCAAATCAGGATCTTCCCACAAGTGTAATTTATTCTGTCCGATTCATCTCTGAATCACTAATGCTAGTCATGTAAAAAGAAAAGAAAAAGTTTAAGAGTTACAGCCAAAGTGACCCAACTGGAGGAAAAGTAGCAGTGCTTGCTTTGTGAGCAGTGGTATTCACAAAGCATGGTCAAACACTGTCAAAGGCCAGCGGTGTCCTTGTCTCTCCACTGCAATGTTATCAATCAGACCGACAAGCCAAAGATAGATGGACTGAAATGCGTGCACACACAAACACAGACGGACATACGCTCAGAAACTTACACACAGTCCTTTACTGGAAAATGTAAGCAAGTTCTTCTCTTCCACACTGTTGGTTTTCCACCCCCCGTGACTTCATCTGACTTGTATTCATCATAACAGAATGAAAAATATAGATTTGCCTCTGGAGATTACAGCAAAGAAAAACATGAATGTATAGACATAAAGGAAATAGAGCATGAAGGAGTAGGGAAAAAAGTGAGGGAAAGAAAGAGAAAGACAGAAAAAGAGAGAGATGAGGAGAACGAGAGATGTCCTCTCTAAGTGCAACAGCACACAGGCACAGGGCTGTGAGTTCCCAGGCAAGACAGCATGAGCTGCCTATTTGTCAGCATTGATCAACCCATTAAGGGGCTGTGGTGGGAAGCATATTGGTTTTGAAGGCCAAAGGGGCAGAGAGAGACAAAGATAAAGCAAGACAGGGGGGTGTTGAACTCCTTTCAGCCTCGGCAGCCACACGTCTATAGGATGAAAAACCCTGTAGTCCAACCTTTCCAATGTCTATGCAGTTCATTTTGCGGGGCCCGACGGGAAGGTAGTAGATGTCATTTGTCTTACAGCATCTCTGGAGGCTCCACTGTATGTGTTATCTTAGCTTTCTGCTGCTGCAATGCTAGGAAGGAAGAGCGGAAGGAAGAAAGGAAGGAACTAGCAAGCCCCTTCAGACACACAGAATGTCACTTGTCCTTTTCCTTAGTGTGGGCAAATGTATGTGTGTAGGCAAAAGGTTGGGTGGTGGGGTGCGGGTGGGTCCTTGCCCTAGGGGAAAGCAGGCTGCCTCTTCGCCCAGCCTCTGATGAATTCATATAATTAACTCTGCCTTGATCTGTTGGCTAATCCTGCACTCAGTAATAAGGGATTAAAATGTCACCTAAGCCACCTGCTGTTATTGAGCCCCTAGACTTTTGTGCCTCTGTGTGTGTGTGTGTGTGTGTGTGTGTGTGTGTGTGTGTGTGTGTGTGTGTGTGTGTGTGTGTGTGTGTGTGTGTGTGTGTGTGACAGGGAGAGAGAGAGGAAGAGAGAGAGGATAAAAGTAAAGTGAACTTTAAGATGTCTGTGCAGTAAGCACGTGTACTAGAAACACGTCTTCTGTTTGCACAAGAAAATATATGTAGAGGACACCGTAAAGTAGCTCAGAGAAGCAGACATAACTTACTGCTGCCATATGCATGTGAGCGCTACTCACAACTCCATAGTTTGGCATCAAGCAGAACTCCATAATTTGGCAGGAAGCTGGAGCAGACGTTGCAGCAGACTCGCTCTGAAAACTCATTGTCACAGTCACTAAAAGGGACATGAAAGTGGGACATGCTGGAAGGTGGGAGTTGAGAAATCTTTTTTTTCCTCCCCTCTCACTATGACCTCCTTGGACCAAGTAAAGAAAAAAGAAGAAAGAAAGGAGTGCCAATTGGTTGGCTAACAGCCCACAGACCAACGGCCAGCTTGCCTTGCCTGCCTGCTGGCCACCTCCGCTCGGTTGCCTAGCAACCCCAAGTGTACTTTTGGGTTATCTAATGACTCTTGTTGCTGCAGTGGTTCAGGGGCTACTAATGAAGCCTCTTGACCAATCGCTGCCGTTTAAGACCTGGAAGCTGACTGATCACTGGACAGGGATCTTGGGACTTCACTCTACTCTAAACCTCTTATGTGCGACAAATTCTGCCCCCAACCTGAGCTGCTGTCAGGACACACTCACGCACACACACTTACAATATGTACACAAAACAAACTGCTTACAATGCTCCAACTGACCTTAATACTCTTCACTGCATACTTACAATGCTTCACCCTACCTGAACTTGGCCTAAGACTCACATGTAAAGATATTCAGTGGAAAATCAATGGCTGTTATCCAGTCAGAAATAGAATAATTATACTTCAAGGCCATACAAAGATGATACTAATGATGCTAAGGGCCCCTTCAGCCCTTAAACCACACTATAAACACAAATCATCAGGACTGATATCTACTTCATTCTCCCAGAGCTTCAGTTCAACCATCTGGAGTCCTTCCCCCTTGAGAACATAGAGTAATGGAATTTAGTGACGACTTACAGTATCGCTTTTGCTTGGTAGTGTCTGCAAAGTCAAACACTTTCAATGTTGTCCACCTTAGGAAAAACGACAATAGAAGATGTATATTTACCTCTTTGCTTCTTGCTTTCACACATTTGTGAGAGATTGTGTGCAGGTCCATTGGTAAAGGTGTTGAGTGTCGGTCTGAGTACCCTTGTGTATGTGTGCGGCTTCATTCGCTTGTCTTTGTGATGCCTCTGTCATCTCTCTAAGCTTTGTTCCAGTGTCAGAGCATATTGCTAGGCAAGTACATTACGTCCCCAGGGTCTCACTATGTATACGCTTGTCTATACATGTCCAAAGTCTTAGGTCTATATTTGGCCGTGGTCAACTGCTGTCAAGTGCTGCGTTGCCTGAGGGGCCCAACACCCACTGTGCTGCCCTAGCTGACTGATCTGAGGGGGCAGTACCGTGTGCCATTCACTGACACTTACATGTTGGACCTGTCCGCATGGCCTAGTTAGAAAGATAGGCCCACTGCTGACTGAAGCCAGAAAAAACACCATGCCAAATATAAAACACAATGCCAAATATGACACGCGTGGGTAGCCTCAATAAGCAAGGGTCTTCAAAGGTGGCTCTTTACACCTACCCTTTTCACAAAGGAAAGAGGGGATACTATTCCTGTTTCAGAGAAGGCACAAGATAGAGTGTTTTTCTGTTTTCATATTGAAACTCCAGGGAGTGAGAAAAAATAAAACCGTAGACAGGGGAGGAACAAGAGCCAGGGGAGTTTTTATTCACGGTGTGCGGTTTTTAAAAGGTTTTTTTATGTTAGCTTGGCGACGTTTTTGCTTTCACCTCACTATACAATGGTTCTTCAAAGGTTGTTTATCGATTCCCTACTGTTAACCTTTCACAAGCTGTTTCACAGCTATGCTGTTCGGTGGCTCTCAATAGCTTCCAGAAGGAGCAGTCTGGGGCAGGGTGGGGTTGGCTGTCCAGACCAGTGGCACATTGGTCATGAGTTGCAAAAGGGCTTCTGGGTAGAGAGGGCAGAAGGGAGAGAAAGAGAGAGGAGGAAGGTATAGAGGCAGAGAAAGAGGGATTGCTAAGGGTCAGGGATGAGCAGGAAATAGCTGGTGACTGGGAGTCTGGAGCCAGGAGGGGAAAGGAAGAGCAAGGGCCAGCCTGAAAGGACCTCTCCCTGTGGGGCTAGGAGTGGCTGATGTAATGGCATTAATCTCTAAGTGCCATCTGACACCCAGTGTGGCTCCGTCATTGAAAAGTGCTAATTCTGCTGAACTGTGAGGGGAATTCAGGCATCTCTAGAGGCAGTGCCCTGGATTAATTAAACACGTTGGCATGGAGCACTGAACAGATTTATCTCTTTTACGCCATCGTCACTGTTTGATTTTTGCGTTTAGCTCACAGAGCAGGACAAACTCAGGACATTAACGCCAGGAACACTGCCACATTTCAATTGTTCTCTTCCCACTTTACATATCGTAGCCGTTGCTCTTATCGTTTTCATGCTAACCTGGGATTTCCCTTCTCTCTTTCTCTCTCTCTCTCCCTTTACTTCTCTCTGCAGATGAACCGGCCCATCCAGGTGAAGCCAGCCGACAGCGAAGGACGAGGAGGTAATTAACCTTCTCCTGGTCTCTGTTGCACACCCCCCTTAAAACACACACACACACACACACACACACACACACACACACACACACACACACACACACACACACACACACACACACACACACACACACACAAACACACAAACACAAACACACTGGAACAGTGCAAATGCAATCCTTAATATTCTGCTCTCACTTGAGACACACTGGGAGTTAGTAGAGTAGCTCGTAATATAGGTCACTTGCTTCTATTGACTTCCCATCTGTGCCAGCAGAGGGGCTGTCTCAGGTTCACAGTCACTGGGAGCAGTTCAAAGACAAGACAGAGAGAAATGGAAAGAAAGAGAGAAACATAAAAGAGAGAGAGGGAATGGAAAAGATAGGGGAGTGGAGGATCTCCATCTCTTGATCTCCATAGAGTAATAGTAAAGTCTGCTTACAGATAAGAGACAGTGGAAAACACCCCAAAGCATTCACAGACACAGATAAGCACAAACACACAAACTTATACAAACACCCCAGAGATACAACTTGGAGAGACACAGTATCAATTTGGCAAAAATGTATTAATGTATTAGTCACTGAATGAAGGGAAGAGAGAGCACAGGTCTCTCAAAGTGGGACATACCATTATTTAAGGAGGTTGGAATCTATTTACACAGTACTGTATCTGTTTTTGTCTAGAAGTAAGAGCACACCTAATAGACTGTTATACACAGCCCCTGTTTCACTTCACTAAAATCCACATACACATATACAGTATTCACTATAAATGTGCCTATAGTACATTTGCACCTGTCTGCCTATCTATCTGTCTGCCTCATCAATAGTACTGTGACATAACACTGGGGTTTTATAGTATAGATTTGAACCATCTTAAAGATATCCGAGTCAGATTCAGTGTGATTCAATGTGTGATGTGAGAATTCCAGTTGAATTATATTGGCATACTGTATATGCAAATTCAATTAGACCATTTGTTTTAAAAGAATGGTCTTTAAAAAGTAAACCTGCACACACACAAGCATTCATCGTGTTATTTAAATGTGGCAATTGTGGTTTGACACTGCACTGTTTCTCTTGCACAGCCTCCTCCTTCCATCTTTAGTCTGAGTGACACGGTGATTGACTAGATCATTCTGAAGCCATTTGTGACTAACAGCACTAAGGTTAATGCAGATTAAGCCTGTTAAAGATTTACATTGGTGGAATTGGATCTAATTGAACCGGTCTGTGTCTGCCCTGTGCTTGCATTTCAGAGTGGTGATTTAGACTGCCTAGGTCAGATTAGATTGAGCCACTTTGCTAATTTATGTGGTCAAGTGTGAATCAGATGGCCCATTTCTATTGCCACACACACACACACCAGTGTAGATCTTATTTTTGTCATGGCGGCACTTTAATTAACGGCCATCTAAAAACAGGCAAAGTCTAACCGACAAGGCCTGGGCGAGAGCCAATCGCCATTCTCACCAAGATAAATTGGATCTCTGGACTTAAGAGGGGAGGATGGATGGGTCCCAATATCAATTACTACCCTTTTTCAGCAGAAAGAGACGGCAGATGAACAGGCAGTGTGAATGAAATACAGAGAGCTCTTAGCCTGGCACAGCCACTGCTAGTCTGTCAGATGGAACTTTCTATATGGGAGGACAGGATAGGACACAACACAGAATGAAATAAGACCAAGCAGACAGGCCCCAACAGAGATATTGAGCGTTAATGGCAACAGGAAGTCAGCAGACAGGCCAGGGAAGTAAACCACAGTCATGGCTGACAATGAAATGAGATTTACTATGAAGGCCTGTGGTTAAAGGAAAATAGACAGCCCAGCTAGGACTGACTAAAGGAGAAAAAGTAGCAAGGGATTCATCTGTGGAAGGCTGAGGAGCAGCCAGGTACACCAATCCCAGTGGGGCCTTTAGATTGTCAAACCCAGGGCTGCACCGAGACATTTGTACCTCTAGAATGGAGTCACATTTATCAATACCAAGACATCAGCAATTATCTGTCATGGGAACTTGTGCAGGGGTCTCGATTACATGCCTGTGCAGGCATTAGGACCCATTACTCCATTTGGGGACTCCAGTAGCCCCTCTTTTGTTCACGGTGTCCCTGAGAGATGTCCTCTCTCTGGGGATATGGGAGCGTCAGGAGGAGAAGTAAAACCAGAGCAACCCTGCCGCTCGGCTGCCATTGTGGATCACAGAATGGATTCTCTGGCTGTCTATTACAATGACTCATGTCTTATTTTATTTTTCCCTTGGATTATCAAGAAAGAATGGAGCATGGGAGGGGAGCTTCACGGCCTTTAAATCTATTTCTGTTCCTTGAGTCAGCCGACCTCTTCCCCACAAAGTCCACATTTATTTGATGGGTTTAACGTTTTTTTTCCTGCCCATTTCTATTAAACCCTGATTTCAACTCAGAGATACTGAGACACAATTGAGGCATGGGTCTTCTACTCACTCGTTCTGTGGTCAGTGCAGGAACAGACACGTACTGTATCTTTACTTGAAACCCAAGCAATTTGCTTCAATCCAAAAGGGGCAGAAATGAAGGAAAGTAGACATATCTTGCTCGCTATAGTGAGAGAGGTGAAGATTCAGTGCAAGGCCCATGGAGGAATGCGAGAGAGTGAGAGATGGAAGACAAAAAGAGCGAGAGGGGAAGAGACGACAGGATGAGAAAGTTAACGGAGGGTGATGGAGGCAGCTGAGTGAATCTCAGCAGTAAATCATCTCAGAGCCGCCCCATCCCTATCTCCTCCTCGCCTCGCCAGGAATCTTTTTCCCCCTGACCTTGTCTGCTGCTGTGTCTGTGAAGAAAAGATGGGGCCAGATTATCTATGATTGGAGATGGCCATTATCTAAACACAATCTTGGAGCCAGGTCCCACTCCTCTAGCCACTGCTGTGAGCCTGGAGACCACACTGATGAGAAGAGAGATGATGGGTCAGCCAGCAACACCCTCTCCTTTTATTAACTCTGATAAGACGGTTTCAACACTCTCCTCGAATGCCCAGCAACCTCCATCAACATCGACTTTTTCACAAAGTGCCACTCTCAGTGCATTTGTCTACACACAGTCTCTTTACCATACTTGTTTATTAGCTCCCCATACTTTTCTTTTATTGGACACTTATACAGTGCCAGGAGCATTGCAATCCCTGCATGTGATACTCAGCAGCCCCCTGCAAGCCTTTTTAATATCTTATCCATGCCTTCTGTCTGTCTGGCTGAGGGGAGTCTTTGTAAATGGGTCGTGTTTGTCCTTGCCAACCTACTGCTCTTCAGAAGGTTGACCCCAGTCGGGGCAGTGAGTAGATTGACAGGACCTTAAGATGTTGCGCACTGGGCTGTCATGCCCCAACCCAGCAGGTAGGTAAGAGTGAGGGCTGCTGGCTGGTTAAGTCTGGCAGGCCACAGGGGAGGGGCTGTCTGGAGGCACCTCACGCCCACAGAAGAGCGCGCTCCACTTTACATGCAAATTAAGCCAAAAGACCCCTCTGTGCCTCTAGACACGGGCGTGCAAAACTCTGAAAAGTCAAGAAGAAACCCTGGCAGCGGTTGATATGTGTCTGCTGAGAAATACACACAGACATGGGGACACTTGGACAGGCAAAATAAACCACAGATTTCTAACAGTGACCATTGCAGGGTATTTCTTTAAGATTTTAAGGCATTGATGTAAATGACTTCTTTTTGCAGAGCTCTATGATTGGGCCTTGTCATTAGAGAAGAGATTTCTAATGTAGAAAAAGGAGCTAAAATATTTGGACTGAAGCCGCAGCAGGCAATTTCTCACAAGTTTCATGTTTTGGTTCTGTGCTGGTTTTTGATCATGCATACCAGAAGGTTTAAAGCTCCCCTCCCACTCCCCTGGGTAAAGGGATGTGACAGCTCTAGTGGTATAAGTAATGCATTTACAAACACGAAGCCTGTATCCTTTCATCGTGCCTGATACACTGACAATTTGAATGTTTGTTCTCCTCCGATTATTCCATTTACCACCTCACTATACTGGATAATCCACTTGCATACATCAGATTGGGACCAGCAGCAGAAAGGTTTAGTGTGTGGCTGCACATCATTTTCCTGGGATGGGGTCCAATTACTTCTGTTAGCTGGGTAGGAACTAAACATGAGTTAGAAGTAGAACAGGGCTTATTAAGTAGTTGAAGATGTTGTTTAAAGGAAGAGGGAATACTTGTGGGGGTTAAGAAATGCGGCTGAACAGATATATCAAGCAAATTGTTTTACAATTACCTCACTATGTTACTTTACACTTTCTACATTCAACACTGGACTTGAACTGTGCATATTGACATAGAATTCATCAAATTTGAGGATTTTTGATTTCTAACATTATATCAATTCGGAATAAAACTTGCTCAGTGAGTCACTCTAGCATTGAGTAATGATGCTCATTAACTATGCCCTTGTAGCTGAGTTGCACCAATCACATCGGTGTATCTGATATAGGCGGGCCAGAGGCGAGCTAAACAGATGAGGACAGTTTAATCTACCCGTTAGCTCCGTTGGTAGCTAAGCCTACGGGGCTCAGGATACGTCACCCCGTGTATTGCTGTGATTGGTCGTAGTGTTATCCAATTGCGTGCAGTGAGATTTACAAATGCATACTTGGTGCCGCCCCTCGAGTTGGGCCATTTTCATTACTCAATGCCAGACCCTTAATCTTTCGGATTTGGGTCTGAATTTCCAGGCTACTACAACAGGTGAACTACTGTATAAACAGTCTCACCCAGGACAATGGTTGAGCGGGTGCTATTTTTCACTTTTGTTACCATTAATGTGGTGTCAGAATAATCTGAAAAATGACTTCCCGACTGGGAAATGTCACACTGCATTAACATTGTGAGTTAGGGCATGCCTTGGTGGAGGTCTGTGCTTTCTAAGTGGTCTTTTAGTTCCCAATGTATTTAATCACATTTATCCCAAAAGTGGCTATGCTAAGATTTGTTTTCTCTCAATGATGCACAGATGTATAATGTTCATTATCTACAGCAAAAATGTAAGCAAATGGCACCTTTTGATTCCAAACAGACTCCCTTTTAATCAGTTTACACAACTGGGACATACAGTAGATGATGAAAAAAGTCTAAGTCAATATTAAGAAGCCAAAGCCAACATTTTGTTGCCTACATATGCCTACATGTGCGTGTGTATGGCTTTTCTAATGAAACCATGAGAAGCACAACTTCTCTGTTGTGCTGCCTGGAACATTACTCTGCATTTGAAATGCACCCAGCGGCCTAGCAGGCATCTTTAATCGTTGGATGCAGCTGTCCATGCTTTCTGAACACTTACTACTACCAAGCTTCCCTGACTGCTGCCATCAGGCAATAAGATAAATATATATATATATTTACCACGACACAGGAGCAGGAGAGTAATTCTTTAAAAAAGAATATTCCCATTATTGCCAAACAAAAGCAGAAACTTTTGAAAAGTAGACTTCACAGCAACTGATTCTTTGCCTGGAGAGAAAGAGTAGGGTGAGGGATGACAATAAAGGGTAAAGAGAAAGATACAGAGAGGGCAATAGAGACAAAAGGAGATGAGAGGAAAGGAAAAGCACAAGCTACTGTATATGCATATACTGCAGCCTACAACACAAGTAGCACTTCATTCCAGGGAGAGAAGCATCAATCTTGACAGCATATGGCGCCTGTGCAAAATCCATTAATTTTTAATATACCGGGCGCTGAAATGAAAAGGCTTCCTGAGACGAGCAATTGTCAGATGTCAGTAGTGTTTTGATAACTTTTTTGATCTTTTTTTATTTGCATTCATAAAACTAGGCTGTCCACATGCCACCTCTGTTTGGACATGGCTTGAGACTGACATGGAACCATTTTCCACACAATTGCTCCTTCAGTCAGCAGATGAGGAAACAAAAAAGATGTGTGGATTACTTGTACTAGTATTGTGTGAGAGGAAGTGAGTGTGCGCTGGCAAAGGCCTGACAAAGATGATATGTATAGGATATGAATACTATGTATTCGCACACATGTACATGGGCATTCATATACTGTATACATATACAGTACTGTAGGCTACATAAATAAAAAATACAGATATAAAAAATGTCTTTTTCCATACACACAAACCTGTTTTTAGCCAATATATCCTTAAATCTGCTAATTATATTTTAATATATACAGTGGAAATGTTCCAGGATTAATTAGTGGTGTTTGAGGATGCAATGACACAAAAAAACATCACAATGATGTAGCCAGGCTTCCTAACTACAACGCACACATTATTATTTTAAAGTAGTGGCAAGGTTTGCAAGTGCAGATTACAAAGGTCTCTTCAGAGTAGAGCAGAGAAGTGCTGTAGAGCTCAAATGTTCTCCAGCTGTGTGGCTCAGCTCATTTAGAGGGATAAGAAGAGCCTCTCTCATTGAGAGATAAGTACCAAGAGGTCAAACAGTCAGCTCAATGAGTTCTGTCATACTTCTGTATCCTCAGACAGTTCCATAGGAAGGTCCTCACCCCTCTTAATGCAAATACATGACTGTACTTGAGAAAAGTATTCTTTCTCTACTTCTTTTTTCTTCTCTCCCCACTTGTAATGGATAACTCTTTGGAGTCATGAAGTCGTCTCCTTGTGCAGAGGGTGCATTATAAGATATTTATTTATATTCATAAAATTCAAAAATAACAATTTATAGCTTGCGAGTGGCCATAGGAGATGAGCGAGAACATGCTAAATCCAATAAGAGCTGCATTGGAGACAGGTGCAAAGTGGACTAATTAATAGCAATATATACTCTGGCCAGGGCATGCAGTGGGCCGACTGAGACACTCTTAGGTCAGGCAATGAAAAGATAGCAGCTCCAAATTCATTTTCTCATGGCTCTCCGAAAGGAAGGCTCCCAAGTACACTCACACTTCCTTTAATGCCTTCACTGGGGTGTAATTTATTTTTGCGTTTGCCAGCACATTTTGAAAGTTCATTACTTTGCTCATGGCTTGTTAATTAGCCTTGTAAAGCCGCCATTAGATCTCCTCGGGCCAGGACCAAGATGAGACTTTTGTCCCAAAACATTAACACACTGCAGGCGGCCTGTAAAACTGCACTCTGCCCATTTCGGTTGTAACAGTGACACCTAGGTGATATTCTGAAAGATGCAAAGACAATCAAGGCAGTGTGTCGTGTGCTCTGGAGGGGCCTCATTTCATGTTTCACCTTTGCTGCCATGGACAGGGATCAGGCTCATTTCTCTTCAACACCTGTTCAGGGCTGACTTTACAGCTACGCAGCTTCTCCGCTGATGCCCCAATATCCAGCTAAATGTCTGTCCTCCTGTCGGTCTTTGCTAAATCCCAGTCGAAAGTATAAATGGCTGGCTCTGTGGTGATCTTTTCAGGTTTCTCACTCACTTTCAACCCTGGAGCTCCAAGGGAGGAGGAACAGTAATGAGTAGTAGTACCAGGCTCAGCTGGCGGGTTTGAGAATTCCTGCTGTGTGAGGCGTGACTACAGGAACATGGACTGACACCACAGCTACAACACCAGCAGTAGAGACTCGGCAGCACGGCCTTATTGATTATGCAGGTGCTCATTTGTGTGGCCAAGCGGGTAGCAGGCACGTGTCTCATTTGAACTTTACAGGAATGGAACAGGATCCGATTTCCCTGCTGCAAAAAGGAAGCCCTGGTGCTTTATTTTTAGAACAGCTGCGTCTAATGGGGCCTGGCAGGTACAGGAGGCGTCACATCTGTCGAGGCCCAGGTGATGCTCTCGCCCTCCGCTCCTCGCCCGCTCCCTACCAGTCAAATGACTCACACTGAAGATCAACAGTGTCATTTCCAATAAACTCTTCTTCCTCTCCCTGCCACTTTCCATCAGTTCTGGCGATGGGTTCTTGCTAGTAGCCATTTCATTCCACAACACAGCGGAATAGGGAATGCATAATGAAAAAGATGTAAAGAAGATGAATGCACTGTCTAATGCCAAGGCACTGGGAAGATTAATTTGAAAACTTAATTCAGCTTTCTGGTTGGCAAAAATGTAGTGGTATAGAGCCCATACGTCTGAGCCAGAGAGGCCTCATCTGGAGCTCAGGAAGCAACTCTGACATGCAGTGGCAGTGATGATATTGTAGTAGGTGGAGCTGCCCTTCAAACTTAATGAGGAACAACACTGCAAATTTCACTCCAGTTGAATATTGGTCAGGATATTTGGAAGTCAGTACTCACCGTCAGCCCAGATGTTAAATAACACTAGATTCAGGTTACATTTAGACTGCACAAAAGGGAGTGGTTTCTCATTTTAACACTGTTCCTTGGCCACTTACCCTTCACCTTTTCCCATTGATACATTTTACATAAAATGTCAGTTTGATAGTCAGAATGTAGCCCTGATATTTCCACAATTCATGTTGGTTCGTAATTTGGTCATAAACAACCGAGGCTCTTGCCATTCCTTAGAGTTGTCTGACGATTTCGGCGTTCCTAAATCTCTTTCCAGTCAGACTTTTCCGTTGGCGTCTTCATGTAAATCACCCTTCTTCTTCACTCTTGGAAACTTCCCGTTTCGTGCCAGCCGCATGATGATCAGCACACCTACTCGCTTGGCGTTTTTCTTCGACGACCGGCTCTATTCACACATGGGCTCAATCGGACATTATACAGACTTTTTACTAGGGGGGCTGGCAGATAAAAGTCTAAGTCCTAAGTCACATAAAACTCTTCTGGGTGATGTCTAGATAAATGTAAGTTCAGGGTTTCAGTCCATGTGTAAAAGTGGCTTTTGTCACTAATAAATGGACATTAAGAGGTAGATCTACTCCAAGCATCTCAAAAGTATGTTAGCATGATTTTACTATGTTTGCCATAAAAGAAAAGGGGTTAAGTACTCGTAATAGTGGAAAATAAGCAGTAATTAAACCACAGATTCAACAGAAATATTTATTCAGGACCTGGTTTAATGCTTCGCCAGTCTTTCGTTTCAAGGCATGAGAAGTAGACCTTGTAGCTTTCATCATTAAAATGTTTTGCAATGCATTTGTTATTTCTGGGTGGCCTGCACTGGGCAATTGTTTTTAAATTCTTCTCAGTATTTTCAAGTATTTGTTCCCCAACTTCAGGTTTTCCATATGCATTGATACTAAAGAATGTGAGTGCCTTAAATTTGGCTCTATACAACATATTTTACAGATTGTCAGCAGAAAGTGGAGCGGATGAAAAAAGTATAGTCTTGGAAGTACATGCTGGCTGAGTCACTGTTTAGTTTTGTCACTTTTACCGAGTTTATCATGGAATAGATTGCGCTGCGGAGTTTACTCGTGCTTATTATAATTCCTACTCCTTTGGTGATGAGAAAATGTAATACCATGTTCTTGTTCCATGTTCTCTTTCAACTCAGTGAATTAAGCATCCAGACGATCTAACAGTTTGTCTACCTGTGCAAAACAACCCCCGCTCTCTTTCTACCTCTACCTGAAACTCACAGCACTCCAAACAGCATCTGTATCAAATGTCACCGTGGCAGACTTGAATAGCTCACTGGAAAAGGGAATATAACTCCCTCATACCAGGGCGGTACACCACACAACAGTAAGAGCAACAACAATAACAACAGAAGCAATGATAAAAGGGGAGGTTTTGAGTTGCACACGTTCCTCTCAGCTCAGCAGAACGGTGCCATCAGCTGTAGCATTTGTTCTCTCCTCTCTTCCACCCTCCCTCCTTCCCTCCCCCTTCCTCTCTTCCTATCCAGAAGACAGGAAGCTGTTTGTGGGAATGCTCGGCAAGCAGCAGAGCGAGGACGACGTCCGGCGGCTGTTCGAGACCTTCGGCCAGATCGAGGAGTGCACCGTCCTGCGTGGGCCTGATGGGGCCAGTAAGGGTCAGAGCCCACACACCTCCCACTCTTTTTCCCCTGTCTGTCCCTCTTAATCCCTCTGTCTATCAGTACGTGTGCTGTCGCTCTCTCTCTCTTTTTGCTCCTCACATTTTTAGAACCGTGCTTCAACTGCTGTGCACTCATTGGCATCGTCTGTGATCCACTCTGCTCTTCTGAATAACTCATCCTTCCTTTCAGCTATTCTGTTTATTTCACCACCTCTTATGTGTCTCGCTCGCGTTTCTTTCATACCTCATTGTCACTGTGCTCCGACACCTCCTCCCCTCACACTTTCCCTTTCTCACTACTCTCTGTATTTCCCTTGCCTTTTTTGTTCTCACTCTACCTCTCCTTTTTTCTTTCCCTCCCGAACTTCTTCTAATGTTGTCTCTTCATCACGGCAGCTCCTCTCACCCTGGGCTTGTACTCAACAAATCCATCAAACAACACCTCGTCTTTGAGCTCACCCCTTCTCCTCATCATCCTCATCCCCTTCGTGTTATCTGAAAAGTGGAGGGATGTAATCATGTTTGTTTCCCACATTCCCGTCATCCCTCCCCAGAGACACTATTGGACGATAATGTCCTACTGTAAATAAAACAGCCAGGCTCAGAGTTTTGCTGCTGTCACTCACTGTGCAGCAGATTTGCCTGCATTCAGGAACAGCTTATGCATTCATGTCTGTGGCTTATGTGCTATTAAGTTAGTAGAGCGTTGTCAAATTAAAGATGGCTGTGAAATGTGCGATGCAGGTGGGATTGTTCTGAGAGAGCGAGAGGGTCCCCATCAGTCTCTGATGGGTCTCTGTCTCACAGCCACATTTGGAGCGATAACGCCAGTGATATTGCTCGGAACCTCTACCTCCCTTTCTCTCTGTTGACTGTGATTTATTGTCCTATGTGTGAAAAGGATGTGTGGGAAGGCAAAGGAGAGGGGTTGATATTGCACAAGCCTTCTGAGTATATCAAAGAAAAAGGCTGGCTATACTGAACCACACGACTATCTATGTCTACATCTGTTCCTCTCACTGTTAATCCCGGGTCTATTGCTCTGCGTCGCCCCACCGGCCCACTACCTTTCTCTTTCTCCCTGGCTTGTTTCCTCTCCCTCCCTCCCCGGCTCCCTTTCGTCCTGTCTGCTCAGATGCCTCAAGCTGATTGACAGCACATAAAATGAAATAAGGCCGGTGCTGCTGTGTCAAACAGGAGCTAGTTTTCTCCCTCATTTGCACTTCCACTCCTTTTCACCCTCTTGCCAGCCGCACCTCATCTCTTTCTCCTCTCTTCACATGCCATACATTTACTGTGTTGCTATTTGTCTCTATTATCACTAGCTTGATCATTACCTTTTCTTCAAGTTTTCACTGCTATGAAATGGAAAACTGTAGAGCAATGTTAACTATGAATGCTACCACCAGACAAAGGTCTCATATATAGGTATCTGGTCCTATCACTCACTGTGCAACAGTCCCACGCAATCATTACGGGATGTTACGGCAAATTATTTTTCCAGCCGCCTCGCTTGGGATGAGGTTCCCGTAATTTGAATGAGACAGACCTTGAAATTGACAGTGCTATCTGTTCCATGATGGAGGCTTTGTCCCCTGTTGATGTAAATTTATGCTACTCAGAAGCTTTTCAGCACCCCTCTTCACCCAATAAAAAGGCCGAGAAGTTTAACATCCATCTCTCTATGGCGCTGCTCCTCAAAGTACTTTCAAAGTGCAACACTTGCTGCCAGAGTTGAATAGAGCCCTGAATTGTCAGGAAAAATAGAGAGATGGCTTTTACGTCTATAATTAAGTTGTGTTATAAATGTCACCCATTCAGCGGGATGGAATTCATGCATACATATTATTACCCCGGGAATTCAAAAGGCAGTGCAGATCCTCTTGCTTGAAAGCAATACAATCTCTCTTTTTCCTTTCCCCCCCCCATCTCATTCTGAGCCATCAAATTCAAAAACTCAAATGTGCACTATAATTTATGAGGCTGTAGCACTTTCAATTCTTTTGAGATGTTGTGCTCTGTGTCCCTTAACTTTTTTTCTATTCTAGGTCAGGAAAAGTGAGGCTACAGCATTGTTTGTTTTTTTCTGGTGGAGAAATTTGAGGACATTGTATGTTTGACATGACTTTGCCATTGATGGTGTATGCCAAGTCCTGTGGTTTTGAGCGTCTCTCTGGCTGGGCTGAGCTGCTGGGGTCACTGGGATTCTGGCACAATATCTGATAGCCTTGTTAGGGAACCAACAGCAAGTCATCTTGCCTTACAAAACAAAAATGCTTTTGCAAGAACAAACTGCCCCTTATTATTTCAACAACAAAGGTTAAATGTGTTTGTTCCTTCAAAGACAGACTGGCAGTCAAATGGCACACAGTAGGCTGATGCATTTCAGTTGGACAAATGAAGACCTTTCCTACCTCTACCCGGAGGGGCGTTCAAGTGAAGTAAAAGGGTGCTAGAGTGCTGTGGCAGAATCAAAGGCTTCTTTGACTTATCTGTTTGCCTCTGTAGATTTATATAGCTTTGAGGACATTTGACAGTACAGGAAACACATGGCCTTTACTACTCACCACATGTCTGCACACAACAGTTTCAACTGCTTACCATTTATTGTATGGCTGGAATGTGGACTGTAAGCCTAAGGTTGAAATTGTCTTTCATTGATTGTGATCTTTTTGATTTTGTCAGGAAATGATTAAGCTGCTTGTCTGGGTAGCAAAGCTGACTCCTGAGATGTAGAAGTGAAGGGGTCACTGCCAGGCACAGAACACCCCCTGAGCCTACCTATCAGTGTTTGTAATTGGAATCAATCATCACGACTCCTTTGGGAATGTAGAGTAGATAAATGTATATAAACGTTTTATATGAATATTTTAAATAGGTTGTCAGCAGTTCTCAAGAAACCAGCGATTGAACTCAGGAAAAGCCTGTCTGGTTCTAAGACACTGGTGCTACTCAATTAATGAAAAGGGGGCAGAATTAATCCATGAGTTTGTTAATTAGGTACCTCTTGACTTAACACATGAGCTACCTGAAGGCACGGATAAGAATAGGACATAACAGAATACCGTGTGCAGTCTATGACGACCATAAAGCTTAGAGAAATAGCTCCTGTTTAATTTAATGGCTTTTGGAAAATTACCACATTTCAGTTCCACTGTATTTTACTTGTCTTTATGTTATAGTAGTTTAGAGCCTGTCCTTACCTACACACTGATACACTATTTAATCATGTGGTTAGTATACAGTATGTAACCCTCCAAAACACATTATTAATAAATTAATATTATTATTATTATTATTATTATTATTATTATTATTATTATTATTATTATTATTATCTATTCAAATAATTTTTAACATCATCTGAAATGTTAATGCAAAGAGGCTCCAGAACAATGCTGCCACCAGCCGTTCCCTTGTCTTCCGGACAACTTTTTATGTTGACTTTTCCTTTTGTGCGTTAACTACCCAACAGATTTAAGATGATTTGAATGCCCCTTGAGCAAAGCCCCCCAACCTCCCATCTGAAATTTTATGCGAGCAAAGATTCGGTTAGATAGGCAGATTATAATACTATGCCTTTGTCATCATAATCTCTTTCATGAGTGACTGCACACAAATCACAATGTGTAAATATTAAACAGATTAATAATCACAAACAAGTCAGGATAGTAAATGCCTTGGCTCCATGCTCCGAAGTGGAGGGGGTGAAATTAGAAATGGGCGAGGGACAGGATGTCCCACGCAGCTAATGCCTTCACTACAATTAGACTGATTTATTCAGAGTTATGCACTGAACACACAAACGGCAGAATATTTACAAACCAGATAACATGAAAACAATGGTAACGAATGGTGTCTTTCCGCCATATTCAAGGCCATATCCCTGATTTTGTGCCAATCCCTTCTATTTCTCTTGTTTTCTGTGTATACAGGCTGCGCCTTTGTCAAGTTCTCCAGCCACGCAGAAGCGCAGGCAGCCATCAACAGCTTGCATGGTGGACAGACTATGCCTGTAAGTAACACACTCATAACAAATGTTCTTACAACAGAATTCAGTGTCTAGAATATTTCAACGTAGTTGCAAACAATTGCTTTTCCACTCAATGTGGACAGTCATAGAACATTTTGCAAGTGATATGTCACTTTGGTGTCTATTTATGCAAGCTGTTTTGCCTGTGGTCTTACTTTTATAAAATGTTTGAGGTAGACTGGCATAAAGTTTACAACAAAGATTGGTGGACTTTTTGACTCTCTTTATTTGCCCCGCCAAGAGACAGAGCAAGCCTTCCTTTAACGTTTTCTATTCTACATGCATACCGCCACTGGAGGGTGTATAGCTCTTTTTAAAATTCAATACTGATTGTCTTTGTCTTTTTTAGGTGGTTGAAAAATTCTCATACATTTATGCCAAAAACATACACACACAAGATACCAGATCTATCTACTTATCTATTTCTTAATCTCCTTTCTACTACCATTTAGTATGTCTATACAGTTTACTATATATATACTGTATATATATATATATATATATATATATATATATATATATATACACACAGTCACCACAGTGATTCCTTTCAAAGCACATCAACAGTCCACAGTCTCACACTCAGACACTCTCGCTGTGTTATCGCACACAAAAGATTCCTACAGTCAGCATCCACCACCTTACAGCACACAGCTGCATACTCTGTATCTGTCTTTTCACTCAATATCCATTTCCTTCTCCTGCTATTCACAAGCAGACAGATAGTTTTTACATTCACAGTCTTTTAAATATATGATTATTGTGCACTGCACATGAATCACTGAATGTGTCCTCAGAAGACATTGTGTATGTAAATTGGAGTATGATGTCATTTACGTATTCATTTGAAACTGGTGTGTAATAATGGACACAGTAATGAAAGAACTACGCATAAATAGTTCAAGCATAGTATAACATGATACTGTAGGTATGAGTTTGTTATTTGGTTAATTTCCATTGTTACTTACTATACAATTATTTAACAGCACAGACTACATTATATAAAATTTCAGTTTACAGACATTTTTTAATTGGAACATCAAATCGATACTATTTAATCACAATCAGCCATTCTTAAAATCTAATGCCAGTGTTATGGTTGCATTCCACACTGAGTTTCTACTCGCTTACTGTAGTGAGAGTTAAGGTGGGAAATGCTCTAAAACACACTCACAGAGAGCCTTCAGCTTATCAGGTTCTTTTAGATAATGTGTTAGCTAACAATTGCCCTACTTACATGTCCAGAAGAAACAGAGCATCCCATTGGAAAACCTTTTCTGAACACCTGTTGATTGTATGATCAATATTCACTCGCATTTAGGTCTTCTAAAAAAACGAAATATCATAAAAAGAAATAAAAGTAAAATAAGACATGAAATAATCATAAAAGTAAGCATTCAAATAAATCATGTAATAATTGAATGTGTGTAAGCTTTCAGAGTGTTTAAAATCTAGCTCTCAATTGATTTTAAGTAGATTGTAAATAAAAAAGAAAGCTGCCACAAGAGGTGGTGAAAGCTGCCTCTGAATGCAACTTTGGTAATAGTGGATAAAATATCTGATACAAGTGATAGAATTAGGAAAAATTCACTTCTGACAATGACAGCCAATCAGTGTAAAAGTGAAAAAGTGCAAGACATAATTTATTTAACTAAACAAGAACAAATGCAATTTATTTAACTAAACAAGAACAAACTGCATGAATGACTATTTTCTGATAATTTATGGATTAACATGTTTCTCTTTGCATGGGGAAATAGCCCTCTGTCAAAAGTTAATAGTCTGAACAGCTCTCTTAACCTGTTTCTAAAACTTAATATTAGTGTGAAATTAGTGGCTTTACACTGGAAGAAAGTGTGTCATCTTCATGGTGAAGCAATTTAGTTGCGATAGTTGGTCAAAAAAGATTATTTCAGAATTTGTGTAATTAACTTTTGACACTTTGTATGCTGTCTAGGCAATTTATGGGAATGGCTAGACAGGTACTGTTAGAATTTTACCTAGATATAAATGTGTCATCAGCATAACAGTGACACTTTTTTGTTTGCTTTTGGTATGCTCAAGTAGAATTACGGTATGCATGAATACAGTAAATGTCAAAAAATATAACTGGATTGAGAACCAAGAATCTCAATTCAACTGAGATTGTAAAGATTGTAAATATGTTCAAAGGAAGGAAAACAACCATGTAAAAACCAACTGCACCAAGACCAACTGCATGTTTGAAATAAATGAAACCAGTGGCAAGAATGCTATAGATAATAATATGAAGGGCGACAGGTAAAGGACTTCATACAAGCCACAGCCTCCACTAGCAACATGGGAGATATTACTTAAAACAGCCAAATCATTAACAGTGACAGTTTGGCCCCTGTCAAGAGGCTACTTTTTGTTAAAGAATGTTACCCACTTAAAACACACTAATCAAGGGATGCTTCATTAAAGTGACTAGAAGGGAGGTTAACAAGTAAGTCAATACTATTGAAAAGCACCTTAGAGTTAGGATGAATTTTCAAAATGAGGTCAGATTAATAAACCGCTTTTGCTTCCTTAACTGCTTTCCGATATTTCAGCATTACATCCTTCACAATATTGTTGGACACTTGCAGTTTATCAGACTCCCATTAACATTGAGCTTTCCTACATTATTTTTCACAGCCTCTGTATCATCTACCCAAAACTGGGGTATTTATCTTAACATGTTGTGGAATAATGTTAAACTGTAAATGCTAGCTGCTCAGCCCAATTGTAAATCAGATCAAATAGGAGTCCCTTCATTCAGTTTACAGACATAGGACACAATACAGGTGTTTGTTCTCATGGCTTGGCTGACAACACATACCGAATATAGACCATTGCACAGAATCATACAGCATGTTGACATATAATGAGAGAAGACCTCACATGCAATGCAAGAGAACGATGCATGCAGCACTATGTTTAATGGAGACTATATTGCACGAAGATGTAGATGTAAATGTGCTTTTACTGATGTGAAATATAGTTTAACTGTACATATACAAGTAAGTGTGAAGAGTAGGTAATGGTGTTTGATATAGAGTAGTTATAAGATGCATGAAACAGCGTTAGTGTTGATTTGTATAGTTGAAAAATGAGGACACCAAACCTGTAACTCTTGTCAAGCTGCAGTTAATTAAGAATTGGATGTACTTTTGTCGGACTTGAACAAGGCCACCAAAAAGGCATAAGTAAAATAAATGATGAATAACAAAGCATCTCCCTGCCAGTGCTGGGTATGTGTTGAGTATTGCACAGCTGAACACACACATGAGCAGACACTCTTTCTGGCAGACATCCGCACCTTCACACACTTCACTGATGTTTTGCAATAAATATTTACAGACGCCTCCTGGCATCCAGGTAGTGTCCTGGAAGCCAGATGTAATTTACACATCTTTTTGATGCCACCTCATTTTGCATTACATTGAAGTGGTGAGGGAGGGAAATAAGTGGTATAGTCACTTTAACTGTATGTTTGGTTGTTGTTGTGCTCAGTAAAGACCAAACCTTTTGGCGCATAAACCACAAGGGTCAACATTTAATAAGCAGTGGGCCAAGAGCCAAAGAATAATCATGTTGCAAACTGATCAAGCACAATTATGACAGGCCTCTTACTAAAATTTGATTATAATCAAGATATTTACCTTGTACTCAAAATACCTTGTTGACTCAATCAACAGAATATGTTTACATTCAGAAGATTTACATAACTGGACTCCTCTGGGGCTGTTTTTTGTTTTCTTGCACAGATCAAAATTTGGCTCATGCGGACTACTTATGCACACTTTGTGTATGTCTGTGTTGCTGTAGCCCAGGCACATTTGTACTAGGTCGGGCCACTGAGCCACCTGAGGTCTGCTGCAGATGAACTGTCCAAGGCAACATATGGAGCCCCAAACAGACCTGGGGCGGATCAAGAGCTATCCAAAAGTTCATTAATAATCTATATTATCCATATCTCTCGCCCTCTATCCCTGCACCTGTTATCCTCCTCTCCCCAAATCCAACTTCCTCTCAGATTAATAGGCAAGGTGGCCATTAGTATCCAACTAAGGCTTTGGTACCGATGGGGGATGCAGTTAATTTGGATAATATCACTGCCACATGTCGTCAACAACAGACTAACAGGAGGCAGGATTCAGAGAGTGGGCTGCTCTGCTTACTGCTTGCTGCCAGCTGTGAGGTCTGGATGAACCTTGAACAAAGAGTTGTCTCTCACCCCTTCTCTGTCTCTCTCTCCCTCTTAATGTTCTCTCTCCAGCATCTGTGTTACCTGGCACATGCACACATGCCATAAATAATACCTGCACCAAAATACGCTGGCCCAAAATGAAAGGCTTTAATGAAGCTTAAGGGCAAGGGATGCCACCGAAGGGCATGAACTGATAGATCGGGTCACAGCTTTAATTTATGTTTATTGCAGATTGCAAGTGCTTCCAATATTAACTTAAAAAGGTGATTGGGCACAGAAAAGACACTCTCACTGGTTCATCTGTTGAATTACAGTAAGGCTGCAGAGGCACAGGTGGCAAAACTTCAAATGGAAGAGCCGGGGGCAGGCAGACAGCACCCAGCAAATTGCAGACATTGTCATGTTCGGTGTCACAGCGTGGCTGACAGGGCCTGTGGAGCTTGCCGGTGTTGGCAGCAACAAGACCGTGCATGTGTGTGATACTATAGTTCCAGATTAATGAGAGATAAGACCAAGCCAGAGAGCATAGTCATTGTAACACACAATTCATCAAATGCCACATGAAACCACTGTAGAATCTCAGCAGGCTTGTAGCTGACATACTACATGGAGTTTTCTGTTTTTGCACTCATCACATATTGTGGTGGAAACTGTTATTTACAAAATGCAGCATACACACCAAGTGAGAAATACCGTCATGAATGGCAGTGTTGCTCTTTTGTGTCTTTTAGCTTGATGCAGAGTGCTCAGTGGCAGCAGCAGCAGCAGCAGTGTGTGGTGGGCAGCAAGGCCAGACCAAGACAGCATCATCCAGTGCTAATGAGAGACAGTCCTCCCATGAGGCTAGCATAGATGTAGCAAGGTTTAGAGAGTTGAATACGAAGCCAAAGGAGGGTTCATCCAATTAACAAACAAAGTTGTTATGGTGTATTCAATTAATTTCTTACGGATTCTGTAAAAACCTGAGACAATTTTGGAAGTTTCATTTGTCATTTACCTGTTACATGTTTGCTGAATGAGGGAAAAAGAAGGTTCTTAGAACATTTGTTGGTAATCATTAGTATGCTTTTCACAATGTCAGTTTTCCCTTCAATGAGTGTGTCGTTGAATTATATTGCTGTAAGCCTCTGTAGAGGATGGAAGAGGAGCGTCTGTTTACCTGTTAGCACACACTTAACACCAGTGTCTTTGTATCACAGTAATGCAGAGATAAAAGTATAATGCCATTTCACTGGTGTAGTTGTGTTCTAATCCCTCAATTACCGTTGTGTATTTTCTCATCTACACATTTTGCGGCCTATACAAAATCCAATATGGGAGATTTTCACAAGTCAAGTGTGTTGTTTGAGAAATTAGATTAGTTTTTGAACCCGTGACAAATTCCTTAGTTGTACCTGTCAAAAGTGAAGGCTCCCTGTTGGCCCTTATCAAATTCAGCTAATTCATTTTCTCTCCAGGTATAGGAGTCATGCCAGTGGAGGTTATTATTCTGTTTGTTTGTCAGCTTGTGATTTTCTGCTACCAGTGGGGAGTGGCTGCTTTGCATCCAGTGCCTATTGTCTGCTGTCACCTGTTCCTTCATTGCCTGGCCACATATTACTCTTTCTTTATGTGGGTAGAAACTCTTGATCCCTGATCACTTGATCTGTGAGGGAGATCACACTCTGAAATCTGCTTTATCTGATTAGGCCTTGGATCTACTCTGAATATCTCTACTTGAGATGTTTGGGGGAGAGGATGAGAGAAAATTCTATCTTTTTAAAAGTTTTTTAGAGGGGACATTTTAGCTTTTATGGTATGAAAGTCAGAAATGCTAGGCTCTGACATGAGTGGCACTGCTGACAACACCGGCAGAGGCTGTTGTAGTGTTTTAATACTGCTGCCAAGTCTGTTCAGTGCAGACATCGCAGCCTGGGTTTCCTCCCATGCTGTCGTCTGCAGCGCTCTGCTGGGAGAGGCCAGACCAGGCCAGGCTCGCCTGATCTTGAGTCACAGTGCAGTGAGTGCAGGCAGCCTCAGGCTTTCACAGTCCCGATGCTCACAATGCATTCTTCATGAGGTTTTAAATGAATGTAAGAATACACACATACACAAAGCAGAAAATGAATGTGATCCAAATGCCGTGCCCCTGTACTGTAGGCAGGCTTGAGCAACAACGTCGGAGGAGAATGTTTGCTCAGTGCCAGTCACATTAAATCCAACAGCCCCGTCCCTTCAACTGGCCGACAACATTGAGAAAGAACTGAAAAAGCTCAGGAGGTGGGATAAAATAAAATTAGAAAGGGAAAAACTGTGCCGTTAACGCCGCCACATCAGAGTATTGATTTAGCTAATTGAAATGGCATCGAGGGAGAAACACCAGATGGGTCTCCTCTGGCCTGAGGTTGGGTGCTGGCTAGCTCTGATAGGATCCCATCTGAGACACACTGTCCCTGGGGTCCATGCTGATGCCTTCATTCATTCCTAAGCCTCTTTTTCACAGTTATCTACAGCCAACACATTCTCTTGGTTGAGTTAATAAAATGTTTGTAAGACACTTTCCACATGGGTTAGTGAAATGGCTTACTTGCAACGCCTCTGAACAAGAGCTTGTTTGTTTTTTGCATTAAAAAAAATGCATATGTCTTTTTTTTAAGAAAAGGGAAAAAATAGATTAGAACAGAAACTAGCTACAGAAAGGATACAACTGATGTTAGGGTAATGTCCAATAATTATATGACTAGATATTATGTAAGGTTTGTTGCAGCAACCATGACTAACCAAACCGCAAAGGACAAGACCAACCAGGCAAACTGCCATCTCAATGGCACTATCTAGCAAAACTGAGGCCATGTTTGTTGAGTGGCTGAATGCACGTACTATGCAGTTGCCATATTAAGCTTCACAAGGCATATATTTGTTTGTTACTAGGATTTTCTGTTTGGATAGCTCTGCTTTAGAAATGTGCATCGTGTCAGTAAAACTCAAGCTTTGTCTAGCTTTGTCAATTTCTTATACAGAGAGTCACATACACTTGTGCACAAAAACAGGTGTATGAAGCATCACTCACACTGGTCAGCCTTGTCTTTCCCTGTCACTGTGTCCTCTGCGCTCACATTTTCGAGTTCTACACCCAAAGAAAATATGGAAATCTAAATCAAAGCCTGAATTTGTACTGACCCTGTCAGGATGAGACATTTTGTGAAAGATAAATCCAAGTTGTGATTATGGAGTCCTTTTCTCCCCATGTCTTTGCTTTTATGATCTTACTAATCATATCCTGACTGCCCCCTGGCTGCCTGTGTCCTTCTGTCCTGGTGGTGTTCCGTGCTCTTTCCCAGCATGCATTGCCTTTAATTAAATAGGAGCCTGGTCCTCCTGACAGTGTCTGTGGCTGTCTGGCAGCCTCCTCATCCTCCCTCTCCCTCTCCTTCTCCCTCTTTGTCTCCCTCTCTATCTCTGTCTCTCACTCACACACAGACACTCTACCCACCTCTCTCCTTGCCTGGATGTCACATGAGGAACTGACTCTGGTCTCTGTCTGAAATGATTTAATTGGATGCAAACTCAGGAGCACGGACATCAATACGGAACTACATCTGCCATAAGGCAGAGCCATTAGTCAATACTTTGCCCTCCACATGCCGAAGGCTTTTGTCAGACCTAATTAGCCAGTACTGTATTCAGTGGAGCTTCACCACTGGGGGACTGGGACTCCTGTGGGATCTGGTTAGGATCACAGTTCACTCCCAGTGTATACAGTGGAGTTGGAAAGTTCACAAAAGCAAATATCACTCACTATTCTCTTCCATTTAACATTAACAGCTAAATGACTGCAGTCATGAGAGGTGCACGTTCACTTCCACTGGCTTCCTTGGGTTACAGATATTAGGTCTTAGGATATTAGGGTTGAATGTTGTGTACAATGGATATTATATGACATAAACAAATTAAGCTCACCACTGTTTCTCCTTCATAGACAACTCACACTCAGGTTTTTAATGAACGAAGGTTGATGCACTGATACAAATCAGGTCTACATCTTTTTATTATGGAGCCAACATTTTGTTGTAAGTCATCTCTCAATGGAAACACACCTATTGTGAAAAAGCTATTTCTAACCACACATTAAAAGGCAACCTTGTTTCTAAATGGCCTATATTTAGGTAATGGACAGACTGATAGTGTTAAATGTGTTCACATATCTGCACACTTCCAGTTAAAACATCACATGCAGTATTAACCAGAGAAATAGACTTATGTCAGGCTTATGTAACAATGTCAGTCAGTGACATCAGTATTCATGAGATGATAGATCTATCTACAACCCCAAATCAGAATAAGTTGGGACAGTATGGAAACCACAAATAAAAAAAGAAAGTAGTGATTTCTAAATGTACTTTGACTTATATTTCATTGCAGACAATACAACAGCACATAATTTAATGTGTTCCTCATGATTTTTATAGTTTTTTTCAAAAAAACAAAATTCCTATTTTGGGTCTTGCAACACATTTCAAAAAAAGTTGGAACAGTAAAGCATTTACCACTTTGTAATGTTGCCATTCCTTTTCACAACACTTAAAAGACGTTTAGGGACTGAAGACACCAAGTGATGAAGTGTTTCAGGTGTAATTTTGTCCCATTCTTGCTGCAAACAAGTCTTAAGGTGGGCAACAGTACGGGGTCTTCGTTTTCGCATTTTGCGCTTCAAAATGTGCCACACATTCTCTATTGGAGACAGGTCGGGACTGCAGGCAGGCCAGTCAAGTACCCGTATCCTCTTCTTCCGCAGCCAGGACTTTGTAATGTGTGCAGAATGTGGTTTTGCATTATCTTGTTGAAATGTGCATGGACGTCCCTGGAAAAGATGTCTTCTTGAAGGCAGCATATTGTGCTCCAAACTCTCTATGTACTTTTCAGCATTAATGGTGCCATCACAGAAGTGCAATTTACCTTTGCCAAGGGCACTGACACAACCCCATACCATGACAGACCCTGGCTTTTGGACTTGTTGCTGGTAACAGTCTGGATGATCCTTTTCTTCTTTGGTCCGGAGCACACGGCTGATTCATCTGACCACAGTACACGTTTCCATTTGTGATGGTCCATCCCAGATGCCTCTGAGCCCAGAGAAGTCGACGGCGCTTCTGGATACTGTTAACATAGGGCTTCCTTTTGGCACAGTACAGTTTTAACTGGCATGTGTGGCTGTAACTACGTATTGTGGTACTTGACAAAGGTTTGCCAAAGTAGTCCTGAGCCCATGGTGACGATTCTTGATGCAGTGCCGCCTGATGGATCGGAGATCACGGTTGTTCAGCTTAGGCTTGCGCCCTTGTCCTTTACGCACTGAAATTCCTCCTCATTCCTTGAATCTTTTAATTATGTTATGCACTGTTGAAGGTGAAATAAGCAAATGTCTTCCTATCTTTCTTTGAGGAACATTGTTTTTAAACATTTCAATAATTTTCTCACGTATTTGTTGGCAAACTGGCGATCCTCGGCCCATCTTTGCTCCTAAAGGACTAGACATTTCTTGGATGCTGCTTTTGTACCAAATCATAATTACAATCACCTGTTTCAAATCACATCATTTTTTTTTTTTTTTAAGATTATTATTTTGGGGCTTTTCTCTTTATTATAGAGTGATAGTGGATAGACATGAAAGGGGGAGAGAGATGGGGGATGACACGCAGCAAAGGGCAGCAGGTCGGATTCGAACCCGCGCCGCTGCAGGACTCAGCCAACATGGGGAGAATGCACTTACTGGGTGAGCTAGAGGCCGCCCCTCAAATCACATCATTTAACCAATTTACCTGATTACTAGCCCTAAATTGCTCCTGTCCCAACCTTTTTTGGAATGTGTTGCAGGTCTGAATGACAGGAAAGGATGTATATTTACAAATGAAATTAGGTTAACCAGACAAAACATGAAATATTTTGTGTTCACATTGTCTGCAATGAAATACAAGTCAAAGTACATTTAGAAATCACTACTTTCTTTTTTTATTTGTGTTTTTCATACTGTCCCAACTTTTTCTGATTTGGGGTTGTATATTTATATCCAGATTGTTAGTTTAATGCAAATTTGCTTTTGTTTAACTCCATGCAGTCATTCAAAAATATTATAATAGACTGTAAAGTGTCCAATTTAACAATTTCCATTGACACACCAAATGGAAATTGAAAATAAATGTAAGTTTAGTTGCATATTTCACTAACCTTGTAAATATACATCCCCCTCTAGGGTGCCTCGTCCAGTCTGGTGGTCAAATTTGCAGACACTGATAAGGAAAGGACTCTGCGCCGGATGCACCAGATGGCGGGCCAGCTCGGCATCTTCAGTCCCATGACCATCCAGTTTGGGGCCTATGGCGCCTACTCTCATGCTGTAAGTCTCAGCCCGGCGGGGGAGGAGACGGTGAGCTTTTAAAAAAGGAAATGAAAACTGTTGTGATTTGAGGTTTGAATTCACTATTTCTCCCACTAGGCATGTGGCACTCCCAGCAAACAACTCCTTAAGCGCTTCAGACTATTAAATGGCTGTCAGAGTCCACGTTTACAGAGGTTTTACAGAAAATGCTGGACTGCTTTTGTATTGTGTCTTGTTATCCCTTCATTTGTCCAGAGAAGTTGCTTATCATGTATGCTCAGCACTACACTGTTTTACTTTCATAGTCGTGAACATCCATTTCATATTCACTTTCCATGCCCACATTCCCTGACTTTCTCTGTGAATTTAAACTGCCTACCCAAGCTTGCCTCTTTAACATTTCATCTACTTATACATACCGTATGCCTTAACACTCAAACAGAGGTGCACTTCATTACCAAGAATGCAAACCTGCTCACCCCCTACACCTTTCCCTGCCTGCCCACCCCACTCCACCCCCCATTTCCTATTCACACATCGAAGTCACAGTCTGAGTTAGGAGTCTGTGAGATTTTACACTCACACAGTAGCTAACAACTCACCCTGACAGGTGAGAATCGCCCACTCACGCACAATCTTTCCACTAACTCTGCTACCGCGGCGGAGTTATACATATACGGTTCATATACCTGTAGATATACATAGTCTCCAGCTTGCTAAACTCATTTTACCGCATAGCCTTTATCTTGTGTAGTATAATGAGCACAAGGCCAGAGTGGTGTTATACTTGCTGGGAAGCAACACTGCAGGGCAACACAGACCACTCTGTTCAAGAACAAGGCATGGGCCAAGCAAACAGAGATGTGTGAATAAACATGCTCTTGTCCTGCGGCTATTTCACCCTCCTTTCCTTTTCTGTCCTTCCCTCCATCCCTCCTGCCATTCGCCTCTCTCCCCACTGCTCTTTAATCCTACAGCAGATGATGCAACAGCAAGCAGCCCTGATGGCAGCAACGCAAGGGTCCTACCTGAACCCCATGGCAGCCATCGCTGCCGCGCAAATGCAGCAAATGGCAGCTTTCAATGTCAACGGCCTGGTGGCTACTCCCATGACACCGTCCTCAGGTATATACTAACAGGCAGGCACACACACGAACACACCAACTGACTGGGGTGCAACAGCAGAGACATGTGCAAACAAATACACACTTGCAGGGCTTCTCTCTCCATTACTCACTGCTGCCCTGGGACATTTTCATCATTAGCAAGAATTATAGAAGCAGTAGTAATGTATTCATTCAAGGCCTATCTGCTTTTGCCCTTGTTACATTTTTTAAGATGTAGGCTCCATTTTCTGGGCTGGAGCAAACATCGGCAGTGTTGAATTAAAGGAAGCAGGGCCTTGTATAGAAGGGGGCATGATGGGAGAACAGCATTCCTTGACAATCATTGGCAGCTACATTATAGTCTCTCTCTCTGCTCCTCTCTCTCATTATCTCTCTGTTGGTCTGTCTGTCTGTCGGTCTGTCTGTTGCTCTCTCCCTCTGTGTCTCTGTGACAGTGTGTGTTTTCTGGGAACATGGCCAATCCGATGACTTTGGATGCAGAGTCCTTGGCTTATACAATATAAGAGCAAAGATTTGTGTGAGATAATCCTGGACCCCGGTCTGAACTATCTCTTTGGCCCTTGTCATGAGGAGCTTTGATGGCTCGACACTAAGTAGGCAGGCCGCCTGAAGGCAGGGTCATTGCAGATGTATTAAATAAAGTGGTTTGACGCTGTACCTAGCATTTGTAATCCACAAGGCCTACATATACCAGGTAATGCCTATCAAACATAATCCTACATGACTTAAATGCCCTTCACCTGGCTTAGGAAAAAAAAAAAAAATAAACAAAAAAAAAACATAAGCACAAGAGGGGACTGACAAGGTGACAGATATAGAATATCACTACGACGAGGAAAGGCGGTTAGAAGATGCACAGCTCTCTACATCCAATAGGGCAGTTCTGTACCCAAGTGACAGAAATATAAATATAAACAAGGCAATAATGAGAACATATTTAGAGCTCAGAATACCTTTGCCTTTATTATGTTACATTGCAGTGGTGGATGAGTGCTTTTCCCTTGCTACTGATTAGTAACTGTTCAGGCTGAATTAGTACCTTGTGAACCCCCTCTCACACCTACCTCAGGTTTTTCCAGACTACACTGTACCTTCGTGGTGAGTCAAAAGGTACGCATTTGGGCCCATTATGTGGCTGTTACTGTATATAGTAGTACATTTGTGAGAATGTACATTTCAGTACAAAATATATACTTCTCTTGTACCTCTATTTTTTGATTGTGCAGCATTTGAAGGGTGCACTCGGCAGTTTCCGTAATGACTCTACAGTATATCTATTTGCAGGCACCAGCACACCCCCGGGCATCTCTGCCACAGCCGTGCCCAGCATAGCCGCCCCTATTGGGGTCAATGGATTCAGTGCCCTTCCGCCTCAAAGCAATGGGCAGTCCGCCTCTGAGCCCATCTACACCAATGGTATCCACCCTTACCCAGGTGAGCCAATCAAGGTTTACATAAAAGAAACATGAGATATATTTGTAACATCTATTGTCATGGGACTGTTGTTCTGACCCTGACACTAACGATTAGCTGCTTGTACTGATGACGATATATGAATTATTCTAGTGCTGCTCTTGATCTGAATAAGAACATCACCTAATTGCCACGATGCAAGTTCAACACGTCAGTGGTGACAAATTGAATTACTGCATATTGCATGGTAACTGTTTAAAAGTTGACAAGAGTCCTTTTTTACTTCACACTCTCATTACATATTTTTCTGATCTGAACTGAAGCGTTTAAGGCTTGAGGGTCAATCAACAGTGTCTTTGGCAGATTCCTGAGCAGCCAGCCCTAGTATCATGATGAATCCATCAGTTCATCCATCAGTCCATTATGGTTAATTTGATGTGTCTGAGCCCGTCCTCGGCTTCTTAATGTTGTCTGGGACTGATTCCTGAAGAATTGACAGACACACACACACCCCAGCTCTGCATTATGCAAAGGCAGCTGCAATTGTAATGAACTACAAAGTGGTTTGTTTGGCATGTTGTTAATATTTGATGCAAACATCTGGGGCAAACAGGCATTTTGAAGAACTAAGATATGACAACCCACATTTCTCCCACTCCTTGTGTGATCGTACCCCGATGGTTCTCTACAGCTAAGCCAATCTTGCTCTTTATCGTTCTCTCTATATCTCTCTTTGTTTCTGTCTTGACCATTCTTTGTCTCTTCTGCTTTCATTTTCCTCTTTGTCACCCCCCTTTCTCTGTCTCTCTTTTCGTCTCTCTGCAGCACAGAGTCCAACGGTGACGGACCCTCTCCAACAGGCTTATGCTGGCGTCCAACACTACGCAGGTGATCTGTCTCTCCTACGTCCCTTCAATTGCTCCATCTGTCCCTTCCACCTCTCCGTTTCTGTTTGCCACATCAGTAGACACTATTACAGGTAGAGATAGCTGGATGACCAGCCAATTTCCTCCCGGATTAGGCTACTTTACATTAGGATTGCAAAAGGATTTTCAGTTGACTTGATTATTAGGGGTGTCACGATTCTCCAAATTCTCGATTCGATTACATTTCTTTTTTTTTAAACGCACAGGTTGCTATGCCATTTTTAGACTTGACTTTTATGCAATATAATATCTGACCTTTGTTCATAATGTACCACACTACATTGTCAAACATTTATTAACAACATAATGTAACAATAACATATCTATAACCCGCCATCTAGTTTCTCTTTTGTAACTGCAGTCTTCTTCACAGAATGACATTCAACTTCACAACAAAACAAACAAAAAACAATAAAAAAAAGCCATGTCCATAGTCTTCTCTGTCTTAACAAACTATTTCCGAACAGTTGAACATATACCACACAGATTAACTGCCATGTTAGTCGTGCTGCCGGTGGAAGAATATGGTAAACGCACATAGCAGAGCTTGCAAACGTTGTCAACAAACCTCACTGGAAATCCAAAACACTTCCACACCGGCCACTTCAGTGAAAGAGGAGGGGGTTCAAGTTCTTTCGATGGGTCTCCTGCATATGCAGTTGCCATGCTATCTTTTGACTGGCTGTAGCTAAATTAGAGGAGGTTGACTGACTCGCAGCACTTCGACACTAGTGTTGACGAACTGACCGAAGAGCCGGTTAATTAACCCGAGTTGTGTCACTGAACCTGGAGGACGAACCGACTCACTCCTGTTTTGTTACCTCATTTGTGCCCGGCAGTGCTTCGCTCACCGCTGATTTCCACCAACTGCAGAACGGCTCCGCTGCGTGTTGTCTCCGGGCTCTGCCGTCCGTCAATACCCACCGGATCCGGATTTGTTGCGGAACGGCTGTGGCCATGACTGACAGCTGTAGTCACGAGGACCCACTAGATCTCGCAAATTCACGTAGAATAGAACCACAAAACCAACAACAGTTAGTTTCCATCCAGAGGAGTAGAGGGGAAACAACTCTGTGCTGTTTTCAAGGTGTAGTGCAGGGAAATATGATCCGCCGTGAGCACGGTGTATTTTATTTTGAAAATTAACCGGATGTTTTATATTGTTTCTGTGCTCGACTTCCTGTCCCGCACTATCTGCCGTGTGCTGACCTGCTGCGGAGCTCTTCGGCGTCCGGCAAAAATAGAAGCTCTGCGACTCGGGAGGGCTGCAGACCGCCACAGCTGTGCCGGAGTCGGGACGCAGCCGTTCCGCAGCCGTTCCGCAGTTGGTGGAAATACACATATTGACTTTAATGGAAACCGATTGACTCTGCCGACGTTCTGGAGCCGTTGGAAATTGGGGGTCAAGCTGAGTGCAATCGGTGTACGCTCATGGATGTATTAAGAGAACGCTCCGTTGTGTGTAGCTGGTCTTCTTCTGCTACTGTGTGTGTAGTAATTTAGCTCATTAGCACCTCCACTGCAGTGGTGGTAGAATCAATCAGGAAATGGGCTACCTCGAACCATAGACAAAAGGCGTTTTCCCACCGGATAGTACTTGTACTTTTTAGGGGAAAAGTACACTTCTAAGCAGTTCTAAGAACTACTCTCCCCCAAAATCTTTTTTTCCATTTGCATTCCCACCGGCCAAGTGACCACAGTGACTGGTAAGAGGGGTAAGGGAGTGACGCAAGCACCGCAACGGTCTTTATAACATCGTCACTAGACCTTAGCACCACATACAACAACAAGCAGCATGATGGAGGAGACCATCAGAATGTTCCTGTTGTGTCTTGCTCCTCATAACGGAGTTTGAACGGCTGCGTTTAAAGACTAGGCTGGACATAACAGAGAAACACAGACAATAAACAAAAATAAATCTTTTTTTTTCCATTTGCATTTGCACTGGCCAAGTGACCACAGGGACTGGTAGGAGGGATAAGGGAGTGATGCAAGCACAACAACGGTCTTAATTAAAATCAGAAGAGAAATACGCCAAACTATATAAATCTAATGTCTAAATCTATGTCATAATTTAAACAAGTCTCCCGAAGAGAAACAGGTCTCTCTCTCTCTCTCTCTCTCTCTCTCTCTCTCTGCCTGTGGCCGTGTGTGTGTGCGTGCGTGTGTGTGACGGCGGACCAGGCGCTTGTGGAGTTTAACGGCAAAAAGGCAGTTAACCACACGTTCCCGTTAATCTTATGATGGACATGTGTTGTGATATTTAAACAAACAACGGCAAATTAAAAGCCTTTTATTTACGAGACAAGTCTGAGAGTCCGCTATTTACAGCGGGGCGTCCCAGGATGACAGGCCAACCTTCGAACAAGCGATCCGGCTGCTTCTCAACTCCGAAAACTTTGAAACAAAAATACGCCAAAAAAAGTATGAACTATATACTAAATCTAATATAGGCTATATATGTCATAATTTAAACAAGTCTCCTGAAGAGAAACGGGTCTCTCTCTCTCTCTCTCTCTCTCTCTCTCTCTCCCTTCCTGTGGCCGTGTGTGTGTGTGTGTGTGTGTGTGTGTGTGTGTGTGTGTGTGTGTGCGGCAGTTAACCACACGTTCCCGTTAATCTTATGATGGACATGTGTTGTGATATTTAAACAAACAATCCCTCAACGGCGAAATAAAAGCCTCTTATTTACGAGACCGCGGTCTGAGAGTCCGCTAGTTTACAGCAGGGCGTCCCAGGATGACAGGCCGGCCGGCGAACAAGCGATCCCCGGCCGCCACCAGCTGGCAGTCCCTTCACTTTATGGAGCTACTCAACTCCGAAAACTTTGCAAATTGTCAATTCGGCAATGATTTTTGGAAGACTGCCTATATTCGAAATCTAAACAGTTAATTTATCGCCTAAAACGTTGTCAGAAGTGACTTTAACGATGAATAAAATGGTGAAAATGGTTAAAAATGTCCCGCTGTTGATCTGTCTGCAAGTACAGACGGCGCACTGCAAGATCTGGGTTGGCAGTGGGCGTGACTTATAATTTCGACCAATCAAGTAGACCTAGGAAAAGGGAAACGAACCTGCTCTGAAGTAGGAGCTAAAAAAGTCCCGAAATACGGCCAGAGGAACTAATAAATCCCCAAATTTGTCCGGTGGAAACACGACGAAAAAAGTGTTCTAGGAACGTTTTAGTTCTAGGAACTGCAAAAGTCCTATAGAAGAAATGGACCAACATATCCCGCTGCTCTGGACGGAGACCAGTGAAGTCTATTAGAAGCACTTTTCCGGTGTTAGCCGAGCGCTACTGCGCAGCTGCAAACTGAGTTTGCCGACGTAGGTGTGATGTGAGTAAACTGTCTGAAAGTTGTAAGTCTTCTGGTAGCTGTGCCAAGAGAAATTTCAATCATTCCGAATCTTGCAGAGACGGAGAACGTAAGTATATGTAAGGAGATAACATAGGCACAAGCTAATTTTTGCTAACTAAAATGCTAGTTAACATTAGTAATTAAACTTAAACAGCTAATGTAAGTCCAAACTGCCTGTGAGCTTCTCGTGTACTGTAGGGTAATTCCTCTACTATGTGACAGTAAGTCGCGTGGTTCTGACACAATCGTTAGCCTATTTTTATAAAAACGTCTACTACAGAGCCATAACGTGAGGTACAAGGTAATGGAGCCTTTTATACAGTGTCGTGTTTCTTTACAAATAAACAATGGACAAATAGAGTCTTTAGACACTTTAGATGTAACGTTATCGGCTGTCAAAGTGATGCCAAAATGAATGGCAGTCAATGGAATGCTAACAGGGGGTGAGTGCTTCGTAGCATTAAAATGGCACCATAGCGGCTTCGCTCTGTGGAGTCAGGCTTACCCCCTTGGTGGAGGCAGGCTTGTCCCCTTGGTGGGGGCAAGCTTGCCCCCTTGGTTTTTTTCTATGGTTTTTATCCACTTGGCAAGCCAACTGGACGTGACATAGGGGCGTGGCAGCATCAACAGTTACATTTTTTATTCAAAATTCGAGATTGTGACTTAATTTCAGTTGTGACACCCTTATTGATTATACACCCACAGTACAAAAGTACACAGAGAGCTGAGGATCAGAACCTCCCATAGCCTCATAACCACTGCTTTCTGCCTCACATCAGCTCTCATTAACAGTATAAGTAAGTCTGCCCCTCTTTCTTTGTGTGTCTGCTTAGTTGAACTTCACTCCACTCCCCTTTTGTCATACTCTTTGTGTAGTGATCCACCAGCCAAATGAGCCCAGGTTCCCAGTCATAATGCAATTTATTTATGCAATGTCTAGAGGACGCAAATGAACAATGGAATAATGATTTGAGTTTTGTTGTGTTAAGTATGAAAATAGAGATGTGAAAAATTCCACTCTGGTTCTCCCTTTGCAACAGCAGCCTACCCTGCCGCCTATGCGCCAATCAGCCAAGCGTTCCCACAGCAACCAACCATCATTCCCCAGCAACAGAGAGAAGGTAAGAGCGAGCAAGCGCGCCCACCCAAGATAAAAGGTGATAATTGCCATGTTCCATTCTAATGTAGCTGTGCTGCTTTGAATTAGCGAGGGAGGGAAAAAGCTGGCTGGGGAAAATGTGAGAAAAAGGCTCCCCATTTAAAGAGAAGAACATTAGCAGTGAGATGGAAAGTTACTCTGTCATTATTCAAAAACTGCACTAATTCAAACTCGCAGCGTTGGACTGCTTAATCAGTCCATTACAATGTGTTTAAGTGGTTATAAATATTCATCAGATTAATTAGCTGCATGCATAATCATTTATTACCATTCCTAGTGTAGTGTTCGTTCTTATGCCACAGCATCAGATGTAATAAAGCATAGGATATACTGTGATGGTAAATCACTCTTTTTGACGCCACTCGTCAGTCTCAATTATTCATCTATATGATTGTATGAGACAGCATAGAGTGGCATGAATATTCAATATAGAAACTCTGAAATGAAGTGTCTCTAACATTGCCAAGAGGAAAGGTTAGTATACGTATGTCTGCACTTTTTCAGTAGTGTGAGTGCATGCCAGGGTCACAGTGCTGAAGTGTATCATAAGTTCAGATAGACACAAACTTATCCTCACATCAGCAGCTTATTCACTTTACATGGAGGCATAACTTCACACCATAGGAAAAACACAGCACATCCCATCTCTCACTACCTTGAAACATTTTCATCATTAGCAAGAATTAGAGAAGTCATGGTTGCACACACACACACACACACAAACACACACACACACACACACACACACACACACACACACACACACACACACACACACACACACACACACACACACACACACACACACACACACACACACACACACACACACACACACACACACACACACACACACACACACACACACACACACAGCTATTCTTGGTTGAGCCTCCTCTGGGTCTCAGTCCTCTGCCTCAGTCTGCAACTCTGCCATTTAACAAGAGACACCTAAACCTGATTACACAGTCAAGCCTCAGCTTCAACCTCCCTCTGAAAGATAACAATTGCAACAATAAAATCTAGCAGTCTGTTTGTCTGTGTGTGTGTGTGATTTTGTGTCAACAAATAACCCCCCCCCCCAAAAAAAACAAACCCCCAAAAAAATACCAAATACCAAATTTGCAATTCGCCATCAATTTTCGTAAAACGGCCCATATTTGCTCTACGTAGTTTAGTATTGGAATAACAGACGAACAATGTATAACATTTCTGAGATGTGTGCAACCTAGATTAAGAAGACTAGCTGATCTCAGGTCAGTGGTGTAGCCTATGTAAATTTTGGGCCGTGACAAAGACAGACACTTGAGCCAAATAAGGGACAGGAAGCGAGTTGACGTCAACTCGAAGGTTCGTTGGGATTTGCCCGTTTTCAGCAGCAGTTTCAAATAGTGAGATTTGCAGAGGAAAGAGGTGTCTGTGGGATTTTGAGGTCCTATGCATGTCCTGTTTACCCACCAAACTGTCGTTATTCAGCTATGACAAGGTAAACTCGGTTTTGCATTCTATCACCCCTTTAAGATTGTTAGTTTGGAGTAGCGACACAACTGTGCAGCTCACCTAAACTAACACCACTCTTACATACCAGTTGGGGACATTTTTTCCCCCTCAAACAAACCACTTCTTCAAAGCATGAATTCTATAGGACCTAAACCGACAGAACTGAGATTCAGCCTTTAACTGTTACCAAAAAAAATCCCCACTCCGTCAACCTGTGTGTGTGTGTGTGTGTGTGTGTGTGTGTGTGTGTGTGTGTGTGTGTGTGTGTGTGTGTGTGTGTGTGTGTGTGTGTGTGTGTGTGTGTGTGTGTGTGTGTGTCCTCTATCTCGCCGAGGCATACAAGCAGTACAGCCAGCCACCACTCCTGCCCTTATCAGCCTTCTCACCAGCCCCATTCTCATCTCGTCATGCTATCACCCAGAGCAATGAGACAGGAGAGAATGCTAGCCGGGCAGCCAGCTGCAAGCATACTGTCCCAGAGTCCATCACATGTCTCTCTCTCTCTCTCTCTCTCTCTCTCTCTCTCCCTTTATCCAGATTGGCCTGTACAATATGTGGCAGCTGGGTGGATGAGTGTGGAGGGATGGAGAGAGATTGGAAGACAGTCCTACTGTCAGAGAGTAATTGGAACAAAAACTTGGCTTATGCCCCCTCCTCCTCCCCTCTCTCTTCCTCTGTGTCTCTCTTTCTCAATACAAGCGTCTTTATCTTTCTCTTTCTCTTTTAATCAACCTCTCTGTGTTTTTTCTTCCTCCTGTTGTATTTGTTTTTGTCTCTGGCGGTTTTTCTCTTTTATTGCTCTCTGCGACTGTTTACATGTGCACTCCAATTGCCTCAGACAATAGTCAAATGTAACTGTATATATATATATATATATATATATATATATATATATATATATATATATTTAAGTGCTACTATAAGTGCTACTTATCTATACAGTTATGTGAAATGGGATTCAAATGGAAACCACAAAAGAACCTGTCCAAACTACGTGTGTGACCTTATGACACTCTAAAAATAAGATTAAGGTGTGTGCACGACACCATAACTAGGCTTAAAACAACTAATATTTGTGCCACATGAAACATAATCAGCATTTGGTGTTTACAAGACTCCTGTGTTGCTTGGATTATTGTCGCGATTGCTTTATTATGTCATTTTTCCACATGTGTTATTATGGCCTCTCTCTCACTGCTTATGCTCCCAATGTAACCCTCCTGTTGTGTCTTTCTCATCACCAGGGCCAGAAGGCTGCAACCTGTTTATTTATCACCTGCCCCAGGAGTTCGGAGATGCAGAACTCATGCAAATGTTCCTGCCTTTTGGCAACGTCATCTCTGCCAAAGTGTTTGTGGACCGAGCGACCAATCAGAGCAAATGTTTTGGTGAGTCTAAAAAATCGACAGTGAAGAGAAGAGAAAAAAAAGTGAGCAAAGCAATGCACAGGTGCTCCCTGGCTCCGTCACACAGGCGGGATGCAGCAATAGAAAAGGGAGATTGTGGCGTGAAAAGGTGGACGCTCTAATTGCCTAAAACAACACCCACCATGAATCCCTCACATAGCTACTGACCCAAACATCTTTCCACAATTGCCATTTGCTGCACACATATTCATCACTCTATCACACCATTCCTAATACAATCCGGATCCATCTCCCCTTCTCTGCCTTTCCCAGACTTCCTTACCCAAGAGAAAAGCATTTTGGTATGTCCCCCCCTTCCCAGTCCTCCAGCTGGGCAACCAAGCAGCATCCCGCCACCCCACCCTTCCTTTCTCTCGCCTCCCACACTGCAAACCAGTTCATCAGGATGGAGGCGGTGCAGGTGGAATCCATGGGCTTAAAGAGATAATAATAGACTGGTGTGGGCCATACTGTTGATTCAGTTGGACAGCAGCACCCAAGAGACAGAGAGAGAGAGAGAGAGAGAGAGAGAGAGAGACAGAGAGAGAGAGAGAGAGAGACTGAGACTCCCAGCATTGGCTTTCTTTCAGTTTCCGTTCAACATGGCATGTCTATGAGGCTTTCTCTTCCTCTCTTCCGTCATCTGTCTTGTTCTGTCCATCTCAGGACTCTCTCTCCCTCTCCCTCTGTGTGCTCATCTCGAAACATATGTCTCTCGCTATCACTAGCCGTCAGTCAACAAGGGGGGAAGGACAAAGGGGCGGTGACCTCATCAGTCTCACCGGCTTATTTTTTCCACGGCTTGTAATTAAGATCTTGGCTGAAAAACAGCAATTTAACCCATGATTCTTTTGTGGGGATTTCTCCCCCCCCCCCCCCCCTTTAATTTCTCCCTACTTTTTATAGCAGAAGCCCCAGGGCTCCTGTGTAAGACATTAACAAATTTGGCACATGATGTTGTGCATTAAGGGGGATAAGTTATTAGGCCTCTAAGAACTTGGAACACTTCATCTTAAAAATGTGAGTTTAGCCTTGAGGATGTGGTTAATGGGCACTGTAGACTCACGTACATGTGTAGATATACTGTATTATATATATTAGTGCTGTCAGTTTAACGCGTTATTAACGGCGTTAATGCAAACCCTTTTTAACGCCGACAATTTTTTATCGCACGATTAAAGTTCTTTCGGATCCAGCTAGACCGGAAACAAAACAGACACGCCTGGGCAGCAAAATTACGAATCCCACTATGGCCACGCCATGTCCCGCCGTACGAAGCAGCTTGATTGGTGGTGGTTAGGCATTTCACCTTGAGTGGTTAAGGTTAGGATAGCGGATTGGTCAGGGGATAGGACCTGAACAAATGGGGTTATGTTACCTTGGACGTCTGGCCAATAGTAGTGATTGAAGGGCGGGTCTTGGCACACACTTGTTTGGGCTTGCGAGCCGCGTAGCTAGTAGGCTCGTCAAGGTGATTAGCTTCAGAGGAAAAGTTAACCCTCTCCTTGATTTTACGTTGGTTATGGAGGACAACCAGGAAATGAGTCGGGGGAAACCGTAGTCGCTATGACAACCAGTCACGCTCGCTTCATCCATGAGGCAGTACTATCTGCAATGGAAAATGGAGGTAACAGTGTTACATTATGTCACAGATTATTAGCTCCAAGTGAGAATGTTAGTGTGAAATTGAACACTACGTATATGCCAATGTTGTTTTCAATAAAAAACACATTTGCACAAAGCAAGCCGATCCACTTTTCCATGTTGATAAGAGCATTAAAATGAGAAAATATAATGGGACAAAAAGAAATCAAGGGACATTTAGAATAGATACAAATGTGTGATTAATTGCGATTAATCGTGAGTTAACTATGACATTAATGCGATTAATCGCGATTAAATATTTTAATTGTTTGACAGCACTAATCTATATCTACTACATACAGTATAGAGATGTAGAAAAATAGATGGATGGACAATTGTACATTGTAAAAATGTACACACTTGGCCTTGTGCACAGTGGTGTGGAAAAAAACTCAGTTTTAACTGCAAGGATAGATACCAAATAGACATCTTATTTTTTTTTATTTGTTTTTTACAAACTAACAGAAAGCCAATGACCTTACTTTTAGTTGAGGAGATAATTTCCAAAGCACTCCACTTGTCCTGTGAATTTGAATAGGACAAAATGAAAAGTAACTTATTTACAATGTTTCAAAAAGCAGCACAACACAGTCTCTAGTAGATGCAGTATGTTAAATATTTTGTTAATATTATTAATACATTCAAATGAAATACCTCTGAAATATTGCTTGCCACTGCAGAATGATTCTAGTGAGTTTCAAAGAAACATCTATGCGTACATGGCCTGATTTCTCTGCAGCACAGGTGAACTACATTTGGGGATTTTGGGAGAAGATAAACAGACATCACTCTTTGAGATGGAGGGTTTACAGAGAAGCTTGGAAATTTGAATATGATGAAAAGGTCACTGTAGGAGCACTCGAAGCACGTTCTTTTAAAGGATGTATTTCTGAAGTAGGATTTGGAGTATATACTCCTAATATAGTCTTTTTATTTGCTTTGCGATGAAATGGATATGAATACGTGACATGGTGTGATATTAAACACTTGTGCAGGTGAGATGAAGAAAACACTTGAGGATTTCAACATTTCAACTCAAAGCAATTAAAAATGAAGAAGGTTGACAAGAGAATCCACAAGTGACATGGGTAACAGCCTGTGTTATTAGTTAGTGATGCCTTATTGAGTCACCGAAGGGATAGAAAATCCATAAGGCAAATGTGTGCACCCCATACTCACTCACTGTTGAGGAGCTATATGGTTGTGTTTAATCTAGTCCCGCTTTGCCAGACCTTCCTCCACAGCGCTGCAAAGGAGGGTCTTGCTAGTCCACATAGCATTCCGGGATGGGAGAAAAACGGGCTCTGGGTTATTGGCATTCTTTAAACCAACCACAATCGTCATGGGGGGCACTAAGCTCCACACGGAGCAGCTGCAAAATAGCCTCGGTAAGAATGGAATAAAACACACACCTAAAATAGGAAGCCCACCAAATCTATATGCGGAGATGACTCTTTTTTTTTCATTCCCACTTTTAAGTTGGAGAAAGTTGCCTGTGCATGTTTATTCCATCTGTACATTCATGTACATTCATTCATTTACTGTGCACATATTCACCATCCTCAGTTAATTTAACATGTTTAGTCTTTAACAGCCACCCTTAAGCCATATGTTATTTAAAAGAACAAGCAAATCTCCTATCAACACTTGCAAATGTAAAATAATCATCGCAAAAAAAGTGCATAGAAATATATTGAAACTGTCAAGTTTGTAGCACTATTTTTAAGCAGCATCAAGTGATCAACTGGAGGTTGACTAACTTGTTCAAATGAAGTTGATTGGTAGTTGCAGCAGAGCAGGGGACAAAGTTTGTCAAAGCCTATGCGCGTATTTCAACCAGGACCTCACCTCAACACTACAGCCACCCCTGCAATAGTGCAGAAAGGGTTTTCATAGTACCAAATAGCATCAGTGCACAGCATCACTACATAGTAAGTTTTTTTTTATGGCAATGTGAGACTTATATACTATACTATACTGCTATACTGTAGCATTCTCAGCTGCTCAACCAGGTCCAGGACTTAGATTTTCCCCATTGTCACCGAATAACTTTTGCAACTTTGTGTGTGTTTGTATTAAAAATGCATAACATTACAACACATACAGACATTCTGCTAATATGGATGGCTGCTGTGAGAGCCATACCTCAAACACTAGTAGCATCTGGGGTATTGCGTTTCATAGCACCACACACATCAGTGCTTGATCAAAGATATGAAACATAAGCCAGTTACTTTGTCTCGAGAAAACAGCTAAAACTTCAAGCATTATCAAATATCTTAATCTTCTTTTAGAATGATTTAATGCATATGGATTCAAGCAATTATTGCAGTGCAGTCTTTCTCGTACTATGACCCCCAGCATCCTTTCACCTCTTTGACATGTGGATGTAAATGTGAGGTATGGAGATTCGTTAAAGCCAGGGATAGTGTGTGTGTGTGTGTGTGTGTGTGTGTGTGTGTGTGTGTGTGTGTGTGTGTGTGTGTGTGTGTGTGTGTGTGTGTGTGTGTGTGCGTGTGTGTGTGTGTGTGTGTGTGTGTGTGTTTTGGGAGGGGGATCACTGCCAACTGACAGGCCCTTCCCTGCTCAGTTTGTTTAAAGGGTTTGTAAAAGCAGCAGCCTTATCTCACCTGCACTGACAAAAGCCTGCCCTCTCCCCCCAAATTAAATTGGACCCATAGCGGTGTGATCAAATCAGCTGGCAGGCGGAAAATTCAGGCCGTCAATCACAGAGGTGTCTGATAAGAGCAGGCAAGGAGTCCCGGTGTGGAAAGCTGTGGGCTCATTCCGCCTCGACACTTAGGTGATAACTCAGAGCAGCAGGCACCTCCGTCCTACACACCTTGCTCCTAGCATCTCGTCACGACCCCCATGCCCTTTACTCTTTACTCAGATACACGCTCAGTCACACACGTACATGGACATACACACAGCCCTGCCACTCTCACATGCCTCAAACACTCAGGTAACATTTACAGACTTTGCTCTAAAAATCCTCACACCACATGAGACTCCTTTTTTCTCTCTCTAATCTCTGAACACCTTTTCATGTTTTTTTGTTCTCAACTCGCGGTTTCTAATGCCTCTTCTTCGTTTGATTTTTAATATCTGTGTTATTACCCTTTGTGGTGTTTTGTGTAATCTTTTTAATTCAAAGATTTTCAATTAATCTGTTGAAAAGAGAAAACAAAGAGCTATTGTTGTGTCATTGTTGAGTTAAAAAGGCTCTTCTTCTCCCCTCTTTTTTCTTTCATCTCGCCTGTCTTTTCTCCCCATCTCTTTCCCATCTTCCTGTTTCTCTCTCATCTCTCCCCCATTCTTCTCCACTCGTATGTTGTTCCATTTTCCCATTTTTCTCTGCCCCCATCTCTCTCCCGTTCTGTGCGCTTGTCTTAGGCTTTGTGAGTTTTGATAACCCGTCCAGTGCTCAAGCCGCTATTCAGGCCATGAACGGCTTTCAAATAGGCATGAAGAGGCTGAAGGTGCAGCTAAAGCGGCCAAAGGATGCCAACCGACCTTACTGACTCATCTGCTGTCCATACCCAGGTATAGTGCCGTGCCATTCTATGCCATGCCTGTTCTCAAACCAAACTGTTCTCTTAATTTGGATAGTTTAGTTATTGTTGCTGCAGAGAGTGCATTTAACTAGTATGCAAACATGTTGAATATTCTTTAGAATTTAAATCTATGTAGGATTATTTTCAGTTGTATCCAACCATTAATAACTGGAAGTAAATAAAATATAATTTAAAAACAATTATATGGACTACTATATCCAGGGAGGTGTTACCTGCAGGGCGAGATGGAACAAGAGGAAAATTAACTGCACTAACTCACCAGTCTTCCAACCAGTAGAAAGGCCATCATGCATCATTTGCATAAAATACTTTCTATTGAAATGTACATGTATTAACATGACAGACTAATAAAACTAGAAAGTGCATACATTAGTTCAATATTAAATATGACCAACTAGGGAAACAGTCTGACTTTGTGCCATGAGCCCTGCTGTGACATGACATTTCTATTTTTGCAGGTCAAAGTGTTCATAAAAAAAAAAAAAAAAAAAAAAAATATATATATATATATATATATATATATATCTGGGCACTTGTTTCTTGATGGACCTTCATCAATACCCAGCTGTGCATAATTACCCATCTACTGAGGATGGCGTTTAGAATCGATGCAAATTGTTGAGCTACAAATTCATAAAACCAGAGAGCAGTAATTTCTCTCCTACAATATCTCTGTGTTAGATTCCTGTCAGCTGCTTAGATAAATCTAGAGGCCCTTTCAGTTGAACCTTTACTTACAGGAAAATTCATTGAGGAGATGCACAATAGTACAGAGTAGATTTATGGAATAACAACTTTTTACAAGACTACTGATGAGCATGATGAGTAAATGCATAGTTTGAAAGAAAAGTTTGTGCTCACAAAAATACATCAACAAAGACGCTTAATGGAAAAGCACTTACTCACCCTACAAACTGCAGTGGCTTGTATAACAGTGGAAAACAGCACCAACCCTAGGAAAGCACTATTTGGTTAGTTCAATTGAGTCTTTACCAATCTTTTCTTAACTGAAAGTCATAGTCCATTTTCATATTCCGGCATTTATTGTTTGCCAATTTTCACAAATAGCAAAAACATAGCATAGGAATGTTGTGGTATTTTAATTTTAACTTGGTTATCCAATGAGTGCATGTCCTCATATCTCTTTTTGATTAACTGTAACCTTGTAGCAAAGTAGAACTGAATGCTATGACTGCACATGCCAATGTAAACATGTTGGACATGTGTTGTGTGGCTTTGGGGAAACATCTGTTCAAAACTATATGAAAACTGTTCATTTCAAACAGTTTTACACATCCACAGCAACAGAGTTCATTTAATACTGAACAATTTTTAAGTGAAAAAATTACCTACTGAAATCAAGCTCATCCATTGTGGAATAGTTGTGAACTATGCCAACATGTATCTGCTTTTTTAAAACTTTTTTATTGATGCTTGTTTATATGAAGTATGTACTCACGAAGTAGAGCAAACAAGAGATCTTGCAAATGTATGGTTGTGCTGATAGTAGATCTGCCACCAGATATGTCCAATATCTTAACTTCCTTGTTTGGGCCTTAAAAAGTCAGAGCGTTCATACAAAATAATAAAATGGAAGGTTTACTTAAAGTGGCACCATCCTTCAATAAAGACTCATTTCACAGTGTCAGGCTTGATTCAAAGAATCATCACCCATCTGTTACAAAGTGCAGCTGCCAGCGCAAAATAATATAGATGCATGCTCTCTTCGCTCAATTGGCCAGGCAACTTTTCATTACAATAACATAAGCCTGGATTATATTCCTCCATAAATAAAAGCATGGTAATACCATTTGTCTGTTTTAGACTAGACTCTTTAAAAGCCACAAGATGGCATTAATGGAAGGTGGTATGCAATACAAATGATAGATGCTCCCTTTATCTCTTGCCTGATAGAATTTGAATAGAGCCATGTCCTGCTAATTGAAGAGAGGCTTTCAAAGCAGACAACCTAAGAGGGGGGGGGGGGGGGGGGCAAATAGAAAATATCCTCCAACAGTGTTGAATGACACGGCAGAGATGAGAAGTACCGAAATTGTCCACAATAACATTCTGTCATTCTATCAGGAAACATGTGTGTGCATGTTTGTGCGTGCAAGTGTGTGTTTTTTCATGTCCTCCTTCATCTTTGGTCTGGTTCAATCCATCTCTGTGTTTTTCTTCTGTTATTACATCACTTCTGTTGTTGAGTTAAGGAAAACCAATAGACCAAAACCAAGAGCAATCCCATGAAAACATTAAAGAAAAAATACCCTAGTGGGGCTTCTGAAGCCAGCTCTTGGTTTATAGATTCTTCAAAACCATGCGGGATCTTTATTTAAAGAAGTTGGCTTTGAAAAATTTGACCAATCTACTATAAAGAACTTTTTTTCTCCTTTTCATTGATTGCCTTGTATTGCAGAAGACAGTACATTGAGTTATTAAGCAAAAGACTAAAATAAGTTAAGTTCAACTGAAACTGTTTCATTTTCTAAATCCAACTGCATTATAACGATGAAACTTGAATGATGATTTTTCTGTGTTCCTTAGGTAAAACTTCAACATGCAGATAACTTCAGAAGTCCCCTATTTTTTTCTCTAATATGGACGATTTCGCTTTGAAGTTGAATTAAAAACGCGATCAGACAGCATTCTCTTCTGCTGGTCTCAGGGGCCCAGCTACTCGGAAATTGCGTTCTGTGTCTTAAAGATAAACTTAATGCAAAAAAGCTGAAGCACTCACTGTACGGCCACCCTCAGCAAACAATGCAAGGCAAATCCAATTACTGTAGACAGGACAAGTTTCTAAAATATGCATTTCTGCCTTAAGGGTTATCTTTGTGAATATAAAAACATCAATTCAACCTTTTAACCTGCAAATGTTGTCAGCCTGAGAATATTTCACCACCACATAGAGGCACAAGATAATGCCCTTTTTGTGCTGTGTGATATTTGTTCTGTTATTTCTGTTTTACTTGTCAATTCTTTTTTTCTTCTTCAGTTTTTATGGTAATAATCATAATAACCTCATTTGATTTGTCGGGCCGAATAAGTGAGCGTGTGGAATACATATGGAAAGGATGCTTTGACTTCTAACTTAAGGAAAAGAAAATACCACTGTTTCTTTCCTTTTTTTGCACTCCCACCAACCTGGCAACCTGACATGACCAATCACAGTGTGAGGTTGGCCTTTCTCCGCTATAGCCACACCCCCCCCCCCCCCACCCACACACCTGTCATGGGGCCAAGTTCCCACAGCTGTAAGTTGAACCCATGGTGTCATTTTCTTTTGGATGACGTCATGTGGTGGGACTGTGACTGCGTTGCATGACGTGGCGTTGATTGATATCTCTAAACTCTATCTCTTTATATTCTGCCCTCCTTTTATATGTATATATATATATATATATATAATGTATATTGTATATTGGCAGTTTGTGGAGTGCAGTAAAATGATGCCTTTTCTTTGCTAGTACCTGTTGTACATAATGTAACTGACATGCTTACTGGTTGGTTGATTATAGCTGGAAGTGGCCTTTAACCCTTTTGTGCTATTGTACCGTGTGCCCTTGTGATGTTTTACTTCTCGTGTGGGGTTCATGTGTATGGATGTCCTGTATTTTCTATTTCTCTATTTCTTCACATTTTCTTCATGTTTTTTTCCAGTAAATTATTTTTTTATTTTAATGAAAGTCTAAATCTTTGCAAAAAAGGACCTTTTTCTCCCCCCAATCGACAGCTGTTTAGTTGAGAGATGGCCAAGATGACCCTATGTTTGTGCAGCCAATTAAATCTCCACCAATCCCGCAGAGAGCACAGGCAAATGTTGACACTCCACTTCTCCATGGATTCCATCTGCACAGGGAGTACTTCTCCAAGATTGTTTTGTTTGCCTAACATGAGAATCACTTCCCATGTATTTATTTATGAGGGAGCAAACCAATTGCACCGTGATAGCAGAGCTGCAGGCAGCGCTGCAGACCCACATGGTCAAAATCTGTCCACGACACAGCCATGCTGTACATAGATGTACAGTATAAGCAGGGAACGGAATATTACAAAAATACAAATACCTGGGACGAGTATTTGCTACTGCATGTTGTTTTTTAGTAGGATTATGCCGCCAGATAAATTAGCTCTTATTTATATTGTGGCTTGTATCTGAGATAATTGTTACTCGGCAGCAAACAGAATTCAGAGTGAAAAGGGTCCTTTCTTTGCAAGTTTGTTTCTATCCCTGCAGGCAAAACCCTGATAAGAGTTAGTAGTTTTCATGGAACTCGTACTGCTCTATTCATTCAGAAGCCCTGCAGGCGACTCTCCCTCCCGTAGTCTATCCAATGAACTCAGGGGGTGTCTAGCCAGGCATGCCGGGAGGGATAAGGTCTTTCTGGCAACAACTATGCCTCTTACCTGCCAGGTGTCTTTTATGGAGCCATCTAAGTAGGTGGTGGTGTGGGGGGAGGGCATAATGCTGGCAAAAGAAAAGGTCTATTTTAAAGCCACTGTGTGTTTATGCTGTGTGGTAGATGTATATCTGCTAGTGGCATATAAAAGAGAGCATCTGTAATCGGGATTGCTTTATGCTGCTAATGTCTGGGCTTGCTTTGGCACACATAAGAAATAATCCAGAATCCCCGCTCTTGCATCTAAAAAGCAGATCTATTATGAAATGGTAACAAGGTCATTTACAGGAATGGAAAGGTAGAACAAAGAGCGTCTGGGCACACATGTTCCTGTCCCAAAGTCAGTCCCTTTTATGTTCGCACCCAGAGAGTGATTTGCTGTTATTTCGTAGCCTTTCTTCACCCACATCGTAGCTCACAACATATTAGGGATGATAGGCTGCAAACTAGATATTTTATATCCAGAGCTCGGCAGCGTGAACATATTTAGTGACAGTGCAGTGTTTTAAGTCAATACAAACGCAGGGGAGATGCTATGTTGGTTTTTCCATTGGAACCTAATCAGGCGCAATTTCTTGAAATATGTACTTTTTTTTTTACATTGGACAACCATCAGTTTTTTCTGTCATAATGATTACACAATTTCATTCACATTCTTTTCTTTGTTTCCTTCTTGTTCTTTTGGTAGTTTGTAATGAATTAACAATACAATGAATGACAGAAACATATCAGGCAACATTCAGCTGTATTTCCTTTCAAGCAGGGATATGTAGTCAGTTTAAATTAGGCCTTCCTTGGATTAGTGCTGTCACAGTGTAGATGTCTGTTCCATATGGTTAAAACACAAATCTCCCACCCCACCTCTAGCCCACTTATTTCTGGTTTTGATTGACACACTCCTCTATTTTTTTCTCCTCCCCGTCTGTTTCTCATGCTGTTGGCTGTGCCTGTCAGTCTGTGTGATAACCAGGAGCCAGCAACCCTGAGCATGTTACCACAGCCGTACTGAATCCACTCTCCTTATTCTCCCCCATCTCTCTCTCTCTCTGTCTCTCTCTCTCTCTCTTTCTCTCTCTCTCTCTCTCTCTCTCTCTGTGTGTCACAGGATGAAGGGCCACAACACCTTATTTCCACAAGTGCAGTAAAAGTACAAAGACTTCTTGCTCTGCTACATATCACGAAGGAAGCGTGGTCCCTTGATCCTGCTGGAAACCCGCTGAAAGATTGGGTGACTGAGAGAGGGATCCCAGAGTTGTTTTTTTGTTTGTTTTGTTTTTTGTCTTCTTTCTTCGCAAATGCCTCTTTTTTCCCTGTTTTGCTTTGGCGTCTGTGAAAGAAGATTTTTTGCAGAGACCAAATTTTTGCTGCTGTTTCTTAGACATGATGGGAAAAAAGAAAAAAAACCTTTATAGAAACTCATTATGCTCAAAGCATGCATACTGACACAGGATATAGATAAACACACATCACAGATAACAAACCAAACATACACATTTAGATGCTACACTTAAAAAATGAAAAATGAAAAAAAAACTACTTTCTACATGTATAAATACGTGCAAATGCCAACTCAAGTACTGACGCAAACACATGTGTACGCGTGCACACGCACGCACGCACACACAGATATACACACACAAACACACACACACACACACACACACACACACACACACACACACACACCAGCCTGCTGCCATTTTGGTTTTTGTGCCTACACAGGTGTTGTGCTCTGTGACAGGGCAAGCTCTGGATCAAAGAAGAAAACGAGAAGAAGAAGAGGAGAGAAGAGGAGAATCCAGGATAATTTACATGCATCATTCCTTAGGAAATAGGGACCAAAGGACTAAACGCTTTTTAAAAGAATATAAATATATAAATATATAAATATATATTTAAAAACTCATACCTTGTAGCTGCAAGTGTTACAATTTACTCGTAGTCAAAAAAAACATTAACATCAATATCCAGTGGCCTACTGTAAGTACGAATAAAAGAAAATGGAAATAATGTATTAAAAAAAAAGACATGGCATCGTAGTATAGGGGCTGATCTTTTGCTCTGGATGCTGATTTAGCACCAGGTTGTAGAATAGAGTAGAGTAGAAAAAAAATGTAGATTTGCTAACTTTTGCTGTTGTTTAAAAAAAAATATACTTGAAGTCGTAATGAAAAGGGGGCAAAAGGGGGGGGAAAGAAAACATTCATCTGCCCCTGTACGCAACGAGTCTCTTTTTCCTGGATGTGAAGGTATCAGCCACTGGATATCTCGCTCATCATGATGTATAAGTCACCACACTCTCTGACAGCTATGAACAGACTGCTCTGGAAGAAGAAGAAGAAAAAAGAATGACAAGAGAGAAAAAAAAAGACAGAACTTACTCATGTCTGTGCTGGACAGGGTGCAGACGTTTAAGGCTTCTCACTAGCCTTCTGTGTTCAAGCGACAATCCACTGTAAAGACCAAGCAAAATGGACATAGGGGTGTCTTTTGTTTTTTTTTCTGTTTTTTGTTCTTGACCTTTTGTATTGCAACAAGGAGTGTGAATTATGAAGCCACAAATTGTTAAAGGGTGAGGGCTCTACTAAGAGAGATGGACAAATGCACGGTCATGAGGGCAACAGAAAGGGAGGAGTTAGGCGACAGCTACTGAAACTGCCAGCAGAATGAACTCAGTATACAAATGAAAAAGGCCCTTATGGCATTATGGAATTCTGTCAAAAAACAAAGTATGCCTGTAAACAACCAGGAGTTATATAAGTGACATGCCAAGGAAATGTGTTTCTACTGGAGCTGCTGCAAAACTCCAGATTGAGAAAAATTGCCTCTTGTCTCTCGGCAGATACAAATAAACATTTCTTTGAAGACAAACTCAATTTACAGTATTGATGGCAAAGGAGTGCAGGCTTTTAGAGCTCATTTAGCTCTGTCAAATATAATGTAAATTCCACTATTAACATGTTCCCTGACCTGCTTCTTCATATATTATACATACAGCCTATGGGGGGAAAAAGCTACTGCTTAAACAGACTATATCTAAATTAGATATAACAGTCACTCTTAGACATCATTCAGCTCGCTTGTAGCCTCTCTGACACTGACGCCAGGCAGGACAGAGTAAAGCACTCCGGTACTGTCACGTCTTGATTTAGAGTCCTGTAGCCTTTATTTTGACTGTTTTAGAGCTCTGGATGCAGGCTCTTCTCTAAAAGCAGATCAATATGTTTGGAATGAGTCTAGAGGGAGGAGCAATGCAGTTTTAGTCACTCTGAACACTTCCCAATTTTCTCTGTTAAACACCAGCTCACATCCGTACACCAGCCCTTTGAGCGCCGGCAGCTGGCGGCAAGAGGCATGGCTGGGCAAGAAGGAGAGAGGGAAGTGAAGAGAGGAAGTCAATAACCAAACGTGACCGAAATCCTTTAAACTAATGCTTTTAGGATGATGCCCAGTGACTTAATCAAGAAAATCTGAATTCGATAAAGCTCCTGGTGACAAACATTATCTGTGCTGTATGCTATATGCTTTTAAAGAACAGGATTAAAAGGTTCAAATATGACTGTGGTACCTTGGGCTCCAGACTCTCCCCTCCTTGCCATTCCCTCCCTCTTTCTCCAGCTTTATCTTTTAGAGAGAAACGCAGACAAGACCTATTCCGAATCACTGAAGGAGGGACTGCTAACAATGTGCCAGCAGATTCTTCAATGTTTCTATTCTTTGTCATTTGCATAAGCAGGTCTTGATTTGATATCAGAGTGCCATCTACACCCTCTCTATCCCCTGTCCTAAGAGCAGCCATGCCTTTCCAAACCTCAGCCCAACTGTTCAGCAGCTCTCCCCTTGGAACAGCATTTTCGAACCTGGCTAATGTCTGTGCTCACTACCCTTCAATTATCTCCTGCACCGTATTAGACATGCTATTTCACCTTTCCCTCTAATCACACTGTAATCACCAGCCTCTATACATTAGCAGCAACCAAGTGAAAAATCACCGGGATAATCACTTGGACCAAATGACGGGAGAGATGGTCCCCTGCATGCACATGGATGACAGAAGGAAGATTAGAGAGAATTATGTTTGTGCGTACTCCCTGGCAAGGCTGCTGACAGCTGACCTGGCACCAATAATACTGTTGAATTTACCCGAAGAGGCGAAGGAGGATGTGGGACAAAACCTTCCATATCATAGCAAGGTGGTAATAATACAAAGTAGATTGACATTACCAAAACCTAAAAGAGACAGGAGGATGAAATGAATGCTTATAATTGGTTTATAACCAACCATCTTGCTGGAAATCCTCAATTCTGTAGAAGCAGCTGCAGTGAGCTCTGTGTTACGTGCTTCATCTTTCAGCATGTAATTGTAGCTCTTCAGACACCACCATTTTTTTTTTTTTTTACAAAGTAACTTGCGCTACACTTTCTCTCTCTTGCTTGTATCCCTGCTGGGACACTGGCAAAGCACAGTATTGTTCAGGGCTGAAAAAATATTTGTGAAGCACAGTAGTTTTTCAGATTCTAAAATGATGCCTGTTAAAGTGACAGCTTTTAAAAAATAAAAGTAGGGTAAAACCCAGCCCTCCTCCCTCAGCCCTTGTCGGACGTTAGGTGGAAATGCAGGAAGCTACATAAATTGTAATGCCGTGAATTAGGTCAAAACAAAGCCGTGTTCTGCAAACTGTTTGTGCTCATTATTCATGTGAAGCTGAACTAATCGATGGGAAATCTAATGTCCCATGAGCAATGAAATTTCCTGTGCTTGTCTCGGCCATCTTTAGAATACATTCTGCGAGTGAGACTCTGTCAGGCTGAACATGAACCTTGTCTTGTATCAGATGCTGTACTAGTTCTTACTGCTAATGGCAGGTTGAGTTCCCAATGAGCCAAAACCCAGCCTAGCCTAGTATCCTGCTGTCTGCTTGGCTAACAGTGCAGTGTTCATGTAGCATCTCTGCTATGCCAGGGCTAAATTAGGCATTAGGCGTGAAATCAGCACTTCAACACTTTTAACAAGGGAGGTAATAACAGTACACCCCAGGGAGGATGTTACTAAAGTGGCATGCATTAATAACAGAAATAGCTATGAAGCTCCAAAACTACCAAAACAAGAAAATATTGTTTTTAGACCTTTCCATTCCCTCATTTACAGCCTCAGCCTGCCTGGCTCCCAGACTCAGTCTGGTCTTTACTCCAGGCCATGTTTCAGCTCTAAGAGCAGTGACAAATGTCAACCCAGCAGGCACTCACCAAGCTGTTGCCAAAATTTAATTTTTTCCCTCTAATTTACAAATAAAATGTAATTTGGCAACACAGCCTAAATGAATTAGTATGAATCAAATTAATTGTGAGAGTATAATATTTAGCATTCCAGGAAAAACTTACAAGGCAATGTCAGACATTATGTCCACACCCTCAAAAGCATATAGCTTCTCTTCTCTGTGGCCATACTGCCTTCATTTAGCATCTCACAACAAGTGGTTTGGAGCACAAGTTTAGCCAGTTCTCTTGCAGTGAGTATTCAGACCACTTGCTTCTCTGCCACTGATGCATGTACCCAATCTGACCCTGTATCATTAAATGAGAAATTGGGGGTAAATATACATAGCATACCCATTTCCTCAGTTGCCACTACACCACTGCTTATAAGGTCAGTCCTCTAGAGGAGCATGTATCCTTAGAGGGCCCCAGCTAATGGAGGGCCGAGCAGCAAACTGCTAGAGCATGTCTGCAAGTCTCAAACCCCCTGGGTGCATAACACTCACCCTAAAATAGCAGTGATTTTCAAGGAAAGGAAGTGAAATGTAATTGACTGAAACTGGAGAGATAATTAAAGGAACCTGTTGGACAGAAGGGAAGAAATTAATGCCTCTCATTTAATAGCTGCTTTGGAAAAAAGCTTTTCCGTCATCTCACTTTAGCACAGAGAGGGTTTTGCTGTGGAAATGGGATTTTGTATGGAAAAAGGTGGAGGTGGAAATAGGCATTGGGTGGTGGGGGTGCTGTGTGCTAAACTGAAACTCCACAAAATCACTCCCAATACTCAGGGCATCAGGCGCTATGATGTCATGATTAGTGGAGAGGTTCAGAGCCTTGCCTTACCCTGATCCTGAGGGAGGTCGAGCAGAATCACAAATATGAGGTTAGTGCTGTAAAAACGCGTCCCATCGTGGGGATGCTGAGCCAGCAGAAGGGCTGATGAACCACCTAAATTGTGCTTTGGATTTATACAGTAGTATCACCATTCAATTCCAACAAGTAACAAACAAACTAACAAACAAAAAACGATGCCATCTTCCACCCACACATGCAGTTAATCGCTGGAGGTGTGTGATTATGTTTAAGAACACGGCTGAAAGTAATGAAGACAAAGACTTTTTTATTCCTTAATGTAAATAGCCTATAAAACACAAAACAGAGGACAGTTGTATAGCAGCTTGTGCTGAGAAGCCCAACTCTGTGGGACAATGATGTCACTATAAAATGTATCCACAGTAGTGCAGGGATCTAGGAGAGATTTAGTTCTTTTAAGCCCCTAAAGTTGGGCTCTGAACATGCATCCTACAACCCTAAGCATCGGACCAAGGCTTAGACACTATTTGACTTAGTGTCAAACCTAAGGCACAGCCCCGGAGTGATCCGTTAATTAAGATTCTGTGTACACCGACATGTCATGATTTTTTTTTCTGACAGAAGAAAGATCGCCTGTGCGGTAATTGGATTAGTCCAATTGGGGCTGATGAACAGATATGGCAGTGACAGTAGAGTTCGTCCATCCGCATGCTTACCGCTTGACAGTGAGACAAAAAAGCATCAGCCACCACAACAAAGTTTGGGCTTTACAACATTCAAGGAAATTAGTTTCACAAAATGAAACTCCAGGTAACAGTTTGTTCAACATGTACATAAATAACTTTGCAATCAAACATTTAATACACATGGTGGAACCCACATGTAGGTCGTTAGGCTGAGATTGGAGGAAGGGGTGAAACACGAGAGCTTATTGTTGACCCCAGCAGAACCCCCTGCCAGCTTGACCCAATCTGCCACAGCTCTCCTGACCACAGCTGCATAACTCCTGTACATACAATAAAGCTTATTTTTCAATTCTGTTGAACCTTCTTTATAGGCCGTACAATAGATCATGTTCAAACGTTTAAAAAAAATTTAAAGAATAGTTAATATATTTCAGTGAAACTAAGAGAAGGAACTTATGAAATAATTTATCCAAAACAGAAGATGAAATGATGTTATTTCTTGTATAGTGAAGCACTGATATTCAAAAATGGGATTTTATATTGGTGAAAGTTTCTTTATTTTCACTCTTTTGTTTTGTTATTATCTACTGAAGCTGGGATAGACCCATTGTCACGAGGTTTATTCGGATATATTCTTTGATCATTTCTCTTTTGTCTGTATTTCTTTGGCCATACAATCCCTGTATGAAATCCCTTGTGGATGGGTAAATTCAAAGATATTTCTTTGCTCACTAAAAGCTCCTAAATCAATACAAGAATTAACAAACTGCACTGTAAAAGGATGATTGGTGGTACTGGTCATGTGGATTCAGAAAAAGTCCATTGCACAACTGAGTTTGAATGAATCAGCACTGCATGTTCAAAAAGAATCTCATTGGAGGCCTTTTGTTGTTTTGAGAAATAAAAACAAAAAAAGACAAAAAATATCAAACTTTGCAGTCATATTGGTTTTGAGACCGATGTTGTCATATCTCATTGTCTTAAAGCCATGGATGGTTTCCTGGAATGTTCTTCCTCTTGTCTATCCCTGTCACAATGTAATTGTGTTGTTTCTTTTTTTTTTTTTTTTTTTTTTGAAGGGTTGGTGGTAATTATTGATATATCTCTGATTTTCATATTCTATGTTCTTACCTATGGGACGTTTCTTCCACAGTTTCTTATCTAATGTGACTCCATCCATTGAAGACATTGTACCAACAGTAGATAGTGCCCCATTGCTTTACTCCAGTCAGGCTGACTTGTTAATGTGAGAGAATTATGCCTTAAACCCAGCCTATTCTCTCTGACAGTACTACCTGTGAGTGAGGTCAGATACACTGTATTCTGGGGATGCCAAATGTTCTATCTTCAAAAAGGTATAACAAAAAAAATCTGTTGTAAAGACAAACACTTCGCCAAAGTCAGTTTTGACTCAAGCCCATTCTGACACAAATAAGAATGTGGTCATCCACCTCCATTTCCATTGGTTACAAGGACCAAAATGTAAACAAACTCAGCTAACTGAGCAGTTTGCTCCAATCAAGCATTCAATGAGAGCCTTTAAAGAAGTCACATTTAGTCATAGGTGGTTTGGCACCATTGATCTTTGTGTCATGAATCATTACATTCCCAGCTTCACTATCTCTTCATTTGTTCTCATGCAACATTAATTAATCATAATATATTTGGGTATTTATATTCACAATAAATGGAATACTCTTTTCTTTTATTATTTGACTTGAATAAACTGTTTTGTTTTTTTGTTTGAAACAGAGATGTAATTTGAAATAGCGTTGGCTCGGGTCCGTTTCCCTGATTCGGGGTGATATCTCCCATAGTGCTCCTGAACTCTGTAGTTCTCTAGTTCATTATATTCTGCTTAGGCTAAAATAAAGCACAGTCCTGTAGAAGATTGAGCCTGCTTTGTCCTTCCTTTTTATCTATTCACTTAGCTTGATTAAATAATTCCTAAAGGTTTGGATCTATCATTGCATGCATGACCCTGTTTGCAAAGATGTGAAGCGTTCGGTATCCTCTTGTCACTCGGATTGTAGGGAGAATGCATTCAGGACATGTCATTGTATTAATTGAGCTAACAGCGCTAACCATATCCGAATACCAAATTAGATGAGACGGTTAGTAGAAAATCGTTTAAAAAGGGCGAATAATGCATAATAAATGGAAGGGAGATTGGAAGAGGGAGGGGAATAAATTGTGAATTGATTAAAGGGAAATGGATATTCAGCTCTTGTCTCGTGGAGGTGTTACAGTGGAAGCAAAATCAGGTGCAATGGGTGCTGCTGGTTATCGTCAGTGAGTAAGAAGCAGGAGGTCAATCGATTAATCAGAGGTTTTCCTCATGCTGCGTTTTATCGACAACAATGTTAAGATAAGGACGGGTCGGGTCACATCGAAGCCTATGGTCAGTGTCCTTTTTATGGCCCTGAGTCTCCTCCTCCCTCGTTAACCCTCAGAGGGGTTCAGCAGTCACCAGACGCCTCATAACCTATTACAATATTGTATCTCACAACGAACCCCTATGCGCAGTGGGTGAGATAATTGAACTTGTTTCTCTGCAAATCAACATGGTTCAACAATTTTCAGTGGCTGCAACTGTCCATCACCAAAGAGGGAAAACATCAACACTCCCTGACACTAATTGTTCCCAGAGCAGAGTATGATACCCCAGGGAACATCAATGATCAAACCATCCCAAGACACCAAACATAACTTCTAGTTTATGGGCCTCCAGGGTGCGTCCGTGTAGTAGCATTGGTGTAGAAACAGATTTATGGTTGCTAAATTTGCAGGTGATAAAAAGGCAAAGAGTGGCCAGTTGGGGCACTAACTCTTGGCTATTCACATGTTGACTCCCATGCCGAGTCTCCAGGGAACCTTTCTCATTGTACTGCTGACACTCCATGATTCCACATGACAAACTGGATTGTTCCTTGAGTGAGTCCTGCTGAATTATTTTGGTCCTTTCGATTGCATCTCCTACCCCTGAGATTTTCCTCTACTGTTGCCTTTGAGCCATAAGCCTCCACAGCCACCGTTGTCGATACTCAATCTGTTCTGTAACCCCTAAAGCTAATGAAATGTGCTAACAGGGGTTTGTTTGTTTGTCTCCAGGAGGGGGGCCAAGGGAAAGAAAATGGAACAACAAGACTCTTTTGACAGTTCCATTTTTTCCAATGTTTTGGTGTGAGGGATAATCATGAAGTATGGATTGGATAGGGGAAAGTTATTACATGTTGTTGTCTTTATCCTTGTTTGAGTTGTAAGAAAAAAAGGTCAGATTGTTCCAAACATGGTTCTTTGCAGTTCCTGGATTTATCCTCAATTCTGACTCCACTACTCTCAGTGTGGGGAATGAAAAAACATTTCTCTCACTTCTCTCAAGCTTGTATCCCTCTAAATCTTCAGTATAAATTTGACAAACACACAACCTCCTGTCTGCCTGGAGTGTTTCTTGTGTGTATTTACTTTATTGGCGGTGGTGATTGGAATGGGTTTTGCTCAAATATTGCAACTGACAAAACAGGCACACAACTGGTGTTTAAAAGACATATCTGTCTCAATCCTATAGTGTCCTCAAGCAAGTGTCTTCAGAATTTTAGAATGACATCATTCACATCAACACATGTAGCCAAGTCACAAACATGCCCTTTACACAAAGTAAATCAAAAAAGCATGCAGTTTTTTTTTATTGTTTTAGTCTGCTTTGCACAGGTAACCAACGTAGTACCCATTAGTAACAACAAAATTGCAAATTGCATTGTCTAATTTCTGTGTTACACGTTAAACAGCTTTCCAAACGGTACCTTCAATTAAAGCTGGCAGCTGAACATGCATCATTATCATTAGATGATAATAGTTGCTATTTTTCTTCAGATAAAACATAAACAATACACTGCCAATGGATTTATGATGAAGCAAACCAATTTTATCATGTCCCCCTGATACTTTTGCAGCTGAAACCATTATTTTATAATTTATATAATTGACAGAAATGCACTCTAGACCATTGCTTTCATACGATTTTAAATTCATGCCATATGCCTCATTATACCAAGAAATGGCTTGTATGTAGCAAATTATGAGTAATGGCCTTTCAACTTCTTAACTATGTCCTACACAAATATTTACCATATTGACTTATCACTTGTCACTTACCATCCATTTAGCATTTGACTTTTATCGCCCATTAATCTATCAATGCATCCATTAGGGACACTCAAGCATTCGGGAGCCTCTGCACACTCCACGGGCCAATTAGCATGTTCTTTAAGGGGAAACATGTCACAAACACTAAGCATAAGCTACGCCATTCAGATACCTGAACGTGCTGTCAACACTGTCTGTAAATTGCAGATTTGCATAGAAGAGTCATTGTGCCTTCTCTTCTCCACTTATGATTATAAAAAAGGTTCCTGAAGCAGGCTCTGATTGGCAATAACAAAGGGTGGCAGATTCCAATCCCATCCCTCTTAACATGCAGATTCCCAAATAACAAAAGCTTATAACTAAATGAAAGTGTGAAGAAGACCTGGGTAAGCAAAGCTACACAATCCCTTTGATCCTATTATGTATTACAAAAGCTTAATCAATATCTAATCAGGGGGAATACAGCATGCCATGTCTTACAGAGCTCTTTGCTGTCAGAGGTGAGGTTGCCATGGTGACTGGACAGGTGTGGAGAGCTTAGGCTGCAGTGGTATTGATGGGAATTAAGAAGCATTGATGAGACTTGAAGATGCTGGGATTGAAAAGGGAGATAATTAAAGAGAGGGATGCAGTGGGAGATGTGGGGCAGGGAGGGACACTGGGAGATTTAGTTTGGAGATACAGAAGGTGATGCAGACAGGTGTAATTAGACGTGTAGCAGTCTCTGTTTTTTTCACAGGAAGTGCATTTGCTAATATCAATAGAAAAACTATTAAAGAAGAAACGTCTTATAAGGCATTTAAGTTACGTGTGAAATTAAAGTTGCATATTACGGTCAAGGGTTTGCAATTACAAGGATTTCTTTCTTCACTTTAACACTGCAACAACAACTATTTATTTTTCAACAGCAAGCTGACTAAGAAAATCGCCCATGCCAGCAATTACATTTGCAGACAAATACCAGGAAAATATACTTTCTCACATAACAGAGATTTAACAAGACAGCACAGACAGGTTCCTTATTGATACTGCCTCGAAATGCATCATACTTAAAATATCATTTTAATTCTTGACGAAGCCAGTTTATAGAAATATATTAAAGTGAGGATATGGTTGACCACAAATACTAGTGTAAGTGCATTATGCACATTTGGAAAGTGATTTTATTCCAAACTACAATCAGAAACTCAATTTAATGCAGTGGGCCTTATTCCTATTAAAACCACTGGCCTTTCCAATGAGTACTATTCCACAAGGTTAACACAATTACATAACATTACCAACTGCTTATATTCCATAGATACAAAATGAAATGAGAACACCTCAAAGAGCACGCACAGGCTTCCATTTGTATATCTCAATTCCTTTCCCTCTCATTTCGAGTTAATTCACAGAGTGGTAAAACTGCAACAGGGGAAGCTAAAATGAGTGAGAATGAGCCTGTTACAAAAAAGGCACCAAAACATCTGAGTCATTGACGACCTGGGCAAAGCAAAGATGATGTCACTGCGGTGGACAGACTGTGCTCCAGAGGGAAACTTGTCGAGCGGCACGTCTGCACTGCGTGCTGCTCAACCCCTTGACTCATGCGAGCGGCAGGAGTCCAGCCAGCTCTGTCCATTCTGGCCCTCCGCCCTGCCCAGTCCCACAGAGAGCTGTCTGCCGACACCTGATTAACACTTGAGATAATAGGTCATTAAAGTTCCCCTTCAATCAATGAGTCCAATCGAGTAATCAAGGCTGAGATTGAATGAACCCAAACCAGCGTGGAGCCCGGTGGGAGGAAAGAGCCTTTAATCGGTATTGGGCAGAGTGTTGCTTTTCATCTGTAGATGTACACGGAATAATACTGCTGTGGTTAAAGCCACGCAACTAGTGTAATGATTGAGTTTCATCCTTGCGTTGTCAAAAATCTGTTAAAAATCCAGTACATCAGTTTAAAGCGCCCATATTATGCTCATTTTCAGGTTCATAATTGTATTTTGAGGTTGTACCAGAATAGGTTTACATGGTTTAATTTTCAAAAAACATCATATTTTTGTTGTACTGCACATTGCTGCAGCTCCTCCTTTCCGCCTGTGTTCAGCTCTCTGTTTTAGCAACAGAGTGAGGCATTGTACTTCTTTACCATCTATGTAGTGAGTCGCACATGCTCAGTAGCTATAAGGCTCACACCAGATAGCTGGCAGATAGTTTTTTTTTCTCTACCTTCAGTCAGGAAGGCAGGATTAGCAGGGAGACTTCTTCTAAACGAGGGCACACTTCCAACTTTGCGTGGAATACCTGCAAGACAGGGACATGTAAGTAGTTATTTTGTTTTTGTTGTAGTGTTTTGCCATTGAGAACGAGCTAGCATGCTAGCGCTAGCATGCTACGGTTAGCCCCTTTGTTTCGGCTAGTGACGTAAAAAGCCCTGCAGATTTTGAACAGCTCACCCAGAGACTGAAGGCAGAAGACATTCAGAAACCCATATCTCACTCAAAACAGCATGGATGGTTTTCTTTCCAAGTTTGCATGCGTGTGGAAGCACCAGAAACACAAAATAACCCCCCAAATCCCAGAAAAAGTGTTTTTTTTCATAATATCGGCACTTTAATAAACTAAGAGCAATTTCTTGGTTTGCTCTCCTTAAGTAAGTACAGTAACCTCATCATCGCCTCTTTACATATGACCTCCAGACACCTCATGCTGTCCAAAGCTCTGTGACACACACTCACATCCCACTCTCCTATCCAGCCCCCTTGTTTAGCTGATGTAATAGCTCTGGCCTTTGTTTAAATCTCTCTTGGTATTTGGCAGGTCAATGTTGTTTAACCTCCCACCTTTCAGCTGTGAAATTTCATCCATTCTCATAAATCACAGTGAAGTGTCATTACTTTCTGATTGCTGTCTTAATCACACAAATACACAATTATTGCTGCCAAAGCGACCAAATTACCACACATAGGTAGATACTAATTTCTGAAACACAATACACTCACACACATGTTTTATTGGACTATCATATAATATGTTCCATCAGTTTGTAATAATTACATACAAGCATGCACACAATCCTGCCACCTCAGATATTGTGCGAGTTTGTGCGTGTGAGCTCACACATGTGCGCAGGCACTTGAGTGAGTGGCCGTTGAGCTAAAGTGAAAAGCATGAGGCCCAGTGACAGAGAGAACAGAGGGATCAAGCATTATCATCAAAAACGACTTCAGGGCTCCCTACTGCGGCCTCACAGCTTCCTCCAGTCAAGCTGTCCGTTTGTTTGTACGTTTGTTGCGTCAGTGTGGATGCTCCGTCTTTTTGAATCAATGTACTTTGCAGCTTCTATTATCCGATGGGGGAAGGAGACACAAGTAAAAAAAAAAGTTATAGAGACAATAACAGAAAGGTGAGGACACCACCTATTTTTCATCTTTTCAAATCAGTATGCAGTTCGTCGATCCTGATTCACATCTTCATTTATCTTTAGGTCTAAGAAATTCATCAAGCCAGAATCACATTAAGAAGTTCAACATCTAACTGCTGCTTTGCTATGGCGCCACTTTGCGAGGAATAGAGGCATCCATCCAGGCATGTGTTTCTCCCAGTAATTCGACTGTGGTTTGCTCCTATAGGAACTGGCACACATGATGCCAGTGTGGTTCATAAAAAGACATATCACTGCAGGGAAGTGTGCCTAATTCTGCTCTGAGAGTAGCTCTCGTAAAGAGACATTGTGGCTAGCCTACTAATAGAGCTGTGAGGGGAGAATGATGCAACTCGAAGGCAATGCTTTAATTTGCCCTTGGTTTCGCACACCCGTCTAGGAACAGCCACTCTGTTCCAAAGCTGATTGGCCGGTTTACCTTTAGACATGAGCCAACCACTAGCCTCTGAGGTATGAGGTAGCTGGATTTAGCAAGTGTTCAATTTTGTTTTGCTTTGTTCCTTTTCGGCCTGGGTAGGTCAAATGTTGGAAGATGCAATCACTGTGGTTGTAGGTGTAATGCTGGAGTTTTTTTTCCTTTACATTCCTTAGTGCATATATGGCTCTTTGCCTCCCACATCACTTTTAAATGTTTAAAGTTAATTCTTATCAAGACATTTGCAGTTCAGTCCACTGTGTCCACAATGTTATTTGTATCTTAGCAACCTGTGCAGCAACAGAGGAAGATTAGAGAAGCTACTTATTAGCCTGTTGCTATGACTACTGCTGTAGGCAATAACTCAGAAGATGCTTTAACCCTTTCACTCTAGACTGCCACCCCCGATCAACAGACAGACGGATAACATTCAGAACACTTGGTGGAGGGAAGAATCAAAGCCTTCATAGTTCCTCTCTGCGTGGATCTGATTTAATTTCTTTTTTTCTTCTCCAACTTCAATCGTGTGTGTGTGTGCGTGTGTGTGTGTGTGTGTGTGTGTGTGTGTGTGTGTGTGTGTGTGTGTGGGGGGGGGGGGGGGGTGATGCTCTACAAACCACAACAAGTCTTAACCTGTGCACCATCTGAGTGTAAACAAAAGCAGAGAACAAAGACATTTTTTTCTTTTGTTTCCCTCCTCCAGAGTTGAGAATACTTTATTGCATAGATGTAGCACATTTGGTACAAAGTCTCGCACAAGCACAATCATTCTGACATACCCACATGACAGGGTGCAGATGTTTTCATTTTTTCTGTATACCTCCAAACGGGGACCCTGAGCGGTGACAAATGCTTTCCGCACGCAGGTTGAAGCGTGAGCGTGAACTGATTTGAATTGATGATATTCCAGGAGAAATCAATGCATTTTTTTAACAGCTGCAATTACGCCCCTCACGTCAATTCATCAAGAGATTTGCATGAGGTAATTGTTGGCGCCACATCTACTGATGCATTTTTATTACGTTTCAATTAGGAATTGAATCCAATTAGGGAAGTCATTCCAATCAACCAACAGGGGTCTCTCCTCAAAGCAAAGTCTACAGTATGAAGAGGCTGCTGAGCTGAAGGACAGATACTGAGCCAGAGGTCTATCTATCCATCCAAAGCTATTTGCACTGCCTCTCGCAATGCATTTTTGCACCGTAATACAAAGATACACAGTAGACGTAGTACAGCAGTCTCTGCCATACTTGTACTTTTGCAGATTTTCTTTCATAATTTGATTCTTTTTTTTTTAAGTGAGAAAGAGCAAATCCCAAACTAATAAGCAATTAATTAAGTTATCTTTGTTTAATTTCTTTCCTTTTGTGTGGATTTTGTTTGGGTATATTAAGACACGAAAGCAATCACACTAGGCAGCCAACAATTGAGATTTCAAATTAATTAACTTGTATTAATAATAACAAATTGTGGACCTTGTTATGTACTTCTTACAAGCCTTATGATTCTCGAATTACTTACTGTAAGTCCAGAGAGAAATTAAGTAAAACAGACATAAAGGTCCCAGAACATGCAGAGAAGTTATTCAAACTGACAAAATGAGGTGTTTATGAACCGCAAAGTTACATTGTACAGTTATTTATATATAGTTATTTATACAGTTTTATTTATATTGTAACTGCTGCAGTCAGTGACTGATGTAGGTGATTTGAATGATCTGAATGTAAAGATTTGCTCATGATCTATATCATCTATAAACCCTCTCAGTTCCACTCTCAAAGGAGATCAAAAGCCTCACCTCTAACTAACCCTGATATTTTCTCCCTAACCAGATGACACAATATAAGTGAAATACACTCACAATAACCCAACCTAAAAGGAAAATTCACAGGGGTTTTACACACTGTTTATTTGCTTGTGAGAATTATCTTCCTAATAACATTGTCAGGAGCGATGGGCACGGCAGAGTTGCACTACCTAATCAGCAGGCTCAGAGCTTTGCTTTTGAGGTTCGCTTCTCATTCTATGACATCATGCTAATATCCCTTTTTTATATATATATATAAAACTGCTGAAAACTTAGACAGACGAGAGGGCGATGGTGGCTGTTTTTTTTTAGCTTGCAGAAGCACTGTGCCTTTGATCCAGGGGCAGAGTGAAGTGTGCCGAGTGGTCGTGTGCACGGTGCTACTGCCCCCTGGGGGACAGGCTGGGGATATTCGTCGTTGGGAGCGGCAGATGGCTCCTGCAGCTTCAGCACCAAAGAAACACTCTTTCTATCTACCAACAAGAAAGCTTGTGAGGAGTAAGCACTCCCATGGGTTTCTATCATCGCCATACTAATCGGATCAGCCTTTAGAAAAAAATGACAGCTTGTGTAACTCAGGTGGTTATGTGGCCATGAGCACTAATAAACAGAGAGCTGTTACTGTCTCTGTGAGCAACATCTGTGGGAATACGTGAAAACGTTTTAACAGATCCAACACGTTCAAAAACTGCATTCTGTTGAGACATGTATGTCCAACAGAAGACACCAACTTTGAAATGCTGCCCATACTCAGTTTCCTTCTCATGTTTTTTGTTCACTTTTTTCCCCCACTCACCAGGGTGGGGGGTGGGGGGGGGGGGGGGGGGGGGGAGCCTGTACACAAAGGATTCAGCGATTAAAGTCATCAGTGCACCTTTTTTGACATAATAGCAGGCTTTTCAAGGAGTCAAAGGAGAATCCCCATCTCGCTCTGTCACTCAGTCTTATACACACACACACACACACACACACACATGTGGCAAATGGAGGTGTGCAGATTGCCCACTTAGATACTATCCTTTTTGTGTTTTATTTTTCATTCTCTGCTCTCATTTTGTGCCTTTTTTCAGCGCTCTCTTTGTGCCTCTGCTCGTACAGCCTGTCAGGTATGTGCGTCTATTTCCTATCCTCATTGTCCTGTCTCTTGTCATCCTTTCACCCGTCCCTCATCTCTCTGCCATCACCGAGGACCCGATGGCCTCCTACGTAGCGCCAGTGGGGAAAAGGGTCTGTATCTCGGCAACGCACCTAGCAACCGCTCCTTGTAACTATGGATTATAACCTGTTGCCAAGGGAAACAGAGATGGAGGATTGATTTTTTTTTTCTTTTTTTTTAAGGGATGAATTAGATGCATGCATAAACAATGCATCAAGACAGGGCACAGTGGCATTTATAAATGGTGACTTTATTCATTTATGCTTTTATTTGTGAGCTTTGTACTTTATCTTGATATAGATTAGTAAAGATTAGTCGACAGATTAGCACAGAAACCTGTTTTAATGATTTGAAGTGCTTTCTATGGGATACTCTGAAGGTAAATGGGTATGGACTGTACTAACCATTAACATTGTTCATTTGATATGTATTAAAAATAAAAATTGTAATCAAAAAGAGCTTAGCTGGCCATAAACCGATTTAAACGTCAAATCATTTAGTTTTAACAAATGTAGTACTGGGTTTATTTCAAGGTAACTTTGTATGGATTTTGCTGTTAAAATTATTTGACTTGAATTAAAAAGGTACATTAAAATCAGTCAACAGTACTTTATTATGGATGTACAAGGCCGCTTTGGATTTAGATTAATTTCAACCAACTTTTATTTGTGTTTTTATTCCTGGCTTTTGCTCGGAATTTCCAAAATTGGTATCGTTTTAAGTAAAATAATCAAAATAAAAAAAAATGTAGGGAGATTTAAAGATCAGATTTTATCACCGACATCTCATTGATTTTCTTTTTAATGAACACCTTCTCTCTCTTCATTTTGGTGCTTCTCACCCATTCTCTCTATCGCCCACTCTTTGATGAGTGCTTTTACATGGCCACACAAACTTGTCATTAAACTAACCCACTATTTTCCATCACCTCTGAGCTAAATTACCACACTCTGCCTGGCATCATGTGGACCAGCTTGTGGATATGAAAGCCCACAATTCCCCTGCTATCACCTCTCTGGGCTCTCGCAAGCGCACTAATGATAGCCTGCCACCGGAGAGCGGGTGGAATGGAGCCGTAATGTCCTTGGAAAGTGCAAGCTGGTGCGCATGCTAGGGGGAGAGTGACCTGCTCTGTGTCTGGCTCTCTCTCTCGCCCTCTCTCTCCCGGTGTGGATAGCCTGCATCCTCCGGCCTCCGTGTTAATGGGCAGATCTAGCTTGAACCCTGATGGCTGGATGCTTGTGATGAAGGCCTGAATCTGACAGAGGTCCCTACCATTAGCACACCAGTGTTTAACTGAGTACTGATGCACACATGTAGTGCATACATGTAGTGCGCGCGCACACACACACACACACACACACACACACACACACACACACACACACACACACAGCTGATTTAACTCAATGCTAAACAGGTAACGTTCTGTGTCCTTGTGTTAGCTATAGTCATTACTGAACAAGAGGAAATGCCATTAACTATGGCTAGAAACATACGGTACACACACAATAAAGTGAAACAGATCATTTTACAACTATCTTGGACTAGACTACTGTGCTATTATAAACACTACACTATTTCATGCTATATCATGCTATATTTGTAATATCATACGTTGTTCATGTAAATAACTCAAATAATTGTTCCAGCATATCCCAAACGTTTTTAATTTTTACTCTTTATTCTTTGTTTTAAGTCTTTCATTTTGAAACGTTTTATTCATACAATACTTATGTTTGGTATAATTGTAACTTAATTGCATCATAATGTATCACATTATACTAGGCTAACTGTATCAAACTATTCTAAATAATATTTTATACTTTATAATCTTCATATATTTTATACTTTATAATCATACAAAATGTACTATAGCATGGAACAATATAGTAACAACTAATTAATTGTACCATACTATATTACATTATACTGTACCCTTCTATAGTAAAGTATGCAGGTTTACAAGGTGAACATGTAGTCAATTCATCACGAACAACAAAATCGTACAATAAAAAAGATTTGTTAGGAAATTAATTATTTCATAATGTGACATATTTGTATAAGTGAATCTACTGTTTCTGTGAACCACAATATTTTACATAAAGTTTTCAGTCATACTACAACCCCAAATCAGAAAAAGTTGGGACAGTATGGAAAACACAAATAAAAAAAGAAAGTAGTGATTTCTAAATGTACTTTCACTTGTATTTCATTGCAGACAATACAACAGCACCTAATTTAATGTGTTCCTCATGATTTTTATTGTTTTGTTTCAAAAAAACAAAATTCCTATTTTGGTTCTTGCAACACATTTCAAAAAAAGTTGGAACAGTAAAGCATTTACCACTTTGTAATGTTGCCATTCCTTTTCACAACACTTAAAAGACGTTTAGGGACTGAAGACACCAAGTGATGAAGTGTTTCAGGTGTAATTTTGTCCCATTCTTGCTGCAAACCCTGGCTTTTGGACTAGTTGCTGGTAACAGTCTGGATGATCCTTTTCTTCTTTGGTCCGGAGCACACGGCGTCCATTTCTCCCAAAAAATACCTAAAATACTGATTCATCTGACCACAGTACACGTTTCCACTGTGTGATGGTCCATCCCAGATGCCTCTGAGCCCAGATATGTCGACGGCGCTTCTGGACACTGTTAACATAGGGCTTCCTTTTGGCACAGTACAGTTTTAACTGGCATTTGTGGATGTAACTACGTATTGTGGTACTTGACAAAGGTTTGCCAAAGTAGTCCTGAGCCCATGTGGTGATATCGCTTATAGATGAATGACGATTCTTGATGCAGTGCCGTCTGAGGGATCGGAGATCACGGTTGTTCAGCTTAGGCTTGCGCCCTTGTCCTTTACGCACTGAAATTCCTCCTCATTCCTTGAATCTTTTAATTATGTTATGCACTGTTGAAGGTGAAATAAGAAAATGTCTTCCTATCTTTCTTTGAGGAACATTGTTTTTAAACATTTCAATAATTTTCTCACGTATTTGTTGGCAAACTGGCGATCCTCGGTCCATCTTTGCTCCTAAAGGACTAGACCTTTCTTGGATGCTGCTTTTGTACCAAATCATAATTACAATCACCTGTTGACATCACCTGTTTCAATTCACGTCATTATTTAACCAATTTACCTGATTACTAGCCCTAAATTGCTCCTGTCCCAACCTTTTTTGGAATGTGTTGCAGGTCTGAATGACAGGAAAGGATGTATATTTACAAATGAAATTAAGTTGACCAAACAAAACATGAAATATTTTGTGTTCACATTGTCTGCAATGAAATACAAGTCAAAGTACATTTAGAAATCACTACTTTCTTTTTTTATTTGTGTTTTCCATTTAGGGTTGTACTTCCATCCAGGCATAAATATATCACTATATAATAAAGCCAGACCGATATATCATCAGGTCGATATAATCAGCCGATATTAGGCATTTTCCAAACTATCGGTATCAGCATTTATAAAAGCCGATAAATGAATATTTAAAAAATAAAAACCTGCGCAAAACACCCTTGAACCACGTTATGAGTGTTGGCGTTGCATAGTTTGTCCACCAGAGGGCGCTCTACAACGTCCCTGTTGTCAGCACTCATGTTTAACCCTTTAAGTTTCATATCTTAAAGATATAGTGGAGGATTTTCTTTTTCCGGGTGGATCATCAAGACTATTGGTCCTCCTAGTTGTCAATCATTCTGGGATATGTTTACGTAAGGCCGTATGTGCCAGGTCAGCAAGCAGACGGGCACTGCGTCCGACCATAGACAGTATATAAAAGCCTCCGACCGCTGCCAGTGCCTCCCTACTCTCGGCTATAGCTTGTTTGTTGGCCTGTAGCATGCTAAAGTTAGCTATAGAGATGCTTGTTGTAAATAGATTTTCACTTACCGGTGGCGAGTCTGACATAGTAAAAAAAATGCAAATCTTCTTTTGGAAAGTAGGCTTGTAGAGCCATGCCGACAGCAACTTGTAAACAGAGCGTGCACGAGGAGAACTAGGCTCATGCATGCTCTCTCGTGCACACGTTTAATAGGTGTTCCCTCTTGGGATCATTTTTTCAAAAAGTGGAGAGGGCGGTTCTTTTCTAAAATTCGGGAAAATCCTCCATTATACATTTAAGTTTGTATTTTTATACATTTTATTTATCAGAACTTTAATATATTGTGATGTTCCTCTGTTCTGTTGTGACAATAAAACAAACAAGTTTATTAAACTGCATTAACATATTATTTTAGTGAGGACTCATAAATAACTATAAATAACTAATGTTAGGGAAATCTGTTAATGTTTTGTTACGCGTTTCTGGATTTTGTTTTGATATATATCGGAATATCATATTTTAAAATCACCAAATATCTCTATCGATATTGGCCTTAAAAATCCTTTATCGGTCGGGCTCTACTATATAATGTGTGCTCCTATATGATTCTATATGTTGTGGTATACCACCCTGCCCCTTACACTAACGTCTCCACAAAGACTCTCGTGGTTTATAAGGAACAGATGTACGTACTGTTTCAGATTCTGGCTAAAGAGGGTTATCTTTTAAGTTGTTTTTGCCATTTTTGTAGTTCAAATATATAATGGTTTGTCACTTGTTCATTTCATTAAAAAAACAAGCAAAGTGTATCTTTAATTCAGTGAACATCATTAAACAAAACCAATTTTCTTTTTGAAATTTAAATAAACCTGGTTGGAAGAAGGCTTTTGTAAAAATGAAAATGTTAATGAAAGTGTTTATTTTTCATTTCTGAAGCAGAGTACGTTCGCTCTCCATTCTGTTGAACAAGTTGAGGAGGTGTAGCAATCTGTGCTAACATTAAAAATAGGATACAACACTGCAAGAAAATACTTTTTTGATAGAATAAATAAAGTCAGTATTTACTGTTGTAAAAATGTGGCCCAGCGTTTCAGAAGCCACAGGTCTGATTTATACAGAAGGAAAATCAGTCTCAGTGATTTACCACCACCTTGTGGCTACTGAAAGATATAAGATGAAATAACATCTACCAATAATCCAAATAAAAAAACATATACAGTACAGTACTTTTCTAAAAACAAATAATGTGATTTGCTCAGTAAACATTTACAGACTTCAAGATAAAAGTGAGAAGTTACATCGAGCGCAGGTTAATTAATCCCTGAGCTCATTATAGAGACAATATCTAATGTGTATTTACAATATAAACTATCCTACATGATTTGATGAGTTTGTCAATGTACTGTAGGCAGTGTAATGTAATAGAGTGTAATTTAGTGCCCAATAGTTGTGGATTCCTGAATACAATTTCAGAAATGGCTATTTTTGCCTTTAAGAAAGTATTTGAATGTTTTAAATTCCCCTTCATTATTGGGTGCATTCATAGCAGGCAGACAACAAAGGGCTGTTTTTCTAACATACAGTATGTGTGAATCAGCAGCACCAACAAATACAATCTACTGAACACCCATTTCCTATGCCAGGATGTAATAAAGCCTTCCACCACTCGAGGGCAGTAAGAGTCTGTAACAGACAGAGTGGACACAGTACAGTCCTCATGGGAACAAAGGATTAGTTGGTGGTCCAGCATAATCAAAAGACTGCTGTTATGTAAATCGTGTAAATCAACTATGGGAGAGGAGGGTTATGCCAGTCTGATTTCATGCCCAGTCAACCAACTGGACAAGGGCCTCAGGCCAGCAGACCCATAGTTATGGGGAAAAGGACATTTTACAAAGACAGCCACTGACACTAAATCGCTTTCCTTTGCAATGTTTTGTTTCTGCAGTTTTAAGTTGGGGATATTTTTTTGACTTTACTTCCTTCTCTGTCCATGTTCATGACTCTCTCTTTTAATTCAATGTCAGTACTGTGCTGAACCGTGAGGAATATTGTACAACAAACAGCAGTCGACAGGTGAACGTTGTCAGCTGTACAGTTCGTAAAGAGAATCATAAAGAGTGTAGGTTACTACTGATTACTGGATAGATATTGGCCTTGGCTTCGACATCATTTTCCAGTAAAAATGTCAAATTATGATCCAGGCAACATATTACCATTCCAGTCAGACCATCAGTCACCTGGGGACAATGGGAGCTTTGCGGCGTGGGTGGGTGAGTAGGTAAATAATTTGGGAGAGGAGATAGCAACACAATTAAACTGCCACATGTAAATGTTGGCTAAATGGGACGTGTGGAGAAAAGGGAGCTTCCTCAAGCAGCTAATTGATCAATTAAGTAAACAGAGGCCACTCCTGGAAGGGGTGTCATGGTTGGGGAGAATGGGTGGGAGATAAGGCAAGGTGCTAATGACTCATCTGTGGCTTAAATATGAGTCTGTAGATGATAATCCAGCAGTGGCTGTGGTGAGATAGGAGCACCGGGTGGTCAGTGTAATATTTTGAAAACCTTGCCAAAAGTCACTATTATGGGATAGTGCATGTCAGAATACTGTCTGTCTATGTGTGTGTGTATATATGTGTGTGTGTGTGTGTGTGTGTGTGTGTGTGTGTGTGTGTGTGTGTGTGTGTGTGTGTGTGTGTGTGTGTGTGTGTGTGTGTGTGTGTGTAATTAGATTTACAAAAAAGAACACAATGTTTTAGGTGTGTGCCCATATGAGAAGCTTTACATTTGTTATTGTATAGTGTTGTTTCATATGCTATGTTTTTACTTTTGCTCTCAAAGGCGCAATGAAGTATTTCTGCTACTTTAGCTGCCAGTGTACTTGCTGCAGAAACATCATTTAGCTCATTTGCACTAACAAAGGGACATGTTTATGGATATACAGATACATTTGCAGAGGCCTGCTGGCTGAACAAGAAGAGATCTTGACACACCAGATCCCAGTGCCCAGAGTCCAGAAGTGGTCTAAAATATCACAATTGGCTTTTGCTGCCTTGTGTCTGCTTCCTGCATTTCGTCTGCCATGGAGTTTTAAGTAAACCAACAATACAAAGCCTCAGTGAGTAAGTGCAGGGAAAGTAGACACAATAACAGCAGCACCTTACAATATATGGTAACCCAGCAAGTCCACAAACTACAGCATCATATATTACCATAGAGCTGCCACAGAAAAAAATATATTAGCTTCACAAAGGTAGGATTTATTGCAGGGCTATTATGTTGAATTGGATAAGATAATATAGGTGTTTGTGTATTGTGTCCTTTTATTTGTATGCAGTTCAGTTTGATTTCAGGCAAGCCTGGATCTTCATAAGCATACTGCCACCTTTATATGGGATCTCAATGTCATACTGCAAGCTTTGTATGAGTGTTTTCTGTTTTAATGTGAATGCCTGTCTACTTATGCCCTTTTGCTGCTGTGTGAAGTACTTTGTCAGACCTTTTTGCTGAACGTGCTGTACAAATAAAATTGACTTTATCTGACTTAAATATAAATGGGGATAAGAGGCATTTCAGTTCCACTGAAGATTAAATGTCTTTTACTTTGGCTTACTTTGATCATATCTTGCCTCATAATGGGGACCTGTAAAAGTGCATTATCCCCACGCTTGGGAGGAGGGTGATACATTGACAAGAGACACCCTCTGATGTTCAAAATGTGCGGAGTAAGTGGCGCTGAACGAGACAGGCTCTGGCGCTGACAACCAGGTGGACAGGTCCCCACCCTCATTCCCTCTGTCTTTCATTTGAATAATGCATGCTAATTACCTTTCCAAGAGCAGAACCGTCACCCCACAGGCCCCAATAGGCATTTCACTGCACATACAAGCACAAATACAGGCAGACACACCAGCATTCACTCTCGCTGGCACACATACACACGTACAGTGGCTGTCACTGCAGCAGTTCTACTCACCTCCTTAACACTGGCACATTTACAATAGAAACTTTAGAGAGCCTAGTTGATAAACTTGAGGGAATTCCTTCAACAAAAGCACCTGTCAAGTCAGTATGTAGACTAATGATAGCCTACATCCAACCACTCTGTTGGAAAAGCTGAGCATGGCACTTCTTAAACGTTAACAGAAAGAGATTGACAGCAAGGGTGATACAATAGTTCATCGAAATAAAGGCACCGTTACTTTGGGGAATCTAATAATTTTATAATGTAAAACAATTTAATAACTTTAATAATAATTAATTAATTAATTAATAATTATCCATTGTGTGTAATTTCTTTCAAAATGTCAGTCTTTGCCAACTCATTTTAGAAAGTATGAAAAAGGGAACAACTTCTAATAGAGCCAGGCTTCCTGTGGCAGCACCACAGCACTGCAGAAGTGGTGCCTTTTTTCCTTATTCTGTAATAGGTTAAAGGGTAACTACCATTTTTTTTCAACCTGGACCCTATTTTCCTATCAGTGACTGATGAGGCCAACAACCTTCCAGAAGAAAACGGTAGTTACCCTTTAACTTAGAATATACCATAAAAAAAACATTCAGTATATATATTTATTCAGTATACATGCAACATACACACGCACCACACATGCAAACAAGCACGCACTTAAAAACATATAGGACATATGTACATATATGCATATTTTGGCTGTCTCCCACTTGTGCACTTGAATACACACATTTCTTTGTACTATAGCCATAGCATGGGACTTATGCTCAAACCTTTGCTGAGTCCCACAGCACTTACAGTATACCGTGGGAGCTCAGAGGATTTTCCATCTCATTCAGGCTTGGTTACACAGAAAAATCCTCAGTTGGCTAAACCTGCAGTTCTACTGATGAGCTTCCTGGCTGCATACCCAGTACAGAGGTAAATCTGGCAAAGACTGTGTGTGTGTGTGTGTGTGTGTGTGTGTGTGTGTGTGTGTGTGTGTGTGTGTGTGTGTGTGTGTGTGTGTGTGTGTGTTTATGAATTCATCATGTGTATGTGTGCGAAGCTGCCAGGGCTTGCTTCTCCAACTTCCATACCCACAAACGACAAAAACTGTGGCAACCTGGGGCTGGTCTGACCCTCCTGTCTGTCTGCCTGCAAAGGCTCGCCATTTATATGCAAGGCATGGTGTG